>JADLZK010011679.1:0-111295 GCA_015847255.1 Hyparrhenia diplandra
GCACAGGCACGGCCTCCCCTGCCATGTGGGGGCCAACTTGTAAGTTACAGAGCATGTCCCAGCTGATAAGTAATCTCCTCCTCCATCCTTTCCCTTTCCCTGTTCTCATCCCAACTGGCCGACGCTCCCATGGCCGCCGCCTCCTCGGCGGCCTCTCTCCACCGCCTCCTCCCTCCCCTCGTCCCCTCACACCCCAGCCCCAGCCCCTCGCTTTTCTCCGCAGGCGAAGCTCCAAGCCCACCACACGAGAGCTGGCCCCACCCCCAGACGAAAAGCCGCCTCCCTCTCTCCTGCGTGGCCGCAGCCACTCCCAGCCCCCGTCCCCCGCCCCCGTCCCCTCTGGCCGGGTCATGGGAAGGACCTGTGCAGCCTCAACGCCTGGGTGGTGCGGGACTAACCTACGCTCGTCGACTCCGTCGGCGCGCTCGAGCTCGGCGCTTCAGAGCTCTGCGGACGAACAGGTGGCGTGCCGGAACTAACTGCACTCCCTCCCTCCCTCTCAGCGCGAGTTTCATCGATTCAGCTAGATTTGTTTTGCTAATGGTTCTAATTTGCCTGGGTGACTAATGTGAACTATGTGCGCGTTTGCCGTGCAGTTGAAGGCGAAGACGGCTGAGTTCCGTGAACGCCTAACTGCGCGAGGGACGCTCGCCGATGTCCAGGCCGGTACGTCTGCTCGCTCTCACTGCCATTCGCTAGTTTCAGGCTTGGTTGTTGCTGATGTGCTGGTGCGTCTCTCCGTGTCTGTCACGCAGAGGCGTTTGCTGTGGTACGTGGGCGGCTAAGGAGGAGCCGCTTGGGATGCGGCATTTCGACGTCCGGGCACTGTTTTCTGCGGTTGGGAATGTAAGCCACAGGTGAGTCCTCTGTGCGATTGAGTTTTGTTTTCGCTTTGGTGTAATGCGTGACAGAATGAAGTTGGTGCGGTGCTGTGCTCAACAGTCGGCTGCGTGCAGAGATGAAGACGGGCGAGCAGACACTTGTTTTCCACACTCGCGGCTTATCTCGATGCCCTTACGGGGAAAAGGGGTTGCTTGCGTGCTGTCTGAAATCTCGGCTTCTGAGATTCAGTACTAGCGAACTACCTATCTGACTTGGGGTGGTTCTCTCCATCGAGTACTGATCGATTTTGAATGGCATGGTTCTAGCTTTGCACATGTCGCGCTGTAGTGGTTCAGCTGGACGGCTGAAGATGAGGTCAATGCACTATTGTGAATCTCAGTCATTTGTCAATGTCAGTTTGAACATAACTTTCCAAGCGGAATTTTTATGTTCTCCATGGCTTAGTGGTTGTCTTTGTATAGCCAAGCTGGCATAGGGGATCAGAAGCTCAAAGCTGGCTCAGTGGGGAGCAGTAGTTTGGTTTTATATGATAGAGAGGAGGGATCTTGTGCATGGTATTCTACTGCTTGATGCTTTTATAAGAGAGATTGACTAAAATTTGTTTTAAACATTAAAGAGTACAACTGCTGTTTAAACATGAGTAGGGAAGATTTGAAGCACATTGCACGCTTTCAATGTCTGTCTTCCCTATTTTTCACAATTAAGCACTGTCATCATTTTTCAGTGGTTACTGTAAATGATTATTTGGCGCAGCGTGATGCTGAATGGATGGGCCGTGTTCATCGCTTTCACGGTCTTACGGTTGGTCTGGTTCAGGTATATACATTATGATAAACAATGCTTTAATAACAATGTTTCACATTCCAGAACACCTGCCAGTTTGGATACACCTGACGTTGCTACAGTGGTTTATTGAATTAGCAGAACCAGCAAACATATAACCATCTTTTGACCTTCTTTTTGTATTTATGGCATATGCATAGGCGGGTATGAAGTCAGATGAGAGAAGAGCCAGCTACAGATGTGACATTACATACACTAACAACTCGGTGAGATGCTCAGTTAAAAAAAAACAGTTCTTTTTTAATCTTATCTTGTGGTTATCCAGCTTAGAGGGACAACCTTTTCTGGTGGTGATTTGTTATGACCTTGCTATGGTGAAATGCTAACTTGGTATAAAGAAGCATATCTGGTCAATGAGGACTTTACTTGCTTGTCTTAGTTATCTGTTAGTATGAGTTGAGATCTGGAATTCTCATTATGTCATAGTTCTCAAAAGCTGCATATCCACTGCAGGAACTTGGATTTGACTATCTTCGTGACAACCTATCTCGAAACAAAGAACAACTTGTTATGAGATGGTATATTTGAGACTGTTCACTCTCCGCAAAAATGGGATGTCTCTATATTTGCTTTTTTCTAATTAATACTGCATAATTTGATAGGCCAAGGCCATTTCCATTTTGCTATTGTGGATGAAGTGGACTCAGTACTTATAGATGAGGGAGGAATCCATTATTAATAAGTGGAGAGGTTTAATCTCTCAGTACTTGAACCTGATTCCTTCAATGTCGTTTGAGTTTCTTGACCTGTGAAATGTGACATAATAATCAACACCATTTTTGTGTCATTTCACTAGGATAATAGAATCTTTGTGACTCGGTATCAATTGCTGCTAAAGTCGCAGAACTTCTTGTGGAGGGTGTTGTGAGTATTTTGTTATCGCTAGAAACTACATGCTACAATAGCTCACAGTTCCAATATTAGTTCCTTCAGATGTTTATCTATGTTGATTTATTCCTGCAGCATTACACCGTTGAACTAAAGGGCAATAATATAGATCTGACAGAGGATGGTGTAGCACATGCTGAGATTATTCTTGGGACAGATGATCTATGGGATGAGAATGATCCATGGGCAAGGTGCTGTTCTCTGTTTTTTATGTAATATGTACCGTATTGTGACTATTGTCAGATTACAATAATTTCCCTATGCCTTTGATCAATTAACCAATTTTGCTATTGAAATGCAATTTTGGATATGCCTTCTGCTGTAGAATATATATGTATGTGCATAAGCAACAAAAGTGAATCAGACATGTTATAAATTTTCTGTGTCAGCCATAGGTCAGATCATTGTGCACCTTCTTTGCCATGGTTGCAGTTAGCTGCTGAAACAAAATGATAAATAATGGCATCACACGATGCTTTGAAAGCAAAAAGTGTTCTACGAAACTTAAATGCAAGTTGGGACATTCGTTGCCTAGTGAATAACCATAACTTCTCAAATGCTGCAGGTTTGTGATGAAATGCTTTGAAAGCAAAAGTGTTCTACCGAAGGGATGTCCAGTATATTGTCAGGGATGGGAAAGCTATTATAATTAATGAGGTACTCCCTCAGTTTCAGTATTTCTGAAAAGAATGTCATTAGTTTCTTAGTAGCTGTTCTTATTTGTATATGTTCCTAGTTGTACTTAGCAGCTTGTGCGGGGGGAGGCTTTGCATATGCACACACACATATGGACTTGTATAGCTGCCTATTTGAGTTTTTGGAAGGGATATTGGTACTTTACACTTTAAATGCTCAATGGAAGCTCATTATTGTTTCTTTTAAAGCAAGTTATTAATGTTCACTGGGATACCAGAATTCTTCTCAATGATGATACATTCTGTCCACATGGTTTTTCATTTAGATAAAAATCGGAACCAATATCATCCTATCCAATCAGGTTTTAGCAGTGCCATGTAAGTGGCAATACACCAGAGCAAATATCTTTGGACTATCCTACAAAATCCTACAAAAAAAAATGAAGTAAAACGTCAGGACACAGTCCTCTTCCTAGTATATATCCACTAGCTATTGAGTCCATCCTGGAGCTGGTATTCTGTCTTAGAGGCTCTTTCATTTTCATAATCCTAGGCAACTGAGCAGTTGGTAACAAAAAGGTTTCTATGACAACACATGCAATTTGACAAGCACAATGTAACAAATACTGATCAATGATGATGTGTTGTGCCAATGAAAATGTCCATGCACACTTAGTAGTTTGTGATCAGTTTTTGCATGAACAAGCCATTCATGACTTATTGAAAGTTTCATTTGCTGATTAACTCTTTTTTTTTTTTTTTTTATCATGCTTTTATCAATTATGTTGTGGAATTTTGTTATTCTTTGAATAAAATTTTCTGTGTACCTAACGTCCTAACTAAGATAACATTCATGCATACTGATCCAGCGATCTTTCAAGTTGGCAGAATGTTCTTCAGCATATGCACTGTTTTTGTTTGTTTGTTTTTTGGTAACATAACATCAGAACATTTCTTTTCATCACATTTGTGAACTTTGATTGACGTCTATCATATAGATATTATGTTCTCTTGATAATATAATTCATGTTGCCTAATGCCTATTGGTTCATAACAATTGCATGCTTTGGAAATCCTGTGTTTGGATGATAATATTAATTCTTTTCCAGCTAACTGGCCGAGTCGAACCCAAAAGAAGATGGTCTGATGGTATCCACCAAGCAGTAGAAGCAAAAGAAGGCCTAAAAATCCAGGTCATTATTGACTTCACATTGCCATTTTGCATTGATGGAGCTGCTATTTTATAATTTTCTGAAAGGTTATGATAGTTTCTGGTGTGCAATGCTAATTGCAATTTAATCAGGCAGACTCAGTAATTGTGGCTCAAATCACATATCAGTCACTGTTTAAGCTTTATCCTAAGCTTTCTGGGATGACAGGAACTGCTAAGACAGAGGTATGTTGTTTATTAGGTTGCTTTCTGAATAGTCTATTCATCTGTACAGTTTATTATTCTAAGCTGACAGGATCATGCTGCTTTTACAGGAAAAGGAGTTTTTAAAGATGTTCAAGATGCCTGTTATTGAAGTACCTACGAATCTGCCAAATATACGGGTGGACTTGCCTATCCAAGCTTTTTTGCGGTGAGTCTTGAGGAAGTGGTTCCTCTCTTTGCTACTAGAAAAAAAAATTGATTGATTTTGTTGCTTTTGTAGACTGCAAGAGGAAAATGGCAATATGTGCGGGCTGAAGTAGAGTCTATGTTCCAATTAGGCCGCCCTGTTTTAGTTGGAACTACAAGGTCAATTCTATTTTTTGTTTTAATAGTTAATACAGATTTTATCTCATCACCACCATATACTCCATGCTTATTATCAGTATGAGATTATCAGTATGCTTATTATCAGTATGAGATTATCAGTATGAGATTATTAGTATGAGATTATATACCACCATATACTCTTTTTCATCTATTATGATTTGTAGTACTTCAGGAGCTAATGAAACTGAAAAGTATAAAAGGGTTGTGTTCAAATATGTTTTTATAGCAAATTCAAATTTGCTTGTTATCACTGTGGGCAAGTAAAAAAACTTACTAATTAGGTTTCTTCAACACTTTTATCTCCATTCATTGTTGTTTGTGATTTTTATGCTGCTGGGAGTTTGGTTTTTAGCAACATTACCTTTAGATGGATGCTGGCAAAGTAAATTAGCTAGTTCCTCCTTTAAAGGGAAGACCCAGAGCTGGAGGCTACGACATGAGTGGGGTCTGGGGAAGGGATATACCGAGGCAAGCCTTTCCCCCACAAAATCTGCGGAGAGGCTTATTCAAACCCACGACCTTTCACTAAGACAGCTCTCAGCACTGCACTAGGCCTGCCCTCCTAGCTAGTTCCTCCTTTGCATTAGCAAAATGGTGGGAACTGAGAAAGCAGAAAAAATTAGGTTTACTACTGCCTTTGTCCCTTGACACCTGTTTATTAGAAAATAAATAAGTAAATTTGGCTATTGATGTTTGGGAATGCACCCTTATTTACTTTGGAGAATACCTCCAAATTTAAAGGGGCAGTGCAGTAATCATGACCATGTTATTTGCCATTGCACAGTAGCAATAGCTCCAAGATACCTGTATGCTTCTGTTTTTTTAAGTAGATAAACTTCCGAAGATAAGTTTTTGATATGTTTATTTTGGACGTAAGATGCTAGGAGATAAAATTTGGTTTAGAGATCTTTTCATAGGATGAAAACCTGTTCATAAAATTGTAGGGTGGCTTATTGTTATCATGACCCAACTAGTGAAGTGAGAGAAAGGGGTATGCCTTTACTGGATTCAAGGCCACTGTAGTTCCATATTTTGCTTGTGCAGTTCTGGATTCTAGGCTGCCCAGAAATTCATTTCCCCAAACCTCTCATTGTGTGGGAGCTTTCAGCATGGATATGCATGCCCTTTACTGTCTTGGGATGCTTTTCATACAGCTTTCTAAACAAATGGTGTCTATCTTTTGCAGTGTCGAGAGTTCTGAATACTTGTCAGAGCTACTTAAAGTTCGCAATATTCCACACAATGTCCTTAATGCAAGACCAAAGGTTTGTAAAATGTTTGCTTTAGTTTAACTTCTTATCTTGTTCTTTTCCATTGATAAAGCTAATTGCCTTATTCCTGGCAGTATGCTGCAAGAGAAGCGAAATAATTGCCCAAGCTGGAAGAAAACATGCTATTACGATTTCAACTAATATGGCAGGCAGAGGAACTGACATTATTTTAGGTGGTAATCAAAAGTAAGTTCATGCATATGTTTAGCACTGCTCACCAAGACTCCTTTTAGAAAATGTACGAAAAGCCAAAACAGATTGCAGCATTGTTAGTATTTTATTTCACACCTAACAGAAATATGGTCCATCTTTTCATTGCCAGATGCTTGCAAAAGAAATAGTAGAAGATAACATACTTCCATTTTTGACCCATGAGCCTCCTGATATTGACATGGAAGGGGAATCCACATCCCACAAGGTGGTTCATTCAGATCCTTTTCTCTGGCCCAAGAACTTTGCAGGATGTTTCTCACTATTTCCTTTTATCATGGGTAGGGCCTTTCAAATATAAAACTTGATCCATCATCAGTAGGTCTGCTTGCCAAAGCTGCAATCATGTGTAAGTACTCAAGTGTTAATGGTTGTATATTAACATATAATGACTTATCTTTTTGTTGTTTGATTAACTCTTTCACTCTTCACATATGCTTCTAGCAAAATATATTCACAAAAGCGAGAGAAATGAATGGTCTCTTAGTAAGGCAAAATCCACTATTGCTGAATCTATAGAAATGGGTCAAATGATTGGGATGGAGAAACTGCAAGAGCGCATGACAGAAGAGTCTGAGATGTACCCTCTTTGTGATACAATCGGACTTGCTTATCTCAGTGTCTTAAGGGATTGTGAAATCCATTGTTCTGCTGAAGGTGCTGCAGTGAAGAGATTAGGTGGGCTTCATGTAGTAGGAACTTCTTTGCATGAGTCACGCCGAATTGATAACCAAGTAAGATGCTGCTGATGTGGCAAGAAGCACCTGAGCCATTGCATGCTGCTTAGCCCTTTATATCATAATAATTATAGTCCTACGATTCGGATTAAAATAGATTTCTTATCCATCAGCAGCAGCTTTCATTATCTTAACACTGCATGCATCAATGCACTGATACAGTATTAACTAGCAGTGTCGCAAAATGAATCTGATACAGTATTAACTAGCACAGTGTTACAAAATGAACCTGTAGAAATTCTGCCTTCCTTCATAAATTGTTATGCATTATTATTTTTAGTAAATGTGTTTTATATTAATGATTTTTATGTTATTTTCTGTACCCTCAGACTAATCTAACTGAGTCCTTTTCATATAATCAATGTACTAATTTATTAAAAGGCATATTTATGAGTTGGAACATATTAATCCTAGCTAAAGTAATGTTTCCTTGCTCAATTTTATGTATGTATTATATCATCTTTTTATGATCTTGTTGGGCTTCATTTCTAGTCTATCTCATCCTGCTTGTGACAAAAGGCTTTCTTGATTTTGTTGCTCTTGTTTGCTACCACTGTACAATTAAACTGGCAAACTTTGTTTTCCCAGCTGCGTGGCAGAGCAGGCAGACAGGGTGATCCTGGGTCGACACGGTTTATGGTGAGGTATGTTTGTTCCCAACAGAAATACTTTAGCCTGCTAAACTGCTGTAACTTCTGGTGTGATCTGATAATATATAATATATATGCCTAATGAATTTGACAGTGTCTAACATTTATACTCAGCTTACAAGATGAAATATTCCAGAAATTTAATCTGGACACTGAATGGGCTGTGAGGCTAATATCAAGGATAACGAATGATGAAGACATAGCTATCGAGAGCACTGTTGTTGTGAAGCAGGTTAGATTTGTATTTTATTACAACGCCATATTCAAGCATTGTATGGTTGGTGGCATCACAGTGATAATCTTGCTTACGTTCATCGAGTCTTCAAAGTGCAGCTTCTAGGCCTTCAAATCAACGCAGAGAAATATTATTTTGGAATAAGGAAAAGTCTTGTTGAGTTCGATGAAGTCCTGGAGGTATGCAACTGCCCCAATTTCCAGTACTTGTATTCTGTAGTAATCTCCTTTATTTTTACAGGCACTCTTCTTTTTCTATCATTTCTATTTTGAATACCCATTTTTTACTCTTGTTATCCTTATCTTCAAATCATGATTGACAGATCTTGTTGTAGGAGTGCAAATTGGTGCCCTATGGGTCTTCACTTACCCTCTTTAGTTTAATTATTAGTACTAGCTTTCCAAATTTGGTCTCATTTGAAAAAAAAAAAAACTGTATTCATAAGGATCGACAGTAGAAATTATAGTAAAAATTATTCACTGTAGAAATGATTGTGAATGCCTTTCAGTTTCTAGTAGCATCATAAATATTCATGTGGATTCTGTTGTTCATAACTTTGATAGGTCCAAAGGAAGCATGTATACAACCTTAGGCAGGTGATATTATCTGGTGACTATGAAAGCTGCAGTGAACAAATTTTCCAGTAAGTTTACTATTGCCTCACGCATGAAGCTTTTCAATGTTGTTTATGAAATGGTAGAGCTATAAAGCATATTCGTTTAAATAAAAAATGTGGTGTAGAAAGAATTAATAATCCATCTTACTTTAAAGTCATTGTTTTTCCTCACTTTGTCAACTTACACCCTTCCAAAATGGCGTAGTCAATGTTTTGTTCAAATGCTGCTATTTTATTTTATTTTTCATTGACAAGGCTTGAATTGAAATTTTATTAGGTACATGCAAGCGGTAGCTGATGAAATTGTTTTGCTAAATATTGATCCCCAAAAGGTACTTGCTCTGTCTTGATCCTTAAGTTCATTTCTGAAAGCATTTATTTTCAGGGCCATGTCAGTTGTCAAAATTATATATTTCTTTCAGCCACCCAAAGCATGGAATCTGGTAAAGCTTTTGGATGAATTTGTAAGCCCTAGGCGGAAAACTGCTGAGTGGTAATATGTACAGATTATTTTTAGTTCATGTTATTCTATAATGGGTAATTCTGATTTCTGAGATGCTCTGCAGAAGCATTCAAGGACATCCAAGAGGAAAACCTACAATCAGCACTTGAGGAAGTGCAAGGTTGGGGCCCAGTGAAGACTGATAGTTTTGCTCTTCCAAACATGCCGGTGCCACCCGATTCACTTAGAGGAATTCGAAAGAAAACATCTTCTATAATGCGGTGGTTTGCCATTTGTGTTGATGATACGTCAAAGTATGTTGTGATATGATACACATATATTTTATAGATGCCACAATATAACATTTTACAACAATAGTTATTGATTTGAAAGTTTATATGTTGCTTCTTTTTTTGATAAACAATCCAGGAAAGGCAGATACACAAACACTGTCAATCTGCTCCGGAAATATTTTGGGGATTTTCTAATAGCTACCTACTTGAATGCTGTGCAAGAGTCCCGTTACGACGATGGATATATAAGTGGAATCGAGGTTTGATTCTCCTTTTGAGTTTGTTCACAAAGTTTGTCTGGCCATAAACCCCAACCAAACGATATCCATGTTTTTTTGTGGACTGTGTAGGACACTCTGTTTTCCCCTACATGAAACATATTTGTTTGTTTAAACATCTTCAACTCTGCAAATTTGGGCAATATCCATAAGTAGCTTTTTTTTTTTTTTTTGAAACTGTATGCAGTGTATTTGATATATTTATTAACATCTTTACCTCTGTTTAATTGCAGCGTGAAGTACTTTTGAAGACTCTTGATACATTATGGAAAGACCATTTGGTAAACATGAACAAGCTTAGTTCTGCTGTAAGTCGTGCCTTGAGATGTTTTGGTTTCGAAATATTTACATCTGCTCTTCTTTTTCAAGAACATGCTCTTCAAATAATATCCAATAGTATTAAGAGAATAAGCTCCGTGAGAGAATAAGCTGAATCAAGCTGAAATAATCTGAAACAAGAACAAGCGAAACAGCTCCCAGTGAACGTCCGGAGTTAATTGTCTGCTGATATCTGAAACAAGTACAAGCGAATACACTGTCAACCTTGTCTCTGATTTAATTGTCCGCTGGTATCTTATTGTGAATACTGTCTGTGTTGACTGGAACTCTTTTGCTAGGTGAACGTTCGGAGTTTCGGACACAGAAACCCTCTGGAAGAATACAAGATCGATGGGTGCCGCTTCTTCATCTCAATGTTGAGTGCGACACGACGTCTCACCGTGGAATCCCTACTGCACTACTGGTCGTCTCCCATGGAATCCGAAGAGGTCTTCAACACAGAAGATCAATAGCAGAAGCCAGAAGACAGCAGGTTCACGTCTAGTGTGTTGGACTTCTGCTGCAAGTCGAAGACAGGTTAGGTACTAACATGGTTAACTAGCAAAGGCACAAGGACCAGGTTAGGCACTAACAGAAAACCGCTGGATGTCTTGTGTTAACCCTGTAAAATCACAAGCTGACATGACCACAGTGGCATGGATTTGGCGCTGTGGCTGTGGCTGTGGCTGTGCCCCTACATAATACAGTAAGTACATCTGAATGCACAAGAGGATAACTGGATAAGTGTGAACTGCAAGACAGTGCACTGTGCACCGTACTGATCCCGTATCAGCAATACGGCAGGAACCGCGTGTAAGCGCCGCAAAGTTGGAGCTTGTGTGCACGCCACAGCTTGGAAGTGGCTTAATCTCTTCATTGTACTGTGGTCCTCTAATCAGATCGTCATGATGATGACTGTTCTCTCCACAAAGTCCACTCTGTACCTTTGCCAGGGAGCGACAATACTTGCCAACCCTCTGCCCGAGTATATCAACTGGTGTGGTGATGTCTGATGAGGTCCTTGCATTCGTTCATCGCTCGTCAGACGGGGAACAGTAGCGCGTGAGGAATCTCTCTTGCTTGTGGACGACGAACTCTTCGTGCAGGTAGGTACGCATCACCCTAGTGGCCATGCTTTGACATTTGCCTAGTGGATGCTTTTTTAATTTCTGGAGCGTGTGATGGTGGTAAATTGTAAGTCAACTCCGGAATTTGGTAACAATTTAACCTTACGCGTATGTGTGTGTTTTGGACTGGTGGCCAAAGTTTGTATATGCTGCTGCTCATGCACTACGAGTAAGTTACGCACTTTAGACGTGGGAAAAGGATTTGATTGAGCCTTGTTGGCAATGATGATTGAGGTACTGCTGCGTGCACGAACGAACACATGCAATGCATCCAAACATCTGGGCCAGGTTTCGAGCCGCGTCGTTTCCTCCATGTCCATGTTTGGGGCCTTTTTCTGCTGGATGATGGGTGGTCCTGCCAATAATCTGCATCGCACAAACACTGACGCACGCACACCAAGCCAAAACATGATATATCTGCATTTTCACGCGTCTGTTTCGCGTGGGCGGCGCGGCTCCACTTGTGTGCCTTTCCCGGCAGTGCCGCCGTCGCCGTCGCCATCAGCCTCTCGTCGAGAGACGACGACGGCCGCACGCCGGCCAGCCAGTGGAGGCGCAGCTAGCGGCGTCATACGGTACCTGTCGACCTGACGTGCGCAAGCAAGCGCAACCACCAGCGAGCGTTGCGTACGCTTTGTTTCGGCTTTGTGCCTGTGCCTGTGCCTGTGCCTCCGTCGTCGTTGTCGGACCGACACACACACACGGGCTGGCTGGATGCACAAGCTGCTCTATACCTGCGATGTGTTCTTTGATCATTCTTTCTCCTTGGAAATTTCAGAGGATTTCTGTTCAATTCTACGGCAATACTCTCCGATTCCTAAGGGGAATAGCTTCAATATATCGGCGGCCAGTGCAAAAACAATTTAGGGAACATTTTTTTTTTTTTTTTTTTTTGACATCAAGTTAGGGAACAATAGGCATCCACATTCCACACGCACTACCTACCACTGTAGTGTCTCTCTAGACTTAGCGTTGAGTCAGGGATACGGACATGGACATTGACTTGGACCAAGACCGAGCGGTGCGAGTGCCGTCCTAATTAACTGTGTTGGGACACGAGGGAGGAGAATCGCACGCACAGTGGGGCAAATTCCCTTCTCTGTTGAACGAAGACCCCCTTTCCGCACCACATCTGGTCAAACCCGGCCCCAAGGATCCGTTCCAACTCGAAGCTCTGGCTCGCTCTATTGGTCCTCGATCGGTTTCACTACCTACCTCCCCCAAAAAAAAGAATATTATTCTCATTTTATGACAAGTCAAATGTAATCAAATCTATAAAAAAAAGTATTAGCATTTATAGCATAATAAGTAGCATTAGATTAATTATGAAATATAATTGTGTAGTAGAAGGCCATCCGGAGATATATTCATTGGTCGATATTATTTTCTATAAACTTGATCCAACTTAAGAAAGTTAGTTTGCCTAGCCCTAAATCTATAGTTACTCTCTCCGTATATCGGTATTAGAAGACGTTTAGGACAACGACACGGTCTCCCAAAACACAATTTTACGCTCTTTTTATAAAAATATTTATTGTAAAGTTATATATGTATGTTTTTGTGAAAGTAATTTTCAAGACAAATCTATTGATATGATTTTTATATTTCCAAACTTAACGATTTAAAAGTTATTCATGATTTATGTTCTAAATGTTTGATCAGGACCTTTTCCAAAAACGTCTTCTAATACTGATATGGACGGAGTACATTCCTTTTAGGATGGAGGAAGTAGAGTCAAAACTGATTAACATATTTATTAAGCGGAATGAGCACCATAATGCAATTAGGGCACTTACAATGCGAGACTCTACCATAGAGTCTAAAACTATTAATTACCTCACAAATCTTGTGGACTTGGAGTCCAAATAAGACTTGGAGTCTTGATTTTTCTCCTTCTCTCTTCTATAAATATCTTTGTCACATCGGTAGCCACATGGAGGGAAAGTGTAATAAATATGAAGCTAATAAAATAAGCTTAGACTCTATGGTAGAGTCCGCATTGTGAATGCCCTTATGGCATTATAGGCTTATTTGGTTGTGAACTGGACGAAGCTCAACCATCATTCTCAGGAGTTGTTGGATTTTTTACACGCTTACTCCCTCCATCCCATAAAGATTGTCGTTTTTGACTTTCGGACATCTTATTTCACCATCCATCTTATTCAAAAAAAGTTATAAATATCATATATTTTGTCATAACTTATTTTATCATTAAAGATACTTTAATAGTAATTTATTTATTTTATAGTTTACGTAAATTTTTTTAAATAAAAAAGAACGGTAAAAAATGACATCCGAAAGTAAAAAAAACGGCAGTCTCTATGGAATGAAGGGAGTAGCTTGGATGCTAGGCCATATATAACTGCTTGACTCAGTGTCCAAATCAAACACGCCCTATCATTATTCATTATAAAAAGATAGAAAAAAATAGAGGTAGATATAACGTGACCAAACTTTAGAAAACGAGATGGTATAAAATAGTTACTTTTCACCATATATGTATGCCTTCACGACTTTATTTACAGCTTTCACGAAGATGCCGAAAAAAAGTCGATACTGTCACCTACATCGATCCAGACTCTAGAGGCTTTGGACCCTTATTCTTCTTCTTTTTTTCTTGCATAAGAATATAGCAAATAAAGAAAAAAATCCATTACTCGAAAAAGGAATTGCAAAGTTTGATACCTTTGCCGTTGTCCATGTAAGATGTGATGGCACTTACTTAACATTCCACTATGAAAGCCAGCTGTTAGCACACAAACATATAAAGATTATATTTATATTATTGGCAGGTGCACAAACAAAAAGGTTGTGGACAATAGTAGAATAACAAGGCGCACAAAGATCAACCTTTCCTTATCAGCAGTAAAGTGCTTTTTACCGCATACAAAAGTGCAGGAATTAATTTACAGCTCAATTAGGCTTACTAGTATCTTATTATTTATAAAGCTTTTTGTCACGTGCCAAATCCGTTGGCCCGTGGGTGGCGCCGGGACGGTCGTTGACGCCCTAGCGCAGGTTATTGTTGCGAGGAAGAAGGAAGAAGGACGGCGGGGGGGGCATGGCGACACGGCGGCGGCGTGCGGGCAGCGTGAGGGCGAGGAGAGAAAGGAGCTGAGGGTTAAACCCTATTTTATTTTATTTTATTTCTTTCTTTATCTGAAAAGGATACATCTCCTTTATATTTATAGGGAGGACTCAACTTAACTCCCAAGAAATCCAGAATATTCCTAATTTGACCAAACTTAAACCCTAAGTAATAGATCCTAATTTGACTGAACTTAACCCCTAAGTAATAGTGATAACGAGGATGGCGGCAAATACGAAAAATCCACGCTGCGGCGCGCGCCCCTCTGGGCCTGGCTGGCCCACGTCACAATGGCGTGTGACATTACGGGATTTTTTCCGAGCATCGACGTCCTCGAGACATACGCAGCTTTGATCGTTCGTTGATGTCGCCCGGGAAGAGATATTGCTGGAGCCGTGGTGGTGGCCATGTTTGTCGCCCGAGGTAGCCCCATGGTGTAGATAGTGTTGGGGGCTTGAACATGGCTGTAAAAAAGTGGGCTGATGTTGGAGTCGGTGTCGATGGCCATGTCGATGTCGAGGAGAACAACGACGTTAAGGTGCTGCTCCGGGGAAGTCGGTGTGCTTTTGATGGTAGACGTGCTCATCGCAGGGTGCTTGTGATCACGTTGGCGTGGGCGCTGGCGTCGGTAGTGTTTTTGTTGTTGGCGCGCACATCGGACAACATCACCACAAGTTACGGTGTTGTTCTTTGCTAAGCGTGTCGTCGAGGTTGGTGTCGTTGTTGTCATCGTCGGCATCATCGTCGTTGAGGAGGTAGTAGTTGTTCGAGGAGAACGATCTCGCCGTTGTGCTTTTTATAAAAAGAGGTAAAGAGAGGATGGCAAAGTGTGAACGGAGCGGGCTGGAGCCGTACCTTTTGTTGATGTAGTCGGAGATCGCAGCCTTGTCGGAGTCGTCCTCGGATTTGGCGTCGCGGAGGGCCTCCATGATCATCTCGGGTAGGACGAGTGGGGTGGCGCCGTCTTCTATGGCCATGGACCTCCACAGGCTGAGGATCTTGTGGTCTTGAATACCAATCTGCAAACCTGGCATGATGAGCTCAACTGCGGGGATCAGCTCGGCATGTAAAAAAGGGTTCCCGAGGATCATGTTCTCCCGGGTTCGCAATGGTGCGAACTCCAAGAGGTAGTGGAGGTTCCCGATGTAGCCATGGTAGATGTCTTGGTGGGCCGGCGCGAACATCTTTGTGACGCCGTGGTGAGCAAGAGCTCCCTTGGAACTCCGCCTCAAGGTCTTTGGTGCACCATGTCGAGGCGGGCTCTCCGAAGAACAAGAAGCGCTCGTTGGGCGGGGCGTTGACGAAGAGCGGGAGAAGGCACGGATGGTGATGTCCGGCGTGGGTGGGATGTCGCGGCAGTGGGGGGAGGAGAGACGGGAGGCGAGGGTTAAACCCTATTTTATTTTATTTCTTTCTTTATCCGAAAAGGATACATCTCTTTTTATATTTATAGGGAGGACTCAATTTGACTCCCAAACAATCCGGAATATTCCTAATTTGACCAAACTTAAACCCTAAGTAATAGATCCTAATTTGACTAAACTTAACCCCTAAGTAATAGTGATAACGAGGATGGCCGCGTTGTTCCACGCCCTCCTGGGCCTGGCTGGCCCACGTCATAATGGCGTGTGACAGCTTTCAGCTTAGTATGCTCCCTCCATTCATTATCTTCTTCGTCTAAACAAAAAACGTTTTATTCAAAAGTCCTTCATATTAGCTTTGGACTTGCTTGCATTTATTGCCTCTTTGGTGCTTATATGCCACTAAATTGCATTTATTGCCCTTTTCTTTGCATATTGGTTGTTCCTTACTTTGTGACTCCTCATATTTTCGGCCCAAGATGATAAAATTGCGTACTACGTGCTCCTTGATCATTGTGCCAAATGCTAAAATGATGAAAATAAATGAACGGAGGGAGTATATAATAAAGATTTTTTAAATATATTCATGGATTAGCAATGTTTTTGTGATTGCTTCAAAACAAAATGATGTTTTATAGGAGACCTTATCATTTATACGATTGTACTAAGTTTTACAATTATTGCACCCTGCAAAACAAAGGGAGATGTGGCTGATGAAATAAAACCATCAAAAAAAAAAAAAAAAAAAGAATTTGACCTGCAAGTCATTTGGTAATTCACCAATGAGGTGGTTAGATCTTTATTATAGCTTTTTTTAATTCACTTATGACCTCCTAGAAAGTAATAGATCATTCTAACCATATCTGATCTTATTTTAAATAAATGACTCACGATCATTTTAAAGTATCACGCCAAAGTCTTTATAAAATACTCATAGCAATGTAATTGAGAACAGGCCTGTGCTATATATATGCATTTGGGAATCGACATATAGATGCTGCATAGTACCACAGGAGGAACCATTTGCACGTGGGAAAACGATTGGGCCTTGGGAATAGAATCACCCACGACCACGAATCACAAGATGCAACATCATCTGGTTTTGTTTGGTTGCCATCAGCCTAGCACATACACCAGTCACCAGCATACGTATCTGGTCCAGTAATTGAGAACAGGTCTCGCTGCAGCCTTCCACGTACACCGTACACACACCACCACCACGGTACCTTTCGAGCTAGCATATAGGATCGTTGTACATGCTGTCGTGACTCATGATGACGCGAGCAGCGAATGTTCCGCCGACATCATGATCATCAGATCGATCATCCCAGCTAAAGGTGAAGGACGGATATACTACTGCTGTCATGCATCGTGATGCACATTGTGTTTGATCCCCAGCAGCGCTAGCCCCTAGGGCTAGAATTACGTGCCTAGCAGGGAACTCGTAGCATCCACAGCATTTTTATGTGGGCACGCTATTCAAACGGCGATGACTCCAAGTGGAATGACTTTGAACACGACCGGATCATATCGGATCGATCATCTAGTAATTGTCCTAGTGCGCACATGACACAAAGCGGTGTTTAGTTCCTCAACTTCTCATCACATGATTGAATTTCCGTCACATCGAAACATTGAACGCATGCATGAAGTATAAAATGTAGGTAAACAAAATATTTAATTGGACAATTTCGATGTACTTTGCAAGAGGAATCTTTTGAGCCTAGTTAGCTCATGATAGAACAATATTTACCACAAACAAATGAAAAGTGCTACAGTGACAAATATATTCACAGTGAAATTTTCATGACAATATTTACCACAAACAAACAAAAAATGTTATAGTGCTAAATTCAGTACTACATTAAAAATTTTCGGGTACTAAACACAGTCTTTGTAGATTAGCAGCAAGAAGCTGCAGCGTGGGTAAAGTTTCCCACAATACATGATCAAGAGTTGTCCCGATAGGACAGCTCGTGATATGCGCTGCACTTTGGCAAGTCACAGATGTAAATTGTTCCTAGCCTGAGAAGCAAGACAATGAGTAGTAGTGTTTAGATTTCTAGGAATTTTGTAGGCACTAAAGTTTCTTCATGCTCCTGCATTCTTGAAACTTCGGGTGTAAAATTTGGCATGCATCGCTCAACAAACAAAGTACTAGCTAGCTACTACTTTCTGAAATTACATTTCTAGGTTTCTAATTGAATGTAGTTTTAGAATAGTGTAGTTCAAATACAGTTAAATTTTAATTAATGTTTTGTACGAGCTATTTAAGTTAAATTTAAGAAAATATGGCTTGCGCAAAATCCTAGAAGATCACTTTCTTTTTTGGAACGTGTTTAGGTCACCTGAATTTGGTTTGAAATTCTAAAATTCCCGTCACATTTGAATCATTAAATGTACCAAAAGACGCATGAATAGAGTATGAAAAGTAGGTAAAAAAATAATTAATTGCACAGTTTAGATGTACATTCGAGGCGAATCTTTTGAGCCTAGTTATTCCATGATAGGATAATATTTACCACAAACAAATGAGCGGTGCTACAGTGAGTACTACGGTGATTTTCAGTTCGTAATAATACCAATTTTTAAGATCAAAACACAGCCAGAGTGGGAGTATATATATTATTAGTATGTCATTGTTCACCAAGATATTGACAGGTGTCACTGTTGTTGTGCCTAGGTCTAGCAGTGTCACCCAGGTGACGTTATACATACGCGGATCGGATACGCCAGGTCCTAGCTAAGCTAGCGTAGGTAGCCTAACAGAAGCAAAGGACGACGGTGCTCTCACCGTGACCCGGCTGACACTGCACGATTTGGCAAATCATTAGATCAATCAGTGAGATCGTGTCAACTCACTAATTAATTGATCTCATAGTCCTGGACTCAGAAAATTGATGAGTGTATGTCCGCACCTCAATTAACGGGTGAAATGTACGATCCAGATTTAGCGACATTATTCTTTCAGCGCTAGGTGATACACTCATTAAGACGTCCATGCCCTTCCCCTACAGTACCTAGAGGGCAAAAACAAGGCAGAGAAGCCTTCCGTCGGCGATTCCACCGGTCTCCTTCCTCTCCGATCGCCGGTTCGGCGCTGGTGGGGAAATAAGGCCGGGGATTCGCCGCATGTAGATAGGTCCAGTCTTAGATCTAGGTTTGCTCGCTTTCGGTTGATGGCGGCCTTTAGGTTTTTGCCGAGAGGAAGTCATTCCTCTGCGGCTTGTCTTTCGTGGCGTAGTCGACAAAAGGAGGAGGCGACGGTGGGAGTGTCGAATAAGTTCTCTCGACTTCTTCCTCCCATTGGTGTTTCTCTTCTCCGGCGGCGTCGGTGTGATCGAGGAGACATCTTCAGGAGTTTGCGTCACCGGACGGATCCGTCATCTCAAGGATGACGTTGACGGCGCCTTCGTTGTACCAAGGTGCGGAGGAATCTTTGGGTCTTTGTGGAAGCTAGGGCGCCAGATCGAGCTTGAGCTTCACGTGGTGGTGCTTGTCGCCCCCGACGAGCCTCGATCCAGTCCGACGGAGCTTGGGGCGCGACATCGGGGCGATAGGCGGGTCACCAACGATGACTTCATCTCGTCCCTTGTCGGTAGTATCGCTACGACTCTCTCCAAAGCGTTGGTGCGATGAACCTCACCCCGCCCGGATCTGGACTCGTTGGCGGCAAATCAACGTCGCGTAACCGACGGGGGGGATTTCGGGCACCTCCGACCAGCATGGGGTCCAGGGACCTGAGCATAATATTTTCTTTTCTTGAGCCCCTTTGTGCAAGATGGGTGGGACAGATGTCCTATATATCCTTGGATGGCGTACCTGTATTTGGTCATGTATTTGTACTTTTATTAAATCAGTAATACATGTATGTTGGGTAACAAAAAAAACTTTTGTGATGATCTCATAAGTTTTGAGATCTCCTGGCTCAATTTTTCGTGTGTTCATATTAAAATAGAGTGTATCTAGGTGTATGCATAGGAGTTAGGAGTGTATAGCCTGAAGTTCAATTTGAGGGTCTATTAAACTACCTTTAAATTTAATTCGATCTTTGTACGCGGAGAAAATTAATAAAAGATCGGTTGGTTGGTTGGTGACGATCTTTGTGAGAGAAAACATGCTCACAGCTAAGCGTCTTCTTCTACTTTTTCTGTAGGACTGATAAGCTGAACCTTTGAACAGGGCATATGTGCGTGAAGTCTCAATTGTGAGGAAAACACTCTATTAAACTACTTTTAAATTTAATTCGTACGCATAGTTTTATACGTATCTTTTTATTAATAAAAGATCAATTAGTGACTCTCGGTTGGTGACACATTTTTTTTTTTGGAAGACAATTCATGCTCACAGTGTAACGTCTTCTACTACTTTTCTGTAGGACTGTTTGAGCTGAACCTTACAACGAGTCTTTTGGTGGCCAGGGAGTCAACGGTCCATGGAATGCGTGCAAAACAAAATGGTGGTCGTCGCGGGCCCCAGCAGGCTTCGTTGTCGGTTGAACGAAGACCACGACCACGTGTGCATCTTCTCTGAATGAAGAATATAATATTTGAATGATCCTTCCCTTGAAATTTGGCAGCTCTCTCTCTCGTGTGGTGAATATATATGTGCAGAAAGCACGGGCACGGTGGCCCGGACGGCCGCCGTTTTTGCCCGCACGAAGCACGGCCCGGCATGTTAAAAGCGCTATTTGGGGCCGGCCCGCCCGGTGTGGATCACATTTAAAATGGGCGACCCCATAAACGCGGTGGCTACACGCGGCGGACGGCCCGGTTTACCGAGGAGGCCGGTGGAATGTAAGGCCTGATAATAGTTCAGCGACATTTTCCAATCCCACCAAGCCCACAAACATCATTCTCAAAAAAAAAAAAAAAAAAAAAACCAAGCCCACAAACATTTCCCCTCGCTCCTCTCTTCTTGTTTTGTGGGCCTACTAGAACTAGGCATTATAGAACTGATCTAAGACGCACAATTTTAGTGGCTTTGAGTTTGCTAGATATCGGTGGCAATTACCCTTTCTTTGCAATAATGCCTTGGCGTGCTGCCTAACCTCCTCAACAACTCCATGTTTTTTATTATATATATTTTAAAAAACAAATATATCCTCGTCTCAGAATACATAAATCACACAATGGAAGAAGTGAGGAAAAATGGTGTGATGTTGTCTGAAAATGTAATCCCTGAGCACAATGCAAGATAAAACCATTTTTTTTTCTTGTGCTTTCAAATTCCATATATATGTGTGAACTCCACATGGATGGAGAATATATGCATGCCGTCATTGACAAAAAGAAAAAGTTAGACTATGATTTTGGCTTGACACGATACGATATGAATGGTCGGTGGAGCCTCCTGATGATGGTGTAGTCTCATGGAGGAAAAGTGAGATCCTTTTTTCGATTATGTCCATCCACACCTCAAAAGACAAAGATTATATTATTCAGCCAATAACAAAACTGATTTAATTTGGATTAAAAGAGAACAATGATATCCGGCTTGGGCGACCCTAATGTCAAACACATGGTGAATATTATAGCGGCCGGCACACCAACCCGCAGGCCCGTGGCCTGTTAAGCCAGTAGCGACGGGCGTGCACGGCCGGGCCGGGCCGGGCCGTCTGCCGGGCCGGCCCGATGCACATCTTTAGTGGTGAAGAGTATCGACGGGTGAGCACGCCACTATCTGCAACTCCACCTTTTTTTTTTCTCCATTTCTCTAGAGATCTAATGGTAATAAGTCATTATAAGTTTTCTAAATATATACGCCCTCTATTTCAAATTTTTAAGATATTGTTTTATCAAAAACAAATTAAGATATTGTGCCTATTTTAAAATTTAGTGTAATACCCTACGTCATGTGTGCCGTGTTGCCTTACGCTAGGTTGCTTTGTCATGTTATCAATGATCCTCATGTGCATATTGTCATGATTTACCTATGGAATTCATTTAATATCATGTTTTTTCGGTACATTTGTATAGCTTCTTGTACCTTGTTCACACGTTTGCTAGCCCAAGCTTTTAGACATTTTAATTGGTGTCATGTTACATGAATGCTTTAAGTCCTCGGAATTGATATTCATGCTTGTGCTTTTAGGTCTTTAAATAAATGTTTATTGCCCAATGCTAGCCCTTTCCATGTCATGTTACAATGTAGCTATTTGGGGTCATAAAGAGTGATACTCTTTTCTGCATCTGATCACATTTAAAATAATCTGACTAAAGACAAAACTAGTGGCTACATTCTTTTTTTAGGACAGAGAGTGTTTACCAGTTACATCGCCATATCACTTGAAATGTTCTCACTCCACTAAGGGTGTTCGCAATTATTAGCTATTTGACTAGCTATTATGACGTGGCAAGGGAAAAAGTAGGAGAGAATAGTCACTAGCGACGAACAAATAGTCTATATATTTCAAGTATTCCGAGAATCTAAGAGTTGAGTATGTGGGCCTACTAGAACAAGATAGGCATTATAAAACTGATCTAAGACGCACAATTTTAGTGGCTTTGGAGTTTGCTAGATATTTACGTACCAATTACCACTTTCTTTGCAATAATGCCTTGAGCGTGCTGCCTAACTACTTCTCAACAACTCCATGTTTTTTTTATTATATATATTTTAAAAACAAATATATGCAAGTCTCATCTCAGAATACATAAATCACACAATGGAAGAAGTTGGTGAGGAAAAATGGTGTGATGTTGTCTGAAAATGTAATCCTGAGCACAATGCAAGATAAAACCATATTTTTTTTTTTTTTCTTGTGCTTTCAAATTCCATATATATGTGTGAACTCCACATGGATGGAGAATATATGCATGCCGTCATTGACAAAAGAAAAAGTTAGACTATGATTTTCGTTTGACACGATACGATATGAATGGTACGCGGTGTCCATGCTCCTGAAGATGGTGTAGTCTCATGAGGAAAAGTGAGATCCCTTTTTCGATCATGTCCATCCACACCTCAAAAGACAAAGATTATATTATTCAGCCAATAACAAAACTGATTTAATTTGGATTAAAAGAGAACAATGATATCCGGCTTCTAGTTCTATATGTCAAACACATGGTGAATATTATAGATATAAAAAAACTGCACACCAACCCATAATATGGCACCATGGCATGGATCAGCTAGTTTTTCTATTTGATGCTGATAGTGCGTAGTGAAAATAATGCTCATCTCATCACCGCCGGTTGTAAACCAGTGATGATAAATGGATGAAAAAAAATATATAGAAGTGTCGCTGTCGCTGCACCCTACGAGCCTATCACGGCCACCAAGCCGACCGCTCCTAGGTTGGTGCCATCAACGAAGTGGGTTCCGATCGGGTGGTGTGCAAAACCTAAACAACCCCAACCCCCCCTACTCAAGGGCCGTACCTAGGATTTGGAGGCCCCTAAACAAAATACATGATCGGGTCCTAAATTTTAAGAAAATCAAAACATCCTTCCATTTAATTATAAAGGTTCAAATTTATATGGATCTTACACTACTAGGTACAGATAAAATCTTAATGCTAAAAAAGTAAAAATTAGTACTCAAGTAATTAGCACCCTAGGAGCTAGCATAACAGATAAGTAGTAAACGTAAATTTGGAGGCCCTTAAATTTTGGAGGCCCTGAACAGTTGCCCATCTGGCACATGCTAATCGACGACCCTGCCTCAACAAGTTAGGGCAGTTGAATTTTGAAAACACGAAACCTGAGAATACACAGTAGGGGTGGCTTGTATTGTAGGGGCGATTGCATCACCAACCGACCCTATAGAGAAACCACTGTAGGAACGGTAAGTTAGGAGCGGCTGGCAAAACCGCCCCTACAGAGCTTCGCCAGCCGTCCCTATAGTAATTGTTATAAGGTGCGCAGCGAAAAACGGCCCAGCTCGTTGTATCACAAGCAAAACGGGCCTAGCACCCAGGTCCAACGGAGCAACATATATAAAGGCTAGTCTTTTGGCCTTGTTACGTACGGTGACGACGGGAAACGACGAATAACGAGATCAAATCACAGAGAGACACAAGATTTAACGTGGAAAACCCTCCCAATGCGGGAGAGTAAAAAACACGAGCGCCAGCCAGCAAACACTCCTCACTATTATCAAGAGTCGGTTACAACGCCGATGTGGCGGCTTACAAGAGAATGAGACGATGTGCAGGTGGAAACCCTAGACAGGGTATATGTACCGTACCGCGTGGGGGCTTCGCCCCCCGCACCCCCCAAGCGTCCTCAGGGGTGCGGGCCTGAATTTGGAACATACTCAACAGTAATGTTATGTAGTAGTGTCCACTACCTCCCTAACAACTGAAACCAAGTTTGAAACACCCCTCCAACGGCTAGCCACATCTGGAGCCGAAAACCTGAGAAAATATCTCTCTGGACAGGCAGCGAACGCGCGACATAGAGCGTCAACTTCCTACGTCCGAGCTGTCTCAACACTGCCGCACACTCAACCACGGCACACTGACATAGAACTCCTTGAATCTGCAGAATCAAAAGATCCGTTTATTTTAACATTAAAGCATCCGAAGCCTCGATAGGACCCAAAACTTCGCCGAATCGAGAACTTTCCAAAACGAAGTTTGTTCCATTTGATCCTCGGACTATTTTTGAACTACCTAGTGCTAATTTTGACAAGTGTGCATCACACTAACCGCTTAGACTCACCTAGGTCAACCTATCCTTTCACGCCCCCTTAATATAGTACGGCCAAAGGAAAATCAAAGTCCTAAACTACTCTAAGTGTCTCTCTGACACCGATCGACACCTAGAACTAGTATGTCCTTAATCTTGTCGTCCATCCTTTGAAAACCGAAACGATTTCCATCGTAGGGATATGGAACCTATTATTGTGACCTAACCCAATTAGTTTATGCAAAGCACACGTTAATCACAATAATCTTATGTTGTCATTAATCACTGAAATCCATTTGGGGCCTAGATGCCTTCACATGGATTCGGGTGAAAAATCATCCTCGAAACCGAAACCCGCCGATCCCCGAAACCGGATTCAGGTTAGCCTCCACATCTTGGCATCCACGCCTCCCCACTTTGTCATTTGCTTACCTCTGCCCTAGGTCTCCTTGCATCGTGGTGACGTGCCCACTTGCCGATGCGGTCACACACAAGCTCTAAGGTGGCAGTCGTGGGCTCGTGGCCGCTCGAGCACGCACCAGCTCTAAGGTCATTTGTCAGATCCTATCAGGTCGCTGTTGTTGCCACCCATGTGCTCCCTGCCATGTTTAGAGAGAGTGAGAGAGGCTTAGGGAGCAGGGTCGCGGGCAGTAGAAGTGGATGAGTCACGTTGAGCGAGGTGCAGGGGAATGGGAAAGCAGATAAGCCACCGTCAAGTGGGTGCGACTAGCATGGGTGGGATGCGGATGAGGACCGAGCCTAAGCGAAGGGCATGTTTCATGCTTATATAGTTAGGGTACGTTGCTAGCTGGGCCTTTAGTGGGCTGCATCTTTTACCGTGTGTTTGGTTGAAGGTGCGGAGCGAACCTAGTTGGAGCCGACCCACATTTGGTCTTTTAGATGAGGGGCAGAGGGAGTGGAGTGGCTCTAGGAGGGAATATTCGGCCAAGATGCAGGTTGGCTCCGCCCATCAAATTTCAAAAAAAGGATCAAACACATGTGGGCGGAACCCATTTTCTAAAATATAAACTTATTTTTAAATTGAATGCATTTCCACCTCCTACATGCTTTTCATGATCATGATGACATGGCAAAATTTTAGTTGATTAACACCCGTGGGGCGTCCAAGCCTCATCGTCCTCACCGGGCCCGAGTCCGCCCTAAGTCCTCGCCCACGGATCCTCGCTCACGGCGGCTCACCCATGCGGCGGAGCTCGTAACCCCAAGGCGACGACGTCGATCCCCATCCTCTGCTCCATGTCGAGAAGAAGAAGAAAGGCTGAGATGCAAATAAAAATCTTTTATGTCTTCACTTTGTAAAACTGCCAAAGAGAAGGATTTATGTATATGGGCCTAGTTAGTTTCTGAGATCCGTAGGGTTCCTAATGCAAAGTGCTCATCTTATCAGGAGAGAGAGGAGAATGACATGTGGGACCTAATAACGGAGTGAACCTGCCATCCATTCCTATCCCAATTCCTCCAACCAAACAAATATCAAGGGTTGGAGCCAACTCGTCCTAACAAAGCCAACCAAATATGAGGAGGGTTGGAGTCATCCCTAAAACCTAGGGTGGAGTGGCTCCAACCCACCCAACACGCAACCAAACACACGGTTAGGGACTCTGAAAGGATCAAGATGCCCAAGAGGAGGGGGGATGAATTGGGCAAATCTAAAATTTCTCGCAATAAATAAAGCCTACTAGCCCATGTTCACCCCTTGTGCCTAAAAGTGTTTCTAAAATCTACCGTACAAAAGTTTTGCACCTTAAGTTCCAATTCCTACTCTGGCATGACAATTCTAAGAATGTAAATACAAGAATTGAAATGCTTGAAAGTAATTACTCAAAGTAAAGAGAGGAATAAGAATGTGCCGATGTTACCTTGAGGTATCAAAGAGTTGTCACTCCCCACTAGTCCTCGTTGGAGCACCCTCGCAAGGGTATCGCTACCCCCTTGATCCGCGAAAGTATCAAGTGTTCTCTACGAGCTGATTCTTTGACGTCTGTCACGGTGAATCACCCACAACCGCTCACACCATGGCTTGAGTCATCCACAAGCACCACCGGATGATCTTCAGGCACCAAATCACCACCAAGCCATCTAGGTGATGGTGATCACAAATAGTAACAAGCACGAACTCTCACTTGACTCAAACAAGCCTAATGAGAAGAGTGGATGCACACTTGCTACTCCCTATGCACTAATGAGGTCCTTAATCTTGTGATTTGCAAATCCCAACAATCTCACTAGGCTCTTGCACTCTCTTCCACTCCACTGAGCTGCTTCATGAGACTACCAGCGTTGTTGAGTCCGTCACCACCGTGGACTCCTACTGCTAAGCCCTCTCAGATGACTTGGGTGTCATCATCCAAGGGCTTCTTCTCCATGGGCATTGTCACTCCTCGTCCAACGTCAACCGTCACCAAGTTCGCTCCTCCTCCATGATGATCAAGCTCACCCCCACCAGATCCGAAATGGGGAGTGGGCATTTGAGATGGAAAGGGAGAAGAAGAGGGAGAGACCAACCTTGCACGACATCATTCTAAGGGGCTGCCTCCAGCCATTGTCGAAGGGAACTCCACTCACGTTGTTGGTAAGGATCTAGATAGGGTGGAGATCAAGGATTGAGGCAAGGTGTGAGTCAGTGATAGAGATGACAGAGCTGATTACTAATAGTACCTTAGAGCATCTCTAGACTGGTTTCACTAGCTTCTCCTCTTTGCTAGTTCATTTTGGTCTTGAATGAGAAAAGGAGCTTTTGTTATAGTGGTGTATAATATTTCTATAGTAGCGATATAGTGCACACATCATGAGAAATCGAAGTAGCTTGAGTTGTTGCTAATAAAGAGGGCCTAAGCCATAACCATTGTGAAGTATGCAATAGTTATGTCTATGCCAGCGAGTGGAGCACCATCAGAGGGGGAGAGGAGACCTCCACCGTATTTCATTAAGAAGGAAGTGATTCTTTCCGATCGTGGAAAAACCTCCCCGAACCCTGGCTATGCTAGCGAGATGACTTTTATTACCCAATCTGAAATTCGCCCCACGGGATTCAAACTCAGACCTCGGGGTGCCGCCAGAAAGCTCTAACCACTTAAGCTAGAGTCCTTTAATTAGCCCATCTTAAGGTGTACATGAGCAATCCACATTGCCCTCGCTCTTATAAGAGTTTTCCGACTCATTGATGAGAAGCTTCAACTCAAGGCACACAAAAAATAAAAAGAAAAAGAAAAAGAAAAAGAAAGAAAGACTCGAGGAAAGTATACAAACGACACATGCATTCTTGTTCATATTTTCTTGTATATATGGTGTATCAAAATTAAGAAACCATAAGAAATCCGAGAATTACATGCATATTCCGCATATAAAAAACAACATTTAATTTTGGCTGGACAGGGATTATGTACTGAATTCGTTCGAGCATGTGTTCACACCCGCCGCGGCAAAGCCTGCTTGACCCCAATAGTATTTTATAGTGACCTGCCAGAAAACCCAGTCCTAGAGGACAAGTTAAAGAATACTACTAGCAAGAGAAGTACGTAAGGGTCCTGTATATGCAGTGAACTAGTAGAGATTTGACCGCACATTAAATAAAGAGATGTACTAAAATATTGATCATAGCATGGATAAAATATGCCTTTACAACAACTTCGAGAATTTTACGGAAAGATGCCCAAAAGCTCATCAGATCCAATGATCGGAACTAGATCTCCTCATCACATTCACATCAGGTGATCCGGGCTAGATCTGTCTCCACCCTGTTTCTAGCAAGAGCATAAGGATAATAAATCTAAAAGGTTAAATATATTTAAAAGGGAATTGTAAAAGGTGGCCATTTCCCATTTGGAGTGCAGTCTAAGACATGATACCACTTGATTATATTTTCCACCACTATGAAGTCAATTAGCACAAACATGAAGATTAGCATAGATGCACAAACCAAAAAAAAAGGTATACCGTAGGATAGAAAAGTAATCAGCAAAACGGTCAAGCTTTCTTTTATCAGCAATAATGAAGTGCTTGCTGCATTTGAAAAATAATATGTACAATATGTGTGATTTCAGTAGTTTAAACATTTCAATAAATTGAATCTATTATGTACAATAAAACCGAAAATTATTCATGATGAATCAGCATTTTAATAAATTGAAATTAATAAGAGTTGAGTGGTTGGTCTGTGGTTCAGAGTTGGGTGGATGGGTTTTTTTTTTTTTTTTGACAAAAGCATAATTTATATATTAAGCAGCCATATTACAAAAACGAACCTTCAAAGAAGGTCGTATTACAAGAAGGTCCTTGGACGAGCAACAGAGGAACCACCTAGAAGCGGTCGGTGAAGAGCACGCCGGCGATGAGTTGAGATATCGCCGATGGCGAGAACGGCAGGAGGTGGAGGGACCGCGCGATGCAACGGTTGTAGTGGGGCGACCGAAGTCGGTGAAGAAGCTCACACCGACGGCCAACCGACGGATTTGGGAGCTTTCGTCGCCCGCCGATGTATGGAACTCGATGTCGATTCCCGGTGGAGGCGATTTCTTCGGCCGGCTTCCGATGGAGAGTTCTTTGAGGCGACCATGAATCGATGTAAAGGCTGCTTGGGATTGGTGGTGTGGATGAGCGGTGGCGGTGGCGAATCGGTGGGCGGACGGGACACAGTGGAGTGGCGAAGATGGAAGGTGGGGAAGTGGTCCGGACGGAAGATGCAGCTGACAACCGATCCCTGGGTCAAATCCCCCCAAGAGGGGACCCGATCGAGAGGAGGCGATTTCGAATCAGCAACAAACTCTGCCGGATCTGCGGTGGCGGGGCACGAGCTCCCTTGGAGGGGAAATGGAGGTCGGGGGTGAGGGCTGTAGGGGATGGCGATGGCGAGGATGGGCGGAGGGGAGAAGCTACTTTATTTAGACATAACGAGGTAGCAGGGTCGACGGCGACGAAGGATCCGACGAGGACAACGACGACGACGGCAGCGGCGCTACCGGGGCAGTACAAGCCACTAAGGGACAAGGCCATATAGGCAACAAAGCAGATAAAAACGTAGGTAGCTAGTAGATCTATGGGTGGAGGGGACCCCTACCCCTTATCTCTGCGCAGCAAAAGCCGGAGGGGATGAAGGGGAGGGCCCGAGCCGGCGGCGGGAAAGGGCGAGGCGAGGGGGAAGGAGTCTTCGAGGGGAAGTTTTCCTCTTTCGGGTGGTGGGGTTGTGATGGCGAGTTTAGTCTCTCTCTTGTAATTCTATAATAAAAATCGACGACAATTTATTTGCTGTCTTTCAAAAAAATAGTTTGAAAAATAATTGAACTTTTACAATTTAATATTTTGAGATGAATAAACCTTGTAAACATACAAATTACATACTTTTTAGAAAATATTTAACTTCTAATATAATGTAAACTAGTTAAATGCTTCATAGCCTTTCCTAATGTGGCTAAAATTTAGCCCAAAATTATTGGTTGTTTGCATAAAATTAAAATAGTTATTTTGGTGAACACTCAAAAGATACACAACTATTGGCTTATATGTCAAAATCAATACACTTTCAATTGCTTATAGTATATTGAATACTATAAGAAAGTAGCTAGACTTTTTTGACAAAACAATTATATTCCCTCCATCCTAGAAAATAAACATATTTTGGTAATGAAACAGTTAAACAAAATAGATTTGACCATGAGTTCCTATTATTATATATTGTAATTTTCTAATGAATCAATGTACTATCAAAGTTCAATTATTTGAGCAACTGTGGATGGAGAAGGACTTAAATACAAACCATTTTAACTTGTTGCACTCAAAAAGAGTTAACTGAAAAAACATAAAAAGTAAGAAGCAATGAGACGAGAATCTGAGTGAAACCAGCCTAGGCTATTTCACATGCATATGTAGAAACGGTGAAACATTTTGGTTTCCAATCACTTGTTGCAAAGACCGTTTACAAGAGATTTAGGTGATTCACATCAGAAACCGAAATATTTCTTCTATCCAAACGCACCCTAATAGTACCTCCTTCCAAGAAAAAAAAGATACAATTAAAAAATGGTATGAACTTAAACCATCTTAGATTGTATTATACTAGTAATTGTTTTGGTATATATGTCATTTGATTTGGCATAGACTATATTATATTTTCATAGTATGCCCCAACCCAAAGCATTTGAGGTCCTGTTTAGTACAACTTCATGATTTGTTGTGAGTTGCTTTTTTATCAAACAAATCTTTTTGAAAACAATTTCAGCCATGAAGCTCCTTAGATTATGCTCTCATGTCAGGATAGGGTGGGATGAAGCTCAAAATAAAAATAATAGTTGTCATAGTTTCATCTCACACTTGTGGGCCCTGTGTGAAACTCTACGAGAAGTATATCTTAAGAAAAATCTACATGCAAAACTGTTGTAAAGTGGTTCACCAATTCAAAACAATTTTAGCTTACTAGTAAAGCTCTAAACCCAAAATGATCAGATTTATTGGTGAAGTTGATTGTGCCCAATGAGGCTTATAAATATCATCAAGGTATAATCCCAAGGAGTGCAAAGTAATCAACCAAACTATATAGGCACCTTGATGCAAAATGCACCATACCATTGACCCCTGGCCAGTGAGCCCCTGGCCCACACCCCTCCTCCCAAGCAAGCCAAGACAGGACAGAGCCTCCTTGGCCGCCAAATTAAACTTGACCACTTCCTCTCTTTCTCTCTCAACTCCAACTCCCTCTCTTTCTCTCTCTACTCTACTCTCTCTCTCCTCTCCATCCCCTGCTTCTGGGAAGCTCATCAGCCATGGACGACGCCGCAGGAGACGAAGAAGCTTCCATGTAAGTTCCTCCCTCTCCAAATTTCCATGGCTTTTCCTCGCATCACCACTTATAAATACTTGCTACATCAGTCACGCACAAAAAAAGCTACTAGCTGCTTCGTCTACCTTTCGTTCGCGCCCAATTGACCCCGAACCCAAAAAAAAAAAAAGATGAGAATTTGATGCGAAAAACAAGCTCAAATGCGTGGTCCTTTTCAAGGTTCGAGACCAGCCATGTCCTGGGCGCGCTGCTGGCCTCCTCGCCGCTGCTGGCGCGCGCCTGGGACCGCTGCACGGCGGCCACCGCCGCGGCGCCAGGGTTCGTGCACGGCGAGGAGGACGGCGGCGGAGGCAAGGTGTACGTGGGGTTCTCCGGGGTGCAGGCCGCGCTGTCGGCGGCAGGTGCGGCGGTGGCCGGTGGCGGCGGCGGCGCCGACGTCTTCGCTCCGGTGGGGCTCGGCGGCGGCGGCGGCGGCGGGGACGCGGCGGTGGGGCGGATGTTCGCGCCGCTCGTCGCCGCCGAGCCCGACCCGGCCGCCGCCGGCGGCGAGCCGGTTGCCGTGCAGGCGCTGGCGCTGCAGTGCTTCTTGAAGCTCTGCGCCTCCCCTGATTTCCAGGTAACTTAAACTCACTGATTACTACTCCTTCCTCCATTGAAAATATCTTCCTCTGGTTATTTATGATTTAGTTTATGCTTAGCGCGTTAATTGGAGCAGTTTGCCTTGCCCACTAATAATTTGACTAAAAAATTTGTCATTTTTTAAGCCGCGCGTTCATTCATGTGACATGATCTGATATTTTTTGGTTTGGAGGGGAAGGAGTTATTGTGATGGTGATGTGCCTGTCTTTGGTTGTTGCCGTGTCGTCTTGTTCAGACATACAGTATGAGACAGATGCACTGAGATATGAGATATTATAATCCAGTGTCAGTTATTCAGTATTTAATACAGTAATGGTTTAGTCAGCTAGAAATTTAACAACAAAACATTGTTGTAGAAAAACAAACAAAATTCTTATATTATCTGGGCAAAACAACATTAAAGAGGAAATCACAAGTTGCTATTACCACTTCAGTGCCGATTTTCTTCTCTCTGATAATTTCGTTCCTTATATCATCTGGGCAAAACAACATTAAAGAGAAAATCAAAAGTTGCTATTACCACTTCAGTGCCGATTTTTTTCTCTGATGATTTCGTTCATTTCTTTTGTCGGTTCTCTCTCTCTGGCATAGTAATAAGAGTTTGTGAAGTTTACTTTGTGTGTGTACAGTGAACAATCCCTGTCAAATTTGGCGGCTAACTTGAGATGCTATGCATCTGTTTTTCTGATGTCCCAGTGCAAACAAAAAGTACAGGCACATGTAGATCACCGTACCCACCAAAAGTTGTTGTTGCCCCTTTATTGTCGCTTACGGTTACATACAGCTGATGCATTTCTTAGGGCCCATGAGCAACAGAACAGGTGATATTATGGTGATAAGGCATTTAAAAATTCATGCACACCTTTATGCACAAAATGCGCATAGATTCAGATAGATCTGTTGAAATTTCAAATTCTTAAAATGCTTAGTGACTGGTCTGGTGGAATAAAATCTAGTAACCATGATGAAGAGTTGTACTGCAGAGTTTACTGTCATTCAGAATTCAGTCTGCTTTCACCGAAACATTATATCTTGCTCTTCTATAACTTCAGATGACCACACAGAAAAACCTGTGCTGATTACTTTACTTATGGTTCATGCAGTTGAACTATTTTTCCACTCTCGTAGAATAATAACCTAAATGACGATAGCCGTGTGGGCTATCACGAATTCTATTCTTTTGCTGGCAGGGTTCAATTCAGTTCTTCAAATAACTGGAGATTCTCCAGGTTTCTTAGATCTTTCCATTTTCCTCTGAGGACCACACCTGTCTCCATCTTCTTCTATACCTTTATCACTTTTGCCTTTTTTAATCGAGTGACCTAATTATTGTTCATAAAACTATTGAGACGATCATTCCCATGAATAAAATTTTGGTTCTAGTATGAGTACTGTTTGTCACTTTATGCAGCTAATGATTCCACTCTCTCCATTCTTTACTTTTCAACCTGCCTCACTGAAATTATGCTACTAATAATTCACATTGTGTTTTGCCACACTGAAACTGTGACTTACTCATCAGAATTGGTTGACATTGCAGATGCTACTGAATGAGATCAAGGGCAAGGCAGTTGTGTTCACGGGCCACTCCCTCGGTGGCGCCATTGCTGCCCTTGCGGCGCTACACTACCTCTGCATCTCGTCATCAACCTCACCATGGGCACCTGCTCCTCCTGTCCTCTGCATCACCTTTGGAAGCCCATTACTAGGCAACGAGGCGCTGTCCAGGGCCATCCTGCGTGAGCGCTGGGGTGGCAACTTCTGCCACGTAGTCTCACAGCACGACGTCGTCCCAAGGCTCCTCTTCTGCCCGCCGGACGCCGTCCCTGCGCACATCATCGTCGGAATGCAACTGCATCAATGGCCGGCACGGACTCGCCAAACTGGCACGGTGACCACGGTCACCGAACGCGTGGCGGACACTGACAAGGACACGCTCCGGCAGCTGATTCAGACGCACGTTGGCGCTGTGGCCATGGAGCAGAAGCTTGCCGCTCCTGATGAGACCACAGGTGGGAGCCCGTACCGGCCGTTCGGGACGTACGTTCTGTGCTCCCCAGAGGGCGCGGCATGCGTGGACAACGCGACCGCCGCGGTCCAGATGCTGTACGCCACCTTCGCCTCTCGGAGCTCGCCTGACGCAGAGGCCCCGGAGGCCGCGCACTCCTGCTACGGCGAGCTCGTGCTGAAAATGCCACAGCACTTGCTCCTCAAGCGGCGCCTGCGTGTGGATGACACGCCGGCCACGCCCAGCTACGACGACGGCGTCTCCCTCGCGCTGGAGGCCTCTGGCATCGACGCCATGGTGAGGGCACACGTACGTACATAGTACTATTTGTCTGCGTGTATAAAAGTACAGCGGCGTGTTCTGTGTATATCTTGTCTGACATGCTGCATTGCCATGGGCGGCGGCAGGCCATGGAGGCGTCGACGGCGCGGCAGTGGCTGAAGACATCGAAGAAGGCAGGGCGGCGGCCGAGCCTGAACTGCGCTCGCCTGGCGACGCAGCTGGGCCGGATCACGCCGTGCCGTGCGCAGATCGAATGGTACAAGGCGCTGTTCGACGAGGAGATGGGGTACTACGACGCGTTCAAGCACCGGCGGTCGCCCAGGAAGTACAGCAAGGTGAACTTGAACCGCATCAAGCTGGGCCAGTTCTGGGACCGCGTGCTCACCATGCTGGACGCCGGGCAGCTCCCCCACGACTTCCACCGCCGCGCCAAGTGGGTGAACGCCGCGCGCTTCTACCAGCTCCTCGTCGAGCCGCTCGACATCGCCGACTACCACCACCACGGCCACCACCGGACGAGCGGGAGCTACATGACGCACGGCCGGGAGAGGAGGTACGAGCTGTTCGACAGGTGGTGGCAGGAGAAGGCATGCACGGGCGGCGCCGGCATCGGCGACGTCGTCACGTCCGCCATGTCGTCGGCATCGGCGAGCAGCCGGAGACGCAGCAAGTACGCCGGGCTCACGCAGGACCCGTGCTTCTGGGCGAGAGTGGAGGAGGCCAGGGAGCAGACGGAGAGTGCGCGGACCGAGCGCGACGTGGCGGAGCTGGCGATGAAGCTGGAGGAGCTGCAAGAGTTCGAGCGCTACTCCCGTGAGCTGGTGGCGAGCAAGGAGGTGTCCGTCGACGTGCTCGCGCCGCAGTCGAGCTACACGCTGTGGGTGGAGGAGTGGAACCAGCTCAAGCTCAGGGATGAAGTGAGGACAATGTTGCTTCGGTTTTGAGCTGGGCTAAGCTAGCTGCAAAACATGCAGCTGATGGATTCGTAGGTAGCTGATGATGGGCATTCTCCAAATAGTTCAGATCATTGGGTCATGGTCCATGGATGCTAGTATAGGGTGATTGTAAATATATCTGAACCTAGAAGCACTGCAATGGATTGCAATATATTTGTTCTTTCATGGGTACCTTGATGGCCTGATGATACTGTTCATTTTGTTAAGTATTGTTGAGCAAAGAGGCATGAAAACATCTGAAGGAAGCTAGATCTCCACGAAAGTTCAGATATGGATGGATGGATGCCAGTAAATGCCATATGTATATAGGTGGTACCTTACTCCACTCTTCTTCTATCAATTTCACGGGACATTTTACAAAAATTGTTTTTTTCTAGAAAGATGTTGAAATTCAAGTGCTTTATATCACAACAATCACTTAAAGCTCTGGTGCTTGAAACCGATTCTTTGGTGTGCAAACCATATGAATATTTTATGACCGAGAGGTGGGGGCAGGGTGTTTCATTGACAATTTCAATTTGAAATAAAGCATGATCTGTTTTGAATATGTCGTCCTTCATTGCAGCTTATGTTGTTTTGAAATTAAAAGTTCTTCCCGAAATGTTATATTAATTCTTTTTGGTTATGCAATTTGCCTTGAAATCTTTTAGGCCCTGTTTGGATGCTTGGAATTGAATTCGTTGAAATAAATTATAGTTTAGGCAGATATTTGAGATAGGCTATACAATTTCTATAGCTTTAATTAAGTTGGAGATTCCAAACATAGCATGGTGATATTAGAATCCATTTCATCTCCCACCCTATGAATTTGAGATAGGCTTATATGTGAACTTTTGAAAGATGTGGAATCTCAAATTCCAAGGTAAGTAGCCTAATCCATTAAATAGATTTCATTTCCTTCAAATTGAAGAGTTCCAAAGGGACCCTTACAAAAATTCAAGCAAAAGAACTAATAAATTCATTATTCATAAAATAATATTTTATCATGCAGTTTGTCAACATATGTGTAAGGACCTTGATGTCGTCTAGGAGGCCTAGAGGGGGGTTGAATAGGCTTGTACCTTAAAATCACTGTAAAATAAACTTCGAGTAGTTTCGAACAACGCGCGGCACCACTACTTGCCCGACGTTTGCGTCTTGGCAATCGCCTCACCGCGAGACAAACACAAACCTGCAGTTTGAAATCTAAGCAATGAAACTTAGATCGAGTGAATTTTCCAGGTTCCTACACACAAATATATCACATATATCCAATAGAAAGTGTCGGGAACTCCACAACAAAGTAGATCGGGACAAACCCTAGCTCACAAGAATATATATGCAAGAATATAAAAAAGCACACGTGAGACAAGGATTTTTCCTGTGGTTCACCGTCGCCACAAAGGCTGGGTTATGTCCACGTTGTTGAGGTATCCACAAAGGATTGGGATTCGCCACACAAGCTGTCTCTTCCCTCGTTCTCAAGTCAAGGGAGTGAACCCTTGAGATGAGGGGTGATTTTCTTGATTTTGAGTGAGCTTACAAACCTCCCAAGGCCGCCACACAAGTTGGCAGCTCAAGGGTGACGCCTAGCCGGCTAGGAGCAAGCTCCAAGAGTAAAGAACCCTAGCACACCGGCCAAACGTGAACCAAATGCTCTTTCAAGATAGGGAACTTGTAGATCCGGTCTCCAATTGAAGTTTGTTGCCTTCTCCCTCAAGATTTGATTTTGGGAATCGAAATCTAGCTTGGGGAGTGGAGGAGCAACAATGGAGGAGAGAGAGAAGAGCTTTGGTTACGTTTCTTCCATGAAAATGAACGTTGGGGAAGAAGAGGTGACCGTTGGGGAATTTTGGATGGCTATTTATACCGGGCGGACCCCCAATTTCGTTAAGTGCGGCATTGCCTCACTTAACGCGGGGCACTACCGCGCCTGCTAGAACAGCAAAGTGTAAAAAGTGTCTCGGTTGGCTGTTTTGGATGTGAGGTAATGTTTTTGGCTGAGCTGCAGGTTTGAGCATTTAGTTCACATGTAGCCAAGGGTCCTAGGATCCCTCTTAATAGTACGACATTTCCTAAACTCAAGATTCAAAAGAGAAATGAATTTAAATCGCTGAGAGTCGGAAACACCACCAAAATGCCACCGGAAGTCCTTGAACACGTACATCATCCTCTATCATCTTTGTCTCATATTTTAGAGCAAATATACCTTGAGCATGTGACTTGAACCATTTCCACAAATGTGAGTTCAACTCATGGCCTCAAGTCATTTCCATTAATGATTTGATCCTTAACACAATATGACTCCTCATAGCTTGATTAGTTCCTCGACTAAATGCAAGTACTCTCTTCTTCACCATAGCCATGGTACCTCGGTCCCAAGCCACCGCTTGCCCTTCACCTTCGCTTAGTACCTCGAAGCCGTTTCCTTGCTATCTTCACCTTATCAAGGCATATTCAAGTCACATCACATTAAGCATCCATTGAATAACCATTTCTTCAACACTTTGATCCTTGCTTGATTATCTTGTAGATATGAATGTTGAGACCAATCAAGCTTTGGTTTGACTCACATAGAGATATACATGGATCAACATCAATATGGTCAAGCCAATTCACGGTTCCTTGTATTCTATCCATTTTGGCTTGACACTCCAAACACTTATTTCAATCTTCTAATCATAGGAAACAAGCCATTATAGAGACCAATCCAAAATCATCAACTCTTATCTCATTTTCCTTTTACCAAGTATGCTTGCTTTCACATGATGCTATGATATTCCACAACATATAAGCCATTTTATTGATTCCATTTGCATTGTTGTCTTTTTGCTTCAACTAGATTGTTTCCATCATCTTCCACTACAACAATGCATAATTTGGCTTTGCTTCCATGCTATGTGGAATACCATCAAGTTTGCTTACTTGTTGAACCTTGAATATACTTGTTACTACACAATCCACAAGTGTATGTAATAGACTCCGTTTCTGTTCAACACTTAGCAAACTTATTAGACCTTTAATTATGTTGTCATTCAATTCACCAAAACCCACAAAAGGGCTAGATGCACTTTCAATATGTCTTTGCGGAAATCTAAATTATTTTAGCGAAGCGTATGCTCAAAACTATTTGCTTTTAAAATCTAATTTAGAACCATTCAAATCAATATCTACAGAAATTGTTGGGGGTAAGCTAAAGATATTTCCACACGTGAGGATTGGGGTTTAGAATTTTTTGGGCTATTACACTAGGCTTTGTGGAAATAAGAATTTTTTCCTTGAGATATGAAGAGTAAAATGCACCATGGGTCCTCAAACTATCCGTCTCCTCCCGTTTACATCCTTCAACTTTCAAACTAACTACCTAAGTCCTCAAACTATTCACCTCCTCCCATCTACATCCTCAAACTTCCAAACCAACTACCTAGGTCCTCAAACTATTTGCCCCCTCATCTCTCGTCCTCAAACTTTCAAACCCGATTATCTAGGTCCCTTATGGGCGCATGTTGTCCGGCCATGTGGCCACCTACGATTGGTCATGCATGCTCTTGTTTAGGGTGCATGACCAACCGTAGGCGGCCACGTGGCACCGCACTCATGCACATGGGCCGATGAGGGACCTAGATAGTTGGTTTAAAAGTTTGAGGCCGTAGATGAGTGGGGCCAATAGTTTAAGGACCTAGTTAGTTGATTTAAAAGTTTGAGGGCGACGATGAGAGGAGGCGAATAGTTTGAGGACCTAAACAAGATTTTACTCGATATGAAGGTTAGGCGACACACAACTTCCATTTTTCTTACCGGGCCTGTTTTGGCCCACAAAGAAGGAGCAAATCCCATTAATTTGTTTAATGGGCCATTTGGTCTATGGACCCGCGTGCCATTGGAGGAGATATGGACAGGACGGTTGGGCTGGACCTTTTCTCTTGAACCTTGTAACAACTTTTCTCACATAGCTAGAACAATTATCGTTGGGGCCCTGCAACATTTTCTTGTCCCTAACATGGGACAATTTTCTAGTAACCTAAGAAATGTTCCTCTAAACAAAAATGTTCCATACACGAGGAAAATGCATGGTTCTACGAGAACAAGAGGAAAATGTCACTAAAAGTCCTTTATAGTTTGGCAAGTTTAACAACTGGTTGAGGGTAAGTTGGACTTTCAACACCCATAATCCTCTATAACCTAGTCTCAACTGGATTATGGGATTATATATAGTAATCAAGAGATTTAAATTTAATAATATATTTATATAATCATCAGTCCTGTTTGGATTGAAATTCCATTATATAATATGATTAATATAATTGTAGAGGTCTTAAAATAGGGTCTTAATTTGATAGTGGCCTTAACACACGGCATGCCTGCAAGGTAAAACAGCTATTTTAGCTTCAGTTTCATAAAGCAGTTTTAGTAGTGAAGCCAAAGTTATTTTTAAAAAACATTTGGTAAAATAATTTCTTAGAAACGATAAAAAAAAAAAAGAGAAAGTTAGGAGAAGTTTAGCTTTACCTAGAAATTTTTGTCTGTGAGAGAAGCTGAAAAATAGCTCTGTGAAACTAAGGCTGGAAGAATCTCTACCATGCTAGTATTGTTTACCGGAACTTAGAAACAAAGTCTGGCGATCAAGTGTATTGCCACAATAATTCTCGCCAAGAGTAATCTCTCTAAAAGTCATGGTGTGCGCCATATCCTACTGACATCTTGAAAATTATTATCTTGTATAATGGAAGTATTAGTAATAATGGTACAATACTTCCCAACCATTATAAAGAGCTCTTTTTTACACATGTCGAAACAAAAGTAATTTCTTGGACCAATTTTGTCCCTTTGATTGGGTCTTCCTTGACTTGCCTATTTGAGATTGTAATGTCCATTTGTTCGCGCATGATGGGGCGGTGACAACTTATCTATAATCATCATCAAGCTTGGATAGACATCTCATAAAGTTTTTCCAAGTCAAAAAAGAGTGCCACGTGTGCTTATCACAAACTCTCTCTCTCTTTTTGTGAACAATCACAAACTCTCTTGAGACTTCATACCGAAAAAAGATTGTTGCCAAATGTAGAAAAGTGCATATCCAGTTTGCATCTGATCCGTCTCTACCCTATGTGGCGGTAGGCATCAACAAAATTTGGTTCAGACTTTGCAAACATTTTCCCCTCTCTGTTACTTTTCACATGAATGATGTTGATACATTTGGCTTTTTGTGTCAGCAACTTTACTGAATCGTCGTGCTGGAATGCTATGTGGCAATTCTTCACACATAGAACACATGGTCGTATACTGATCATATATGACGGCGGCCTTATCCAAAAGATATCATGACTGCGAGTTGCGTGGCCTGTAGCTAAATGGAAGATTGAGAACAGATGTGCCATCTTTAGACGGCCGGCCGGTCACTACTACGGCATTTCGAGAAGATTCAGGAGGAGAATATGCACCTACCAGCACATCATCATTCATGCATGGATTGCTACTGTGGCGTTTGCGACGTGTTCTTTTGGTCATAAGTTTTGGCAAATTTTACGGCTAATAGGTTAGAAGAAATGATTGTGTGTTAGTGTTTGCGACATAATAAGTATATATACTATCGCTCATCTTTTCGGTGAGAAAAAATTAAGACTCTCATTCACTGCACTGCTGTGGTCGTTTAGGTAGTGCTTGATTGGAGAATGGGATGGTCCTACATGGGACGATATCCACTTTTGTATGAATGTTTGGTTCGGAGACATTAGGAGACAAGATGATCCCACTAGGAAATATGCCTTTTGATGCTAAAAAATGAACCAAGGTTGATTATAGGCATCTCTAACAAGTTATGTACATCATATATATTCATGTTGGTGGCCAAGTGGCGCGACAAAACAAAGTGAAACGTGCAGAGGAGACACGGAGCCATCCTAGTCAACTTCGCTGACTCCTGCAGTTTTTTTTTTTTTTCTTGAATAGGCAAAAGATTTGTGTATCGTTGCATTGAGAAGAAAAAGTAACCATACAAACGACCATAATACTCATAGCCAAAGGCCGGACCCTCCTAGCAAACAAATGAAGGTTCGATATTACATAAAGGACTACAACCATGTAAGGAACGGCGCTAGAACCTACAAAGCAACGTCCCTCTGTTGCTCGTTGTGCGAGCTCCACCTCGACGCCCTAGGAGAGTTCCAATCGGACAAGGGCATGGTCACCATGAAATACGTGTCCACAACTCTCCCGTAGTCGGCTTAGCTATGGCCGGATGGAGGCCGACGTGGTTGATCCGGCGCAGGATCAGAATCCGACTTCGACACTGTTTGGGCTAGCATTTTGCCAAGTTCAAAACTGAGTGCTAGAAAAACGACACTTTCGGTAAAAAAAAACATCTTTACCAAATGCCCGAAAAATGGCACTCGGCAATGACATATTTTGCCGAGGGTCGAGAACAAGGTTTTTTTTACCGACCGAACCCTAAAACCGCCGGGGTCGGTAACGGTTTACCGGTCCGGTTACGGTAAACCGCCGGTTACCCGGGGACGGTTTGGGTTTTGAATTCAAATGAATTCAAATTTTCCAGGCGTTCGTAAAAATCTTTTTACCGGTCGGTTTGAGCGGTTTACCGGCGGTATAAACGGTTTACCGAAAGCGGTTTGAGAGGTTTGAACGGTTTTTTCAAAATTCAAAATTTAATTTTTTATAAAATGCTAAAAAATTCCTAAAAATACTTCATGATTTGTAGAATCCAATGATGTCAAAATTACTCAAATTTGAGTGTGTTTAGTATGTTTTTCGACCTTCATGATTTAATGGGCCTTAATGGGCCTGGGTGTATTTTTTTTTTTTTTTTTTCAAACTTAGATTTGAAATTTTTATACCAAACGAACTCAAATTTGAAAAGTATTGCACCGTTGGCTTCTATAAATCGCAAACTATTTTACAGTATTTTTTCCACGATATTTTTTCAATTTTTTGATTTTGAATTTCAAATCTTTTTATACCGCCGGCCCGGATACGGGCCGGACCGGTAAAATCGGTAACCGCGGTTTACATGGGAAACCGACCGGTATAAAAACCCTGGTCGAAATGGCACTTGGCAGAATATGTCTTTGCCGAGTGCGAGGAAAGTGACACTGGACAAACAAAGATCTGGATACCGGTAGTGTTTATAAGTGTGGCGCGCGGTAGTGGAAACCAGACTTCTCCTCCCTCTAAAACCTTCCACGCGTCAGGAATTCGAACAAACAGCCACTCCCACCACCAAACGCAACATCTATCAGTCATCACTATATATATAACACACTTATAAATGCTCATCGCAGCAAGCTAAAGTTGAGTACCATCCCTCCCTGCTAGCTACGGATCATCGAAGCAGCCCTTAGAGGACGTCCAGCCGGCGGCCGACCGGAAAGACTCGCCGTGTGCGCGTGCGTGATGGCTACGAAGGCCGCCGCAGGCCACGCGGGCAGCAGGGAGGCGTTGGAGGTGTCGTCAGTAGAGGCGGGGAACCGCGCGGGGCTAGACGACGACGGGCGGCCGCGGCGGACGGGCACGATGTGGACGGCGAGCGCGCACATCATCACGGCGGTGATCGGCGCCGGCATCCTGTCCCTGGCGTGGGCGATGGCGCAGCTGGGCTGGGCGGCGGGCACCGCCATGATGCTGCTGTTCGCCGGCATCAGCTACTACACCTCCACGCTGCTCGCCGAGTGCTACCGCTGCGGCGACACAGACACCGGGAAGCGCAACTACACGTACACGGCGGCCGTCCGCAACATCCTCGGCGGCGCCAAGGTCACGCTTTGCGGCGTCATCCAGTACGCCAACCTCGTCGGCATCGCCATCGGTTACACCATCGCCGCCTCCATCAGCATGCAGGCGATCAAGAGGGCGGACTGCTTCCACGTCAGAGGCCACCGGAACCCATGCCGGAGCTCCAGCAACCCGTACATGATCCTCTTCGGCGCCATCGAGGTCGTCTTCTCGCAGATACCGGACTTCGACCAGATATGGTGGCTCTCCATCGTCGCCGCGGCCATGTCCTTCACCTACGCCACCATCGGCCTCGCGCTCGGGATCGCGCAGACCGTCGCCAACGGCGGGTTCAAGGGCAGCCTCACCGGCGTCGGTGTCGGCGACGGGGTCACGCCGATGCAGAAGGTCTGGCGCAGCCTGCAGGCGTTCGGCGACATCTCCTTCGCCTACTCCTACGCCTACATCCTCATAGAAATCCAGGCAAGCTATCCCGAAGAGTTCTTCAGCCATTTTAATGGATGCTCTGTTTCCATTCTCTGATTCGAAACCGAACAATACACACACACTCAGGACACGATCAAGGCGCCGCCGCCATCGGAGTCGACAGTGATGAAGAGGGCGACGATGGTGAGCGTGGCGACGACGACGGTGTTCTACACGCTGTGCGGGTGCACGGGCTACGCGGCGTTCGGCGACGCGGCGCCGGACAACCTCCTGACGGGCTTCGGCTTCTACGAGCCCTTCTGGCTGCTGGACATCGCCAACGCCGCCATCGTCGTGCACCTCGTCGGCGCGTACCAGGTCTTCTGCCAGCCGCTCTTCGCGTTCGTGGAGAGGCGTGCGGCGGCGCGGTGGCCCGACAGCGGGTTCATGGCTCGGGAGGTGAGGCTGGGGCCGTGCCTCGTCGTCGGCGCGTTCCGCCTCGTCTGGCGCACGGCGTTCGTGTGCGCCACCACGCTCGTCGCCATGATGCTCCCGTTCTTCGGCGACGTCGTGGGCCTGCTCGGCGCCGTCTCCTTCTGGCCGCTCAGCGTCTACTTCCCCGTCGAGATGTACGTCAAGCAGCGCGGCGTGCCAAGGTGGAGCACGCGCTGGGTCTGCCTCCAGACGCTCAGTGTAGCGTGCCTCCTCGTCTCCGTCGCCGGCGCCCTTTGGATCCACGGCCGGCGTCATAGACGCTGTCAAGTTGCACCGGCCGTTCAGTGGCTGAGAGCGTGTGCTCGTCTTCTCTCTGCTGCCCTGCCCGGTCGGCGGTCACAGGGTATAGCCGACCAACCCGGCCAAGCGTGTCACTGTTACTGTGTTACATTGTAACTTTTTTTTTTGTTCAGAAACTTGTACATAGGTGCACCTAGAGACGCCCAAGCCCGGCTCATGGGCTAGCCATATCGAGAAAGGACTCAAACCAAAGATATATATCTTGATTGAAAAGTCATACACGTTTTTTTTTAACATCTTTCCTATCTGTCGGTCGAACGATTTTTGTTTCTCGTTTCTTGCGACACGCGTCGAGCGCCGAGTGGACGCGAGCGGAGGCGAAGCGTCTCGCTCTGTGCGGGAGTTAACGGGTTCGCTCGTGTTTAGCAGGTCCCGGACAGTGAATCTCGGGTTCGCCGAGTGAACGCGAGCGGAGACGTGAACTGCGCAGTCGTCTCGCTCGCTCATTTCGCTCCTCGTTTCTCCTCTGGCGGCGCAAGCAGGTATGGGGACGAGATTCTTCGACGGCTTACCGCCCTTCATCCCCGCCCCCGCCACCCTCCAAACCGGCGGCGCGAGCTTGTAGGACGCCCCCAAATGGAGGTCCAGACCCCGACACCGCACATCAGTCTACATCGACGGGGTGCCGCTAGTCCGCTGCAGCGGTTGACGTGGAGGAGGCCGAGCTGCCTCTGCACGGCGGTGAGCCCCTTATCTTCACCTGTCTCCTTTCTCTGTACACTGGAGGCGGCGTGCATCCATGGGCGACGACGTCGAGGAGAGTGGCCCATCCTCGATCCGTCAAGGTGTGTTTCCCGTCGATGTCTTCTGTCGCCAATTTCAGTCCTTGCATCTGTGACCGTCTCCTCGCCGGCAGGCGCTCGAGGCCATTTATCAGCGTTAGCGGCGCCTCCTCCGTTGGATCTGCGTCTTCTTCGTCTCGGATTGCTGCCGCTCCCCGTCATTGGCGACGCTTTTCCTCCCGGCGCGAGCTCGAGGCAATTCATCGACTGCAACGGCAGTTCCTCCGGGGAAACTCCTTCGTCTCGGTCTCCTGGCGAGGTTTGTAGTACATCCCGTCTCTGTGATGGTGTAGGTTTGGATTGAATCGTGGGATTTAGGGTAGAGGGATGGTGATTTCGATTGATTTGGGTTGGGCGCTAGTTTGGTCTGTTGGAGGTTGTCTGCGGTTGTCGTTGCTACGGGGATTGCTGGCTTGTCATGCGTTGCCTAGTTCAGATCTGTGCGGGATACTGAGCAGCTCGGTTTTTGTGTGGTATTTTTATGCCTTCAAGTGACGCTGTGGAATCATTTACTTTATTAACTCTAATAATATAGAGCACCTTGCTGAATCTGTGTCACACATGTTGAAGATGAATCGGCTAATCCTAAATTTGATAGATTGTGTTGCCACTGCAGCATAATGTATTGATGCCTTTTGACACAATTAGGATAGATGTATGACATATTTCACGGGCTTAATTGATTTATTCTATATGTTCACGTTCTTTGCATTTCTCAGGCTGTTAACAATGCGAACTCTATCATTGGACCTGCTCTTATTGGCAAGGTTCTTGTCCTGTTATCCTACTATCGTATGGTTCTGTTATAATTTGAGATTAGGTGTATTATTAATGCCTGTTCTGTTCTGCAGGACCCTACGGCTCAGACTGAGATTGACAACTTTATGGTTCAGCAGCTTGATGGCACTAAGAACGAGTGGGGATGGTGCAAGCAAAAGGTATTCCCATTGTATACGAAAGCATTCTTATTTTATTTGCAAAATGGATTAAGTAACAATTTGTTGTTACTTCTGCTTTCTGATGTATTCAGCTTGGTGCCAATGCCATCTTGGCTGTGCCATTAGCTGTTTGCAAAGCTGGTGCTAGCATCAATAAAATTTCTCTGTACCAGGTCTGTAGCTTGTTAGCCTTAAGGAATTATTTTCAAATATACATATTCTCATGGATCTGAATATGCCTTTTATTGTAACACATTGCAAATCTTGCTGGCAACAAGCAATTAGTTTCGTCTCTTTTGACTCCTGTATCAGCTTGTTCCAATTCGATTTTCTTCTCTTAAGTTTTTGGTCTACCATATGCAGCGGCTCAGCATTGAATTGCAACTCTGGTTTGCTCCATTGCCTTGATTTGTTATAAGCTGCACCTGGATAGAGACAATAGTCACCTGGATAGAGACAATAGTTACCCTTCGGCTATCAGATAAGGAGGTAAGCAGTGCATCTCAGCTGTCTGCTATTTCCATTTTCTTGCACTAGCAGTCTGTCTATTGTTCAGATTAAAAACTTCAGAGTAACAGTTCAGCATGACACTTTCGGATTAAAAACTTCGGAGTAGCGGTTTGGTGTGCAATGTCACTCTCATGCTACAGTACTTGTAGTTGTTTATTCAAGTGAGCAACTTCATTTCAGCCTTAATTTAATCACACACATTGTCTAGCTCCTGGAATGTCTAAGTATGTTTACTGTAGCACCTTGGAGGTTGACATGGTTCTAGATTTTTCCCTTATTTCTGCTTGCTCCAGCCATCTGTTATTGCTAGTTACAGTAGCTAGTTGGTAGTTTAGTTTTTGCTCCATCTCTGAATGTCACATAGTAGTAGGAGAAGCACTTGATCTTCAGTAATTTATTTGGCTTCTTTAATTTGGTCTCTATTGATCTCAATTGGTCACTAGCACATGGGCAGCCACGTTCAAGTTTTGAGTTGATCTGCCTCATATATTGTGTTTGCTTCCTCATATATTCCCCTTTTATCATTCTCTAGTATTTCGAAAATCACATTTCCAGAAGCATATATGTCGCATTCAAGATTACCAATCCATCTAAATCTGTAGACGTTTTTCATAATACTGCAATAGATGCAATCAGACGAGTAACTTGGGTTCCTTCTCTCAGGTATGCAATAAACAAATATCATTTGTTGCAATCTGGAATAGTGTACATTGCAAGTATGTAACCCTGCAATTGTAGTTGTCATAATATGCAATAAGTGGAATTTTTATTTACCTCATGAGTATAATTGACATTTTCATTGTTTGTTGTGATTTGTGCCAACAAACGCTGACCTTTGTTTATTGTGATTTGTGCTAGCACTCACTACCTTTTTGTCCTTGTCCTTTCGTAAAAAAAAAGTCTATTGTGATTTGTGCCAACACACCTTGACCTTTGTTTATTATGATTTGTGCTTGTATTTGGATAGGAAATAAATCAAATAATTGTTTCTTTTGCGTGCACAGACAACACACTCTGTTCACATTCCAGCAACTCATAGCAGTAAGAAATAAATAGAGCTTTTCAGAGTAGCAGCTGCTCTCTGGGATCTGTAGGCTGAGATTCGCTCTCCCGCTGCCTCTACTGTCACCCATCATCCAAATACAAGAAGCTAAGAAGAAGGCCTCATATATAGGCATATAGCTGAGATGGAGATGAACTAGGTTTAGGTTTCGTGACTCCATACATGCATCTCCTCAGTTCCTTTCCTCCTTTTTTTTTCATGGCTGAAAAGAGAATAATCTTTCAAGTGCAGCAAAAGGTGTTGCTCTGGATCCTTGCCATGACCAACGACCAGACAAAGCAGAAGGCCATGGAAGTTATCACGGGCATCTACAGTAAGCAACTAGTCCAAATACAAATAAGCACGTTGTTCCTTCCTTGCTTATTTGTTTTGCAAGTTTAATGAATTGGGATGAAAACAAGTGCTATGGAATATGATATGATGAATCTCTACAGCTGAAACTAGATAGATTCGTACTTCAGATCTGGATGCTTGATTTAATTTCTCTTTTTTCTCCTTCGTTTGTTCGCCTTGTGAAGTAGAGCTACTAGAGGAACTACAGTCAGTCATAATGTTGGGTCGGTGGCGAATCCGATTGTGATGCCTGATTATAGTTTAGAGGTGTCTTTGTGCATAGGTGCTTTGTGCATAGGTGCATGACTGTACCTTGTTTGTTTACGCAGTTTGTTGTAGAATATATATGTGCATAGCTTCCGTACCATAGCTAGATCCATTGACCGAAGTCATTTTTCACGGGTTTGTTTCCGTACTAAAAAATGATTGTTTCCATGCTTAGGTGTTGAGAGCCCTCCTTGTGAGGTCTCAGCACAAACCTTGCTGCTTATAGAAACAGATTTTTCTTTGTGCTAACATAGTCCAGAGTTTCATTAATTGTGCTTTTCTGTGTGTTCACTTTTCACTACGACAAGTTAATAGTACTTAGTACTCACAACAGGCTTCATATGTATTGAGTCAGATTTTCAAATTATGTACATGTACAATATAATTGCACTATGAACAGAACTAGTTGCACTATCTTAAATGTGCAATTTTCATATATATGTTTCGTAATTTTTCAAGATCGTATATATTAATTGTGCCTTGTTTATTGTTAGACATATGTATTATATAGGTGCACTTATGGGGCTTGTGATGTGTCCGTGTGTCCATATCTAGTAGTTGGGTAGCCCTAGCTGAGATAATCAACCTACTGTCTCCTTATCCGAATGGACAATTGTCTTGTGTTTTTGCTTTGATGCTTCTACTTATGAGAAGGAATTGATCAAATTTATGAGTTGTAGAGCTAAAGCTTTGTCTTACGTGATGTCATTAGCCCACAACTAGAAGTGAATTGATCAAATTTATGAGTTGTAGAGCTAAAGCTTTGTCTTACGTGATGTCATTAGCCCACAACTAGAAGTACTAATGGAATGAATGTTGATATTATTGTGTTCATTAGGATAAAGATGAAGTATCTTAAGGAATCCACTATGTGAGATTATAGAGATTCTTAGGCACCTCTGTTCGTTGCACCATATTGAAAACTGGTAGTTGATTATTAATAAATTATCTCTTTGGCATTTGTGATTTTGCTATATAGATAGAATTTGTCATTTGTTGTCCTTCCATAGTAAAAATCGTCTACGTCATCGTGATTGTGCTTATAGATAGAAATTCGATTTTGTCCTTAAAATTGTCACTTGTTATCTTCCTCCGCTATGGTGGCTCCTCCACCCTATCCCCTCCCTCCGATGATGAAAAGCGAGCATCTCGAGCATCTCTTCCCCCTCTTCGTGATTTGTCCTTCCTATAGAAAGCTCTCGATCTCTCGTGGGAGAAGGGGGTGGCCTTGTGGCGCTAGGGTTCGTCTGAGCTCCAAATGCCGAGCTCGGGAAAATACATAGTACGTAATGGCACACGCTATAGAACATGACATTGCTGGAATCCCTATATGAATTTAGCGCCGGAGGGCTTTTTAGCTTAATGTAAGCCATTCGCTTTAAGGCCGAAGTGGGGCCGGTAGGGCCCCTCAAGGCCGTGGAGCAAAGTCATCGCAGGTCCCTACGATACAAGACCTCATAGTACGTAAGCGGGACCCCCGCGATACAAGACCTCATATTACACAACTGCATTAAAGAATCCGGTTCTTCCATTTCATGAACTTCTTGGATGTGGACCCGCAAAAAAAAGAAAAATTGTTAATTTCAGAACCTTGTTTATGTCCGATATTTTTTCTCTGTATTGTCCCTTGTAATAAAAACAAATTGTTTAAAAACAAGCGGGGACCCCCTGCGACACAAGACCACATAGTACAAAAATGACATCGCTTGATTCCCTATATAAACCTTGCGCTTGAAGGCGCCTTTTGAAAAGTAACACTTTCGCCGAGGCCGAGTGGGCGTTAGGCCCTCGAGTAGGCCGAGACGCTGAAAGTCATCCTGAGGACCTCCGAATTGTGTTTGGTTGTCCCTTGTGTTGTGCTATATTTTTTTGTTGATTGTGTTGTATAGTTCCTTGTTATGCCCCTTGTATCTACCGGGTCTGTCTTTATCTTGTATTTTGTCCTTTGTGCTAGTAATCGTTGTTGATTGTACAATGCTACATTTTCTGAATTGTCCTTGATTGTGCCTTGTATTGTCCCCTACCCACTAGCCTTCTCGTTGTCTTTATGTTGTCTCTTGTTTGCTTTGTTAAAATTGTTGATTTGGAGTCTAGACTCGGTTGCCGTCTGAATTTAGTACTACACATGCCTAGTAGAGTGTGTCAAGGAGAGGATGCTTTTCTAGTCCTTTTCGTTTGTATAACTAGGGCCTTGTACTGCTGTTCTAGAGAATGCTTTCCTAGTTTTTTTGCGGTTGTGGGTGTTGTTTTCATCTCTTTTCCTTTTCTATCTTGTATTAAAACTCATGGAAAATCTCTTGTTGTTGTACTCCTTTCGGGCAATAGAAAAATCTGTCAAACATCAAGTGAATTTTATCCGATGTGAACCTGAATAGTGTGTGGAGAATTGCGGTGACATTTTCACACATCGACGTTTTTCGCTTGTGGCGGGTATCGGTGAGAGCGTGGGAGAAGCGAAGGTCGTTGATGACATGCATCGAGGAAAGCCGAGATGGTTCGTCGGTCCAAAGCGTTCATCGCTCTTCCTGGTACTACCGATAAGACGTTAGATGGTTTTCCTCGCTACCACAATCGACCATGCTTGATATATATATGTGCATGCTTACATACATCTTGCTAATTTCTGTTAGGGGGTACGGGATGATGGAGGAGTTGCCGGAGATGATCACTTGGTGCCAGCTTGGAATTCATGACGAATGAGTAAGTGAACTACTATCTCAGAATCGGATAGGCGGGCAACCGGTACATACATACATTTCATTACACGGATCTATATCAAAGAACGCGTTGTTGTTGGTCGATCAAACAAACTCAGGCTGGGTTGCTTTGTTTGCTTTGTTAAATTGTTCAAATTTGTTCCTTGTCCTTTGTAAAAACTTCTATTGTATCCTTCTTTTTAAGAACCGTGAGTTAATGCGATGTGGTTCATGTGTGCCCCCAACTACCGGCAGATCATAGCCAGTAGAGGCCAAGAGGGCTCAAGTCTTGATGTTGTAAGTCTTAAAGAATGGCCCTCTTCTATACATGCTATTGAGCACCATGATATGTGCTAGGACAAAGTGCTGTGAGTCACTAGTCACGTATACGATGCGTGTTGTGTCACTTTGAACACCATAATGCATGAGCGATGAGACTAAATGGCTCTCTTTCCAAATTGGACCAAATTGTCTCTTGTTCTTTGTGGGTATTGGTCATGCTTGAATCTAAGTAAATTTCCTGCCCTTATTTGGTCATGTTCTGTGGTCTTACTTTTGGTCATGTTATGTTGCCATTTGATTAAGAAGACTTTGAATTTTTATGAGAGGGCAGAGGTGCAGTACTACATTAAAGAGGAGAGATAGACATAGTTAGTGTAGGTGAAGGCATGGTTAAATTAGTCATTATTTTCTACTTAATCTATCCAAAATAAAGATTTTTGTGCTTGTCTATCCCCGCTTGTCTATCCAAAATAAACATGGTATACGTTGTTTCGACGGTTATTGCATACACTTTATACTAAAATTGCAAATTTCATTATTTGCAATTTCTGTAGCTGCAACGCGCAATTTGAGGTTGCGTCAAGGCGTTTGAGGTAGCAATACCTGTATTTTATTGTTATGGGCAATTTAGTTGAGTATATTTGAGATGTCTTGGTCAATTTAGTTGAGTCTGCGAATGGACCTGCATTTTTGTGGGGGCTGCGGGCGGCTGATGGTGCAGCTGCACTTGTGGCCCAAATATACTCAACTAAATTGATCTGCACTTGCTCAGCGTCGCCAACTTGCTCTGCGGTTTCCTCCATCTTCCAATCCTATGTGGGATGGACTGGGCAGTAGTACCAACCAAAGCTGCAGAGGCAGATGAAATGCAGCAACTGAATGAACTCCGAAGTTCTGAACAGTGATGATTTTTTGCACTTGTTCGATGAAAAATAATCGATTCATGACTTGCCTTTTGTCTCTTTTTATTTTTTGGTTTGTTTTCAGCTGATGAAATCTAGTTGTACTACTCCCTGTTTCAAAGAGCCTGGACCCATGTGCATAGGTTGACTTGCTTGACCGAACCTTTTTCGGTTCTTTGCTTGCTGGTTCTCAAGTGATGTATTGTGCGAACCAACTTTTCGGGTGGGCTACCGAGTGGTGCCGGTGAACAAAGCGTCAAGCCTCGCCATCACGGCGAGCAAAGGTCACCATCATCGAATTCCTCTCTAATCAGTATCACTTTGTTGTCCCATCGCTTCCTTTGCCTCATTGGAGCCATTCCAATTCTTACGGGAGGTAGGACTACCAAGCCATGTTGCTACATTCTCAAAGGTACTATCTTGACCGATATCCGGATCCATTGCTACATTAATTCGTAATATATGACTGTTGGTTCAAATTTTGAAAAATGTTGCCATTATCGGACCTATAACCTATCGTCACTTGAGATAGATCAAGTCGCTTCACTCGGGATAGACCGTTGGCCAAACCAAATAGCTTCCTTAACATGATAGGGATTGGGTCGACAACCTCCAAGCAAGGGAATGGCCGTGAGATTGATGATAGGTCGTCATAGAATTAGTGGCATATATGATGGTTTAATCGGTGACTAAAATGGATGCTAAATTGCTAACAAGAGAAATAGTTGTTGTCTTGTGCCGGGTAGAGTTTTAGGGGTGTCTTTTTGCATTGTGCTATGCTGATTTGATGTGTTGGATTTGATATTATGGTTGTTTTATGTGGCATAATGTCCAATATACTACCTATATGAGCTACTTTTTATATTTCGCTTTTTTTCCTCAAAGTGGTTCAAGTAGATGTGGGAAAATGGATATAGCTTGTTACAAGGGGCATTTTCAAATTGTTCTTGACCGATCGAGATACATCATAATATCCACTTTGTGGTAAAATTGTTGAAATCAGTATCTTGTGCTTTGTGCTAGGACACCACCCTCTTTTGTCCTTGTTTTTCCATAGAAAAAATTGTTAATTGTCTCTTGTATCATTTGTGGTAAAAATTGTACAAACATGATGATTGTACTAAAGATTTCTCCAATAATCGCAATCTATGTGTCGTGGTGCGGTATCGCGGCGACCACCGTCCACAAGAATCGGCCGGCTAGTGCGTTCTCCGAATGGCCTAGCTCTAGAGACAATGACACAATGTTTATACTTGGTTCGGGGCAAGATCGGGCTCCCTAGTCCAAAGTGTGATCACTATCCGAGCTCAAACGCTCATACCGGGTGCACAAGCGGATCGAGAGGGAGCGGGCTCCCAAGTCTCGTGATTGAGGCTAGTGCCAATATGAGGGTGAGAGGGGGTGTTTGTATGTGGAAGCTTGGGTGTGTTGTCCTTCCTTCTCTCTTTCAACGAGAGCCCCGCCCTCCTTTTTATAGTGGCAAGGGGAGCAGGACATATGAACTCTCCGAGTTGAGGTGAGAGTGGATAGAACAAGAAGCCATGGAGCGGCGGGTAGGTGAAAGAACTCTCCGAACGAGCTCGTTGATTGGCCAGGAGCTCTCTTCGAGCTCTCGGTAGCTTGGGATGTCGGAATCGGTCGTTGTCGTGACGCGGGAATCCCGTCCAGGCGATGATCAGCGTTGCCACGTCTTCGGCCGTAGTTGGAAGCCGTCTCTTGGTATGGGAGGGGCGGTCATGCCGCACGAGATGAGATGCGCTCCCGCATGTACCCGTGGGGGATTGTAGCGAGAGTTGTCGGATGCGACGAGGTGCGACGAGGAAGCTCTCTGGGCGAGCTCTTTGGTCGGGCAGGAGTTGTCTTCGAGCTCTTTGGAGGCCTGGATGCTGAAATTGATCGCCGCCGTACGCGCGAATCGAGGTTTTGGCGGTGACCTGGCGTCGTGCCGTCCTTAATCGTAGTAGGAATCGATCCCATCGTCATGGGCGCGGCCATACCATGGATGAGGCTTGCGCATGTCGATCGTACTTGAGCATACTGTGGCAACGCTGTTGGAATCGATGGGGTATGGCGGTGTGATGGAAAGGACCCCCTCTCAGTAGCGTAGCGCCGCGTGGCTACGCAGACTTGTCGTGAGCAGCGGGTTGGCCAACTCCGCACTTGCCGGCTTTTGCGTGGAAGATAGGCGAGGCTCTCCGCCGTCGCGGGGTTCATTGAGCTCGAGCTCGGGCGAGGCGGGGAAGAGGTCGTCGTATAAAAGGTGTTCATCATGCGGATGAGAGCTCACTCGGGGAGAGCTCGCTTGAGGCGAAGAATGTGCCCCTTGGTCTTTGTGAGCTCATGCGCGTCGATCTGGGAACGGCGAGAGCTCGTCCTCGAGCGCGGAGCTCTTTGAGGATAGTGATCTCTTCGCGTTGACCGAGTGGGCTCTTAGCTCGTTGACGTCGATCCTCAGTGTCCTGAGTATCGATCCCCCACAGTAGCCCCCGAACGTTTGGGAGAGAGGGGAGTCTCTCCCGCACGCTTGTTTGTGCGGCGGCTCTTGTTGCGGAGGTTCTCAAGTAGGGGAAAGTCTTGGTCGGGTGCGGTGCGAGCGCACCCGCGGGTGTAGCCCCCGAGGCTCTGTGAGAGCTGTGAGCTCTTACGGAGGCTTTTTAGAGTTGTCGTGGGCTTATCGACCCGTTGCCTTTCGCAGTGTGAAGATGGTGAGCTTGAACTCGACCTAGCGTTGTTGGCCAAGATCGAGCGTTCGGTGAGCTGCTATCGGATGGTCCAGGTGAGGCCCGAGTTTGCTAACTCGTTCGTTCGATCAGCTAGTGGATCGACCTCAGATTCTAAGGGCCCGAACTCGTGGTTCTCGAGCCCCGGGGGTTGCCGGAGGCGAGGTGCTTCCTCCCCTCGAAGAGGCCGCTTTGAGTCGTTCAGGCCCTCGGGAAACACGGGCGGACGCACAAACGAAACCCCGAGCCCTTTCGAATGCTCGGGCGTGGGCGTCGATGCCGCTTCGCGAAGTGCTCCCGGCTCTCATTGCTTTAGGGCGGCGCAAGGAGCTCTTAAGTCGAGCTTGACCCTTGGACCTGCGGCGGTGAGCCCGCACCACGAGTTCCGTGCTTCGGCGTTTCGACCGCGTCGCCGAGCTTTCACTGTTTTGCTCGTTATGTAGAAGGGCATGGCGTCGCCTTGTCCCTAACCGGAGTTGGAAGCCATCTCCTCGGTGCGAGGGTCTCCCATGCCGGGGTATGGAGGTGTGGGTGCGGCGAGCACCCGCAAGCCTCGCAGCCGAGCCGTAGGGGAGTTGACGGGTGCGGCGGCATGGTCGAAAGACCCTTCTCTGTCTTTGCAGCCCCGCATGGCTACAGTGGTTCGTCAGGGAGTGGTTGGTTGTGTCAAGGAGTTGGCGGCCAACTCTTGTACCCGCGGACCGGAGTCGAGCTCTTCGGGGTAGCTCACGCGAGGGCTCGTCGTTGGGGAGCTCGGGACGGCCGGAGGTGCAGTGGGGAGGTCTCTCGCGGAGAGTTTTCGAGGTGGCGAGAACTTGTCGGGAGGCGGATTGAAGGGCCTCACGTCGGGTGGGCTCTTCGGAGAGCTCACGTGGGCCCATTTCCGCGGGGGAGCTCCATCGTCCGGGGACTCGCCGGCTCGAGGTCGCCATTGGGGTCGCCGGTTCGCATGACGGTTTCCCGAATTTGAAGCGTCGCCCGGCCGCTTCTTCACGTTGGTGGTTAATGCGGGCGCTCGTGCACCCTGCGATTGGTCGCATTTGGCGGCGGGTTCTCGCGGCGTCGTCACCATTGGTGGCGGTTCCTCGTAGATCGTGCGTCGTGGGCGGAGATCGTGGGGGAACCCGCCGGGCACCTCCCCTGCGTGTGGGAGGCGAAGCGTCGTCGTCCAGCTATAAATTCGAGGACTCGGGTCGCGGCGGTGTTGTCCGTCTCCTTCCTCCCGAAAGTCCTTCTTCTCTTCCTCGAGCCCTTCTTGCCTTAGGGATGGAGGGTGGGGATCTTCGGACATAGGAGGCACGGGGGGGGCGCCGTAGTCGGCCAGGATGCGGGCTCGGCCTCCCGCCGCAACCCCGCGGCGGCGGCCGATCCGGCGCCGCCCGGGCCATGCCTCCCCCCTCCGGCTCGGCGCCGCCTCCTCCTCCATCCTCGGGAGGCGGCGATTGCCGAGCTCCGTCCCGCCTCGGGGCTGCGCCGCGTCGAGGACGGGGGGCGGCGGCGCTCATCGACCCACCTGGGGAGGAGCTCGCGTCGCGGCGCATCCATTGCGAACGCCGGCCGGTTCACGGCGGTGGCGTCCTTCTTCCTGGTCCGTCCGCCGAGTCCGCATCCGTTCGGCGACCCTCTTGTGTTTTGTTCGCGGCTTCGCCGGAAGAGGCGGACCACTGCGGGGGCGGCTCCGTGTGGTTGCGGTCCGCGGTGTCCCCGCGGGCGGTGGGCGGCCCCGGGCAATGGCGTCGTCGGCGACGGGCGCCGACCGACGGAGTCCAAGGGTTTCGGGACGGGGAATCCTGGCGACCTTTGCGGACGACGCCGAGGAGTTCGAGGCCACCGCGAGAGGAGGTGGTGGCGAACGCCGACGTCGGTGCCCTCCTCACGGAGGAGTAGCTCGTCGGGACTGAGGCAGCGGTGGCTTTCGGGTCGGTCCCCGGTGAGGTCCTCGTCACCAAGCCGGGGCCGGGACGAGGACCGCAAGACGCTCCTCGACCGCGGGGCTCGTGAGCTTGGCGCAGCCGTAGGGTGCCGTTGTCGCGGAAGCTACTGTAGCTAGGACCTCTCCTGTGTCCTTTTGCTTTTGTAGTCCCCTACTTGGTTCATGTACCTGTATCCATATGCATATAAGTATATGTCTATAAACGATGAAGGTGTAGAGACTCGTTCTCCTTTGGGAGGCCCTCGGTATTTTGAGTGTTCAAAGATCAATTTTGTCTTGTATTGGCGAGGTCTTGATCGTGGTGAGGTCCTCGGGGCTCGTTGGGGCAGGCGTTGGTGCTCGACGTCGTGATGGGGAGCGCGAGACTCGCATAGAGTAACCCCCGCGTCCCTTCCTTTGCTCGGGGTTTCGTCTCTCGGGGTGCACTGCGGGTGTGGCCCCCGAGGCTCCGCGGAACGAGAGGTTCGCGTGGAGGCTTTTTATGGGTCGTTGTGTGTTTGTTTCCGCACGCACGAGGCCGTAAAAGGGGGTGAGCTCGGGCTCGGTTTTGCCTCGTTGGTCGGAATTGAGTGCTCGGTGAGCCGATCGCGAGCGGTTCGGGGAGGTCAGCGAGCTCGCTAGAGGTGGTTGACCGGCGGGGCTTGACCCCGCATCCCGGTCGTGCGCTATTTCGGCGATGTTTCGAGCACATGCACGAGGTTCCGCGAGAAAGGTGGATTCTCGTGGAGACTCGTTAGAGTTTTTCGCGCTCGTCGACCCGATCCCTCGCACGGTGGCCCGTGGAGGGGGTGAGCTCGGGCTCGATTTTACCTTGTTGGTCGGAATCGAGTGCTCGGTGAGTGATAAGCGGGTAGTTCGGGGGAGGTCAAGCTCGAGCTCATTCGATGTGGTCGTTGGTGGACCCGACCTCGTGTTCCAAAGGCGCAACCTTTACGGTTCCCGAGCTCGTTCGGGAGCTCGAGGACTAGAGTCTCCTCATCGTAGAGGATAACCTAAGGTCGTCTTTTTGCCTCCTTTGGCAACCCGAACAGCTTAGGCGGAAGCCCCCGAGCTCATTCGTGAGCCGGGCGGCCGTCGATGCCGCCGCCTTAGCGCCCCTCGCTCGTGGTGTTCCGGGCGGCCGTCGAACCCCCGTGTGGGGCCGGCCTTTGAACCCTAGGGCGGTCGCGTCGGTGAGGACCCGAGCTCTGCGGTTGTTGGGGATAGCTCGTATGTGCTCGTCCCGTAGTAGGGACTAGTTATTAGTATCCCGGACGTTGGAAAGGTACCGTCGGATGTTGCGGTTGTGCCGGCGCTGCCCGCCTTTGCCGCCGTCGCACCACGCCGCCGCGTTATCGGGCCGGCTGGGGCCGAGGCTTGAGCTTGTTGACTTCGTTCGTTTGTCCGGCCGGTGGAGGCGTCCCCGGGCCGAGCTTGTGCGGCTCTCAACGGCGGACGCGCGTGGGCGGGTGCCTCGAGCTCTTTCGAGCTCGGGCGTTCGGTGCCGGTGCAGCGCGGAGCGCTCTTCGCACGCGGCGTCTCTGGGCGGCGTCCGGAGCTCTCGGGTTTCGAGCTTGCCTTCGGACCCTGGGGTCAGTGAGCTCGCGCTGCGAGCTTACCCTCCTCTGACGCTCGGCGAACGGGTCGTTAAGCCGAGCCCTGGGATCTTGCCTCGTGGGGTAAAAAACAGCCGTTGGGATCTTACCGTTAAGGTTTTTACTGTTGGGAGGAGTCGTCCCATTAGGACGGCGTCGATTTAGCTTCTGCCCGGGTGTCATGCGCGCGCCGATCTCGCGAAGTTGGTTACGTGCGGACGTGGTGCGTGGCGGGACCCCAGACGGTTTCGCCTCGCTGCCTCCATCGTGGCGGAGCCCTATAAATGGCAGGAGATCGTGGGGTGGGCTCACCTTCCCGTTACCTGCCTTCCTTCACGCAAGTTCAGAAGAGAGATCCGAGCACCGGTGATCGGCACATAGATTCAATCCTCCACCTTCTCTGCATCACCGGCGGGCCTTCTCTGGGTGCAAGATGGGCTCCTGGCAGCGTTCGTTGGCGACGGAGGACTGATCGGCGGTGCGGCCTCGTCGGCGGGCTGCCGTTCCGCGAACGGAGGCGGAGTGGATCATCGGCGGCGACGCGCGTGGAGCCCTGATCCGCCGCCGGGCTACGTCGTCTCGTTCGTCGCGTTCCATGAGCGCGGGTTGGGCATGCCTGCCGACGACTTCCGGCGGTGATCACGTCTTGGGGCGTCGAGCTCCGCACCTGGACGCCGAATGGAGTCTTTTGCTCCTCGACCTTCGTTATGCTCTGCGAGGGCTGGTTGGGGAATTCCCCCAACTGGGAGCTTTTCAAGCATTACATCTTCGCCAAGATTCAGCCGCTGGCCAAGGGGCGGCGGGCCAGATCGATCGCTGCGTGCCGTTGTAGCTCCGCGGGGAAGGTTCGCGAGACCTTTCTGTAGACGACTTCCGACGGCGAACGCTCGTTGGAGGGAGGAGTGGTTCTACCCCTGAAGAACGACGACTCCTTCCTACCGCCGCGGTACCTTTGGACGTACCTTTGACGAGGGGAGCGAGCTATGGCGCGAGAACCCGCCTGGCAGGGGCGAAGGCGGGCGTGGCGGCGGCCGTGGCCAAGATCAAGGTCTGCCGCGTGGACGCGGGTTGACGGTGAACCACATCATCGAGACCTGGCTCCGGGGGGCGGTGGTGCCGCTTCAGCGTCGAGCTCTCCGTATGTGGGAGATGACGGGGGACAAGGCCCCGTTCGAGGGTACCGCGAACGCCCGCGATCTCGATGACGACCAGGTGGAGTTCTACCTGGAGTTGGTGACCAAGACGGGGACGAGGGGGCCGGGAGCCCCCGAAGCTCTCCCGAATGCGGCGACGTTGGCGCTGGTGAGTGCCCTTCTTTTCGTTTGAGCTCTCTCCCACTTCGCTGCGTGAGGTTTGCGCTTTTCTGACGAGCTCGTGCTCTTCAGGTTGGGGAGATGAGCCCTTTCGGGCCTCAGCCTCCTTCCCCAACGAGGCCGGCGCCCATCGTTGTCCAGCGCGCGCTCATGCGGAGCGGTGAAGCGGGCTCGTCAAGCGGAGGCGATGACCAGTCGGCCGAGAAATCGGAGCCGAGTGTCGATGAGCTCGGCGTCGTCCATCCCAAAGCCGGGCGGCCACCCAGCCCGGCGAGTTCTCGGACAGTGGCGGTGTCGGGCACGATGGCGCGCGTCCGCGGCTTCTGCCTGCGCTGGTGATCAAGCCCGTGACCGAGGGTCGACTTCTCCGGGCGGACGGTGAAAAGTACCGTCGAGCGACGCCCGAGGAAGAGGAGGGCGGGTGGCCCCCAGGTGAGTTCTTTGTCTTCGTTGCCGTGGGCGCTGGCACATGGTTGTGTCCGCCGAGCCCTCCTCCATGCTCGGGCGGCGGAGATTACCCGGGAAGCGGCAGGGGACGGAGGGGCTCACTTGAGCGACGCGAGCTTGGGCTCGAGGCCGCGAGCTCTTTCTTTGTCGTCATCGGTGAGCTCGATGTCGGTGATCCCGAAGCTCGCAGGTCGTCATGCTCGGAGATGACGAGCACGATGGCGCCGCGGTGACGAGCTCCATGGGAACGAAGGCTTTTTCGGCGACGGTGGCGCTGACGGCGGCTGCGATGACAAGGTCGCAGACGATTATTCTTTGCTTTGCTGCCGGGGGGGAACCCGTCGGCCGATTCCTCGCCGATGTTTGGGAGCTCGCGCGCCAGGGCTCCTCGTCGGCGGGCTGCCGCGAGCTCTCCGGCGAGAAGGGGTCACCGCGGTGCGGGGGCGAGGGCCAGCGGGGCGGGATGGCCTCGCCGAGGATGCCATCGTTGAGCTTCCGGCGGCGACGGCGACGGTGACGGTGAAGGGAGGCGGCCACGGGGCGGCCCCGTCGAGGAGGAGGAGGCTTCCTGCGGAGGGCATCTTGTTGGGCGGCGTCGGGCTCGCGTCATCGAGCATGTGCGAGGTGCCGTTCCTTGCCACGGCGATGATGGATGTCGGCCGGGGCATGGGTGCGGGTGCGCGGTGTCGCGCGGCAAGCGTCCCTCCGGGCGCGGACGTCGGACTCCCCGCGACCTGCGTCCGATCGACGCCTCAACCCCCGCTTCCGTCGGAGGGGCCGGCGTGCGCGCTCAGCCTCGCCCGGTCGGGTCTAGAGGTGGTACTCAACCGCTTCCTTTTGTGCCTTGTTAGGGTGCTCACATGCTTTTCAACCCTTCGAGGAGTGCGGGACTCCGCCGTGGGCTACAACCGGTGCCGCGGCTCGTTGAGGGCCGGCGGACTGGTGAGCAAGGCGACGACGGCGTGGCGCGGATATGCGCGAGGGAGATCGACGTAATACGGCTCCAAAGACCGATATCTTGAGCGCCGGGTGGAGGAGGTCATAGAGTATGCTCGTGGAGTAGAAGACCAGGCCTCTCGAGGCGCGAGGAGAGGGTGGAGGCCATGCTGCGCCGGCGGCCCAGGGGGGAGGAGGGCGCGAGCTTGCCCATAAGCTGCAGTGCAAGAAGACCCGGGGGAGGAGCTGGACTCTCTCCGCGGGATGCTCGAGACGAAGGAGCTTGAGCGTTCGGGGCTCGCGCTCGGCAAGGACCCTGAAGAAGGACAGGGACGAGCTCAAGGAACGGCCTCGCCCGCCCGCGACGCCGAGCTAGCGGGTGAGCACTTTCGCCCTTGTCTCGTAGCGTCCCCCTTTTTCCCTTTTATTCGTGTGAATCCTTACTTTCCTCTGCCGTAGAAGGAGAGGACCACTGGCGGACGGGAGGCGAGGATCGGAGGCGCGAGACTAGCGAGTCTCTCGAGGTCCACCCAGGAGCGTGCTGCTCGGCTGCGGGGAAGGAGGTGGACCTCAAGCGGTGCAACCTCGGGCTCGACCCGGCGCGGAAGCGCTCGAAGGCCTCCCGAACGCCAAGCGCAGGAGGTCACGTGGAGGAGGCCGAGGAAGCTTGAAAACGCTCACGGGACCCTCGCCCATCTGCGGTCGGAGGGCGTGCGACATCCCTCGAGGGTGGAAGGCGCGAGCGGACTGCAGCGGGTGTCCGGCGTTCGCGCGAGGTGAGCGGAGAGGGCGCGCCGCGGTGCACAAGGCGGTCGGCGTCGTCTTCTCCACTACCCCGATTTCGAGGTCGATCGTGCGGACGGGGTGGGCTCCGGGCATCGGCAGCGCCGACACCGGCGAAGTCCGCCGCCCGAGGTCACGCTACGGCGGAGCTATCCACCGAGCTTTCGAGATGGCCGCCAATGATGAGCTCGAGGTTTTCGGGCATCCCGTCGGTGAGGATGGAGCGGACGAGGGACCCGCCACGGAGGAGGCCGCACATGATGTCCGCGCGCCCGGCCGCGAGATGGATCGAGGGACCCCTTGCGCAAGGATAGAGTTTCAAGGCTTGGCCTCCCTAGTGGTCCGGGTTAGGTCCTCGCGATCGAGGCGGGTTGTAAAGACTCAGGTGGTTATGGCATGGTGGATGTTGCGCTTCTCTGCGCCTTCTTTTTCCTTGCCCAGCTCGACTTTTCCGTACGAGCTCGCATTCCCGGCCGGACGACGGGCCCTTCTTCTTTGGGGGCGAGCCAGAAGGTCGTTGGCGGTCGCGTCATGCTTTCTCGTGATGAGCTCATAGGTTAGCCGCTTTCGGGGCATTGCCCGTGGCCGAGGGGAGGTGCGAGTTTGTGAATTTGAGCTCGTTGCCCAGCTCTGTATTTGCGGCCTTTGTGGAGAACTGGTTTGCGAAAATCATGGGGTGTGCACTCTGATCTTTGTGGCCCCGAAAGGAAGACCGGCCTCGTCGCCGAGGGGCCGGGTCATTGCTCAATAAGTCGCTTAACGAAAATGAGCTCGAGAGCTTGCACGGATCGATGCAATCGAAGGACATTTTTCTTAACACGCCTTAGAGGGGTACATAGCATCTAGGTGAATCGAGGAGGGTCGGGCCAGTAGGCATGAAGCGCTAAGGACAAAGCAACCGTTTTAGAGATCCTTAAGAGGAATCGGCGTAGCTGTTCTTCTGCCAAGCGCCGATCTCGTTGCTCGCTTGTGCGCCCTTCGGGTCGGGGCCTCCGGGAGAAGGTGGAGGTCGAGGTCGAGACGATCGAGCTCGTGGGCTACCTGCTGCGCGGCCCCTCCACCTTCCGGGCCGTCGCCGCCCGATGCCGAGGTGACCGAGCGCGGGGGCGTGCCTCGCGCTTCCTCCTCCTCCGCCGAGGAACCGCGGAAGCCGGTGAGGCTTGAGGCGGCCGCGGGCGCCCTCGGTGATCCGGGGCTTCTCCGACGGGGAGTAGAGGCCCTCTTCGCGCCACTTCCTTGCTCGGGCGGACCGGAAGGCGGCCGGAGGTGAGTCGGCCGGTTTGCTCCCTCGATGGGGGAGGCTAAACCGACACGTTGGGTCCCGGTATGTACACCGGGGATGGTTGGGCGGGCGGCGTCGGCCGAACGCGGCAGGCGTGCGGCGATCGACGGACGTGCTCGGGCGAGCCCATATAGCTTCGGATCGAGGAGGTCGTACATGTCCCGCGGCCGATCCACGGGTGTCCGGCCGGGCGCGCGCTCGAGCTACGGGCCGGAGGCCACGGGGTCTCCACGCGGTTGTCGCCGCCCGCCTCGGGTCGAGGGGGCGGCGTGGGCGTGACGCCGGCACCGTCGGGGTGGTGGCGAAGCTGGCGTGGAGGCGAGGACGGCGGTCGCGTGTCACGTTTCCTTGGTCCCCCATGCGGTAGCGTCTTTGTGGGGACTTCGGACGCTCCAACGCCCACGCGGGGGCGACGTGGGACCTGCAAGTGATGGAGGGAGGCCTGCCGGCGCTCCCAAACCGTGATGGGGTCCGAGGGGCGGCGTCGAAGAAAGGGCCGGCAAAATTTGGCCTCGTCGTGGCGGCGGGTCGTCGAGGGCGTCGGGGACCTAGGGCGGGACCCCGAAACGGCGTCTGGGCGGGATGCCGCCAAGGCGGCGGGTGCCACCCGTCGGCGGGAGGATTTGGGGTTGGTCCCGAAGCTTGGTGGGTGGGGATGGGACGTCGAAGGCGCCGGCCGGGCGGGATGAAGGGAGGAGGACCATGCCGCGATCCTCGCCGGTGACCACGAACCTCGGGGAGCCGAACGGAGGATCATGGCCGCCGGAGCGACGCGGAGGGAGGGCCATCGGAGTGGTGGAGTCACACTAGCGCTCCCCTACAGGCGCGCCAACGTCGTGTGGTGCGGTATCGCGGCGACCACCGTCACACGGAATCCGACCGGCTAGTGCGTTCTCCGAATGGCCTAGCTCTAGAGACAATGACACAATGTTTATACTTGGTTCGGGGGGCAAGATCGGGCTCCCTAGTCCGGTGTGATCACTATCCAGAGCTCAAACGCTCATACCGGGTGCGTGCACAAGCGGATCGAGAGAGGGAGCGGGCTCCCAAGTCTCGTGATTGAGGCTAGTGCCAATATGAGGGTGAGAGGGGGTGTTTGTATGTGGAAGCTTGGGTGTGTTGTCCTTCCTTCTCTCTTTCAATCTGAGAGCCCCCCCCTCCTTTTATAGTGGCAAGGGGAGCAGAACATATGAACTCTCCTCGAGTTGAGGTGAGAGTGGATAGAACAAGAAGCCATGGAGCGGCGGGTAGGTGAAAGAACTCTCGAGCGAGCTCGTTGATTGGCGGGGAGCTCTCTTCGAGCTCGGTAGTTTGGGATGTCGGAATCGGTCGTTGTCGCACGCGGGAATCCGGCCCCGGGCGATGATCAAGCGTTGCCCCTGTCTTCGATCGTAGTTGGAAGCCGTCTCTTGGTATGGGAGGGGCGGTCATGCCGCCGACGACGCAGATGCGCGCATGTACCGTGGGGGGGATTGTGTGAGAGTTGTCGGATGCGACGGGGTCACGTGAGGAAGCTCTCGGGCGGCTCTTTTGGTCGGGCGGAGTCGTCTTCGAGGCTCTTTGGAGGCTGGATGCTGGGGTGATCGCCCGCCGTGCGCGAATGGTCGAGGTTTAGGCGGTGACTGGCGTCGTGCCGTCTTGTCGTAGTAGGAATCGATCCCATCGTCATGGGCGCGGCCATACCATGGATGAGGCTTGCGCATGTCGTCGTGCCCAAGGAGCATCTTTGTGCAACGTTTGGCGGATGGGATGGGGTATGGCGGTGTGATGGAAAGGACCCTGTAGTCAGTAGCGGCTGGCGTGGCTACGGTACTTGTCGGGAGCGGATTGGCCAGCTCCGTGCTTGGCGGCTTTTTGCGTGGAAGATAGGCGAGCTCTCCCGCCGTCGCGGGGTTCATTGGAGCTCGAGCTCGGGCGAGGCGGGAAGAGGTCGTCGTATAAAGGTGTTCATCATGCGGATGAGAGCTCCCTTTCGGGGAGAGCTCGGCAGGAGGGCGAGAATGTGCCTTGGTCCGAGGCTCATGCGCGTCGATCTGGGAACGGCGAGAGCTCGTCCTCGGCGGCGGAGCTCTTTTGAGGACAGTGATCTCTTGTTGACCGAGTGGGCTCTTAGCTCGTTGAGCGTCCGATCCTCGTGTCCGAGTATCGATCCCCAAGTAGCCCCGAACGTTTGGGAGAGAGGAGGAGTCTCCCACCCATTTGTTTGGGCTGCTCTTGCTGCGAGGAGGTTCTCAAGTAGGGGGAAAGTCTTGGTCGTGGGTGCGGCGAGCGCTCCTCGGCGGCGGTGTAGCCCCCAGGCTGTGAGAGTTGTGAGCTCTTCGAGGCTTTTTAGAGTTGTCGTGGGCTTATCGACCCGTTGCCTTTCGCGGTGTGAAGATGGGTGAGCTTGAACTCGACCTAGCGTTGTTGGCCAAGATCGGCGTTCGGTGGGCTGCTATCGGATGGTCCAGGTGAGGCGAGTTTGCTAACTCGTTCGTTCGATCGGCTAGTGGATCGACCTCAGTTCTAGGGCCCGACTCCGTGGTTCTCGAGCCCCGGGGGGGTTGCCGGAGGAGGCGGTGCTTCCTCCTCGAAGAGGCCGCCTTGGAGTCGTTCGTAGCCCTCGAGAGCACGGACGCCGCACAAAGAAACCCCCCGAGCCCTTTTCGAGATGCTCGGGCGTGGGCCGTCGATGCGGCTGCGAAGTGCTCCGGCTCTCATTGCTTTGGGCGGGCGCAAGGGCTCTTAAGTCGGGCTTGACCCTTGGACCTGCGGCGGTGAGGCCCCGCACACGAGGGGGTTCCGTGCTTCGGCGTTTCGGCCGTTGCGTCGAGCTTTCTTTGTTTTGCTTTCGTTATGTAGAAGGGCATGGCGTCGCCTTGTCCCTAAGCAGGAGTTAGGAAGCCATCTCCTCTCGGTGCGGGTCTCCCATGCCGGGTATGGAGGTGTGGTGCGAGCGAGCACCGCAAACCTCTGCCGGATTTGTGTAGGAGTTGACGGGGGTGCGGCGGCATGGTCGAAAGACCCTTCTGTCTTTGCAGCCCGCGCTGGCTCGGTGGTTCGTCGGGTGGTGGTTGGTTGTGTCAAGGGAGTTGGCGGCCAACTCTTGCCCGCGGACCGGTCGAGCTCTTCGGGGTAGCTCTACGAGGGCTCGTCGTTGGGGAGCTCGGACAGCCGGAGGTGCGTGGGGAGGTCTCTCGCGGAGGTTTTCGGGTGGCGAGAACTTGTCAGGGGCGGATTGAAGGGCCCTACGTCGGGTGGGCTCTTCCGAGAGGCTCACGTGGGCCCATTTCCCTTGAGGGGCTCCATCGTCGGGGGACTCACTTGGGCTCGAGGTCGCCATTGGGGTCGCCGGTTAAGCATGACGGTTTCGGAATTTGAAGCGTGCCGCCGGCTTCTTCACGTTGGTGGTTAATACGGGCGCTCGTGCACCCTGCGATTGGTCGCATTTATGGCGGGTTCTGCGCGTCGTCACCATTGGTGGCGGTTCCTCGTAGATCGTGCGTGTCGTGGCGGAGATCGTGGGAACCAGCGGGGCACCTCCACTGCGTGTGGGAGCGCGGCGTCGTCGTCGACTATAAATTCGAGGGACTTCCGGTCGCGGCCGGTGTTGTAGTCTCCTTCCTCCGCGTCCTTCTTCTCTTCCTCGAGCCCCTTCTTGCCTTAGGGATGGAGGGGTGAGGGGATCTTCGGACATAGGAGGCTGGGGGAGGGGGGCGCGGTAGTCGCGGGATGCGGGCTCGGCCTCCGCCGCAACTGCGTCGGCGGGCGATCCGGCGCCGGGGGCACCTCCCCCTCCCGACTCCGGCGCCGCCTCCTCCTCCCATCCTCGGGGAGGGCGGCGGTGCCGGGCTCCGTCTCGGCCTCGGGGCTGCTTGGCAGGAGTCAAGGGACCTGCGAGGGCGGCGCTCATCGACCACACGGAGCGGGGGCTTTCGCGTGCGGCGCATCCATTGCGAGCACCCAGGCCGGTTCCTGAGTGAAAGTCGCTTCTTCTAGTCCGTCCGCCGAGTCGCATCCGTTCGGCTGACCTCGCGTGTTTTGTTACGCGTGGCTCGGAAGAGCGGACCCTGCCGGGAGGCGGCTCGGTTCTTGCGGTCACATGTGTGTCCGTAGCGGGGCGGTGACGGCCACGGCAATGGCGTCGTCGGCGGCCGGCGTCGACGACGGGAATCAAGGGTTCTCGGACGGGGAATCCACAGCGACCTTTGCGGACGGCGTCGAGAGTTAGAAGGCCACCGAAGAGGAGGTGGTGGCTGACGTCGGCGTCGGTGCCCTCCTCACGGAGGAGTAGCTCGTCGGGACTGAGGGCGGCGGTGGCCACGCGGTCGGTCCGGCGGGGGTCACCGTCACCAAGCGAAGCGGACGGGACATAAAGGCTCCTCGACCGCGGGCTCGTGAGGCTTGGCGCGGCCGTGGGGGTGGTGTCGCGGAAGCTCTTTGGCCAGCTAGGACCTCTCTGTGTCCTTTTGCTTTTTGTAGTCCCCTACTTGGTTCATGTACTGTATCCATATGCATATAAGTATATGTCTATAAACGATGAAGGTGTAGAGACTCGGTTCTCCTTTGGGAGGCCCTCGGTATTTTGAGTGTTCAACATCAATTTTGTCTTGTATTGGCGAGGTCTTGATCGTGGTGAGGTCCTGGGCTCGTTGGGCGAGGCGTTGGTGCTCGGCACCGTCGTGATGGGGAGCGCGAGACTCGCATAGAGTAACCAGCGTCCCTTCCTTTGCTCGGGTTTCGTCTCGGGGTGCACTGCGGGTGTGGCCGAGGCTCCGCGGGAACGAGAGGTTCGCGTGGAGGCTTTATGGGTCGTTGTGTGTTTGTTTCCCAGATTCTTTGCACGAGGCCGTAAAGGGGGTGAGCTCGGGCTCGGTTTTGCCTCGTTGGTCGGAATTGAGTGCTCGGTGAGTCGATCGCGAGCGGTTCGGGAGGTCAAGCGAGCTCGCTTAGGAGGTGGTTGGCCGGCGGGCTTGACCTCGCATCCGGTCGTGCGCTATTTCGGCGATGTTTCGAGCACATGCACGAGGGTTCCGCGAGAAGGTGGATTTCGTGGAGACTGCATTTAGAGTTTCGCGGGCTCGTCGACCCCGGGTCGCGCGGTGGTGGCCCGTGGAGGGGGTGAGCTCGGGCTCGATTTTACCTTGTTGGCGGAATCGAGTGCTCGGTGGTGATAGCGGGTAGTTCGGGAGGTCAAGCTCGAGCTCATTCGATGTGGTAATTTGGTGGACCGACCTCGTGTTCCAAAGGCGCAACTTTACGGTTCGAGAGGCTCGATTCGGGAGCTCGAGGGGACTAGAGTCTCCTCATCGTAGAGGATAACCTAAGGTCGTCTTTTTTGCCTCCTTGGCAGCCCGACGCGCTTAGGCTTAAGCCCCCGAAGCTCATTCGTGAGCCGGGGCGGCCGTCGATCTTGCCGCCTTAGCGCCCCTCGCTCGTGGTGTTCGGGCGGCCGTCGGGCCAGGTGATAGGCCTTTGAACCCTAGGACGGTCGCGATCGGTGAGGACCCGAGCTCTGCGGTTGTTCGGGGAATGCTTTCGTATGTGCTTTCGTCTGGTAGTAAGGGACTAGTTATTGAAGTATACGGGCGTTGGAAAATTACCGTCGGATGTTCTTGCGGTTTGTGCAGCGCCCTGCCGTTTGCCGCCGTCGCACCACGCCTCTGCCCGGCCGTTATCGGACGGCTTTGGGCGAAACTTGAGAGCTTGTTGACTTCGTTCGTTTGTCGGCGGTGGAAGCGTCCGGGCCGAGGAACTGGTCTGCGACTCTCCGCGGCGGGCAGCGTGGGGCGGGTGCCTCGAGCTCTTTCGAGAGCTCGGGCCGTCGGATGCCGTTCCGCGGGGCGTCTTCGCCTTGGCGTCTCGGGGGGCGGCGTCAGGAGCTCCGGGTTCCGGCTTGCCGCGGGATGGGGTGGTGAGCTGCGGCTGCGAGCTTACCCTCCTCGGCCTTCGGCGAGCGAATTCGTTAAAGCGAGCCACAGGATCTTGCCTCGTGGGGTAAAAGCGACCCCGTTGGCAGGATCTTACCGTTAAGGTTTCTTGTTGGGAGGGTCGTCCCATTGGGACGGCGTCGATTTGCACCTGGCAGGGTGTCATGCGCGCGCCGATCTGCGCGAAGTTGGTTGCGTGCGGACGTGGTGCGTGGCGGGACCCGAGACGGTTTTCGCCTCGCTGCCTCCATCGTGGGCGGAGCCCCTATAAATGGCGGGAGATCGTGGGGTGGGCTCACCTTCCGGGTTACTGCCTTCCTTCCACGCAAAGTTCACGAGAATCCGAGCACCCGGTGATCGGCACATAGATTCAATCCTCCACCTTCTGCATCACCGGCGGGCCTTCTACGTTTGCAAGATGGGCTCTGGCGGCGGTCGTTTGGCGGCGGAGGGACGTCGGCGTGTAAACCTCGTCGGCGGGCTCAGTTCCGCGAGCGGAGGCGGAGGAAGTGGATCATCCGGCGGCGGCGCCGCGTGGAGCGATCCGCCGCCAAGACGTCGTCGTCGTTAACGTCGCGTTCCATGGCGTTGGGTTGGGCATGCACAGGCGACTTCTCGGCGATCACGTGCTTTGGGGCGTCGGGCTCAGGCACGGCAGCCGAATGGAGTCTTGCTCCTCTCGACCTTCGTTATGCTCTGCGAGGGCTGGTTGGAAATTCAAGCGGGAGCTTTTTCAAGCATTACATCTTCGCCAGATTCAGTGGCGGCCAGGGCGCGAGCCCGCCGTCATGCTGCGTGCCGTTGCTAGTCCGCGGGGAAGGTTCGCGAGACCTTTCGCAGAGCGACTTCCCCGACGAGCGAGCGCTCGTTGGAGGAGGAGTGGTTCTACGGCAGACGACTCCTTCCTCTCGCCGCGGTACACTCGGACGTACCTTTGACGAGGGAGCGAAGCTATGGCGCCGAGAACCCTTCTCTGAGGCGAAGGCGGACATGGCGGCGCGGGCCCAAGATCAGGTCGCTGCGTGGCGGCGGGTTGACGGTGAACCATCATCGAGGACACGGCTCCGCGGGCGGTGGTCTTGCTCGGCGTCCGGCTCTCCGCCTGTGGGAGATGACGGGGGGACAGGCCCGCGTTCGAGGGTCACCGCCCAACGCCCACTTGATCGATGACGACAGGTGGAGTTACGGAGTTGGTACGACCAAGGCGAGGGGATGAGGGGGGCGGGGAGCCCCGGCCACGCCCGGGTGACCGTTGGCGGCCCCGGGTGAGTGCCCTTCTTTTCGTTTGAGCTCTCTCCGCCATTTGCGTGAGGTTTGCGCCTTCGACGGCTCGTGCTCGCGGGTTGGGGAGATGAGCCCTTTCGGGCCTGAAGCCTCCTTCACAGCGAGGCCGGCGCCCATCGTTGTCCGGCCCGCGGCGCTCATGCGGAAGCGGTGAGCGGGGCTCGTCGGCGGAGGGCGGTATGAGCCCGGTCGGCCGAAATCCCGGCGGCTGTCGGAACGAGGCTCTCGGCGTCGTCCAGCCCCAGGAGAGGCGGGCGTCCCAGAAGGGCCCGAGTTTCGGACGGTAGGCGGTGTCGGGCACGATGGGCGCGTCCGCGGCCTGCGCGTGCGGTGGGTGATCAAGTAACGTGGCCAAGGTTCGGCTTCTCGGTCGGCCGGTGAAAAGTGTCAGTGTCGGCCGGTGCCCGGGGAGGAAGGAGAGGTCGAGCCGGGTGGCCCCCGGTGAGTTCTTTGTCTTCGTTGCCGTGGTGGCGTGGCACATGGTTGTGTCCGTGAGCCCTCCTCCATTCTCGGGCGGCGGGAGGATTACCGGGGAGCGTTCAGGGGCCGGAGGGCTCGGCAAGCGGGCGGCTTGGGCTCGGGCGCGAGCTCTTTCTTGTCGTCATCGGTGAGCTCGATGCCGGTGATCGAACTGTAGGTCGTCATGCTCGGAGATGGCGAAACGATGGCTTATTGGTGGCCCGATCCATGGGAGCAGGCTTTCGGCGGCGGTGGCGACCGGCGGCTGCGATGACAAGGTCGCGGGGAGCGGTGTTCTTTGCTCCCTTTCGGGAACCCGTCGGCCAGATTCCTCGCCGTGTTTGGGGCTCGCGCGCCAGGGCTCCCTCGTCGGCGGCCGCGGCTCTCCGGCGAAGGGGTCACCGCGTAGTGCGGGGCCCGAGGGCCCCCGCGGGGGGGGATGGCCTCCTTCGGGGATGCCATCGTTGAGCTTCCGGCGGCGGCGATATGGCGACGGTGAGGGCGAAGGGCGGCCACGGGGGCGGCAGATCTGAGGAGGAGGGAGGAGGCTTAGGCGGAGGGCATCTTGTTGGGCGGCGTCGGGCTCGGCGTCACCGGATGCATGGGGTGCCGTTCCTTGCCCACGGCGATGATGGATGTCGGACGGGGCATGGGTGCGGTGGTGCGGTGTCGGCGCGACAGCGTCCCTCCGGGCGCGGGCCGTCGGACTCCCCCTGCGCGTCCGTGTGATGCCTCGGCCGGCTCCGGTCGGAGGGGGCCGACGTGCGGCTCCGCCTCGCCCGGGGTTTGGTCTAGGGGTGGTACTCAACCGCTTTCCTTTTGTGCCTTGTTAGGGTGCTCACATGCTTTCAACCCTTCGGGGAGTGCGGGACTCCCTTCGTGGCTGACCGGTGGCGGCTCGTTGAGGGCCGGCGGGCGGTGGTGAGCTGGCGGCGGCGACGGCGTCTTGTGGATATGCGTGAGAGATCGGCGTAACACGGCTCCGGCACTTAGATATCGGCCGGCGGGTGGAGGAGGGTCATAGGGATGCTCGTGGGTAGGACCTAGGCCTCGTGAGGCGCGGGGAGAGGGTGGAGGCCATCTTCTTGAAGCGGGGCCCGGGGAGGGGAGGAGGAGGCGCGAGCTTGCCCATAGGCTGCGGTGCAAGAGACCGGAGGAGGATTTGGACTCTCGCGGGATGCTCGAGCCGAAGGAGCTTGGCGTTCGGGGCTCGCTCGGCAGCGAGACCACGAGGAAGGAGGACAGGGCGAGCTCGGGGGGCGGCTCGCCCGCCCGCGACGTCGAGCTAGCGGGTGAGCACTTTTCGCCCTTGTCTCTGTCGTCCCTTTTTCCCTTTTATTCGTGTGAATCCTTACTTTCCTGGCCCAGGAAGGAGAGGGACCACTGAAGCGGAGGCTTGGGAGGGCCGAGGATCGAGGCGCAGGGGTCGCAGATCTCGGGAGTCCACGGAGGCGTGCGGCTCTATTTGCGAGGGGAAGGGGTGGACCTCAAGCGGTGCAACCTCGAGGCTCGCCGGCGGCGCGCTCGAAGGCCTCCGGGCAAGGCTGCCAAGGGGCGTGGGAGGAGGCCGAGGCTTGAAAGCGCGCTCACGGGACCCTCGCCGCTGCTTGGTCGGAGGCCGTCTGCGACATCCTCGGGGTGGGGGCGCGCGGACGGCGGCTTGCGCGGGTGTACCGGCGTTCGCGCGGGGTGACGGAGAGGAGGGAGCGCGGTGCGGTGCACCAGGGCGGTCGGCGTCGTCTTCTCCACCTACCCGATTTCGAGGTCGATCTCGTGCGGGGAGCGGGGGAGGTGGCTCCAGGCATCGGCAAGCGCCCGGCACCGCGAGGAGTGCGCCGCGCCGGTCGCTGCGGCGGGCTATCCACCGAGCTTTTTTTCAGATGGCCATGATGAGCTCGGGGTTTCGGGCATCCCGTCGGTGAGGATGGAGCGGGCGGGGACCGCCGGCGGAGGAGGCGCACACATGATGTCCCCGTCTTGGGCGCCAGATGGATCGGGGGACCTGCGCAAGGATAGAGTTTCAAGGCTTGGCCTCCTAGTGGTGCAGTTGGGTCCTCGCGATCGGGGCGGGTTGTAAAGACTTCGGGTGGTTATGGCATGGTGGATGTTGCGCTTCTATGCGCCTTCTTTTCCTTGCCCGGCTCGACTTTCGTGCGAGCTCGCATTCCCAGCGGACGACGGGCCCTTCTTTCTTTGGCAGCTGGCGCGAAGGTCGTTGGGCGGTAGCGTCATGCTACGGTGATGAGCTCATAGGTTAGCCGTTTCGGGGCATTGCCCCGTCTAGAGGGGAGGTGCGAGTTTTGTGAATTTGAGCGTTGCCCGGCTACGTATTTGCGGCCTTTGTGGAGAGCGGTTTGCGAAAATCATGGGGTGTGCACTCTGATCTTTTATTTGAAGCGAAGGCGCCTCGGCGTCGAGGGCCGGTCATTGCTCAATAAGCCGTTTAACGAGAAAATGAGCTCGAGCTTGCACGGATCGATGCAATCGAAGGACATTCTTCTTAACACGACTTAGAGTACATATAGCATCTAGGTGAATCGGAGGGTCGGGCCTGTAGGCATGAAGCGCTAAGGACAAAGCAACCGTTTTAGAGATCCTTAAGAGGAATCGGCGTAGCTATTCTGCGCCGCGTCGATCTCGTTGCTCGCTTGTCGCGCCGGCCGGGTCGGGCCTCGGAGAGGTGGTGGAGGTCGAGGGTCGACGATCGGGCTCGTGGGCGGCGTGCGTCCCTCCACCTTTCCGGCCGTTGCGGCCGATCGAGGTGGCCGCGCGGGGCCGTGGGTCGCTTCCTCCTCCTCCGTAGGAACGCGGAGCCGGTGAGGCTTGGAGCGCCCGCGGCGCCCTCGGTGATCCGGGGCTTCTCGGCGAGGAGTAGAGGCCCTCTTGGCGGCCCTTCCTTGCTCGGGCGGCGGAAGGCGGCTCGGAGGTGAGCTGGCCCGGTTTGCTCCTTTGATGGGGAGGCGTGGCAACCGGCACGTTGGGTCCCGGTATGCAGGGGGATGGTTGGGGCGGGCCGGGCGTGCGGCGGCGACCCCGCCGGCGCGTCTTGACGCGATACGACAGGGCGGTGCTCCGGGCGACCCATATAGCCACGGATCGAGGAGGTCGTACATGTCCCAGCGGCCCGATCCACAGTGTCCCATTTGGCGAGCTCGAGGCTGGGGCGGAGGCCGGGGTCTCACGCGGTTGTCGCCGCCCGCCTCGGGTCGGGACGGCGTGGCGTGGCGCCGGCTGCCGCCCGGGGTGGTGGCGCGAGCCGGCGTGGGAGGCGAGGGACCGGCCGCGGTAGGTGTCACGTTTCCTTGGTCCCCCATGCGGCGGCGTCTTTGTGGGGACGGACGCTCAAACGCCGCGAGGGGCGACGTGGGATTGCAGAGTGATGGAGGGGAGGCTGCCCCGGCGCTCCCAAACCGTGATGGGGTCTTGGGGACCGGCGTCAAGACGGGGCAAAACAAGGCGGCCTCGTCGATGAGCGGCGGTCGTCGTCGGGGGCGTCGGGGACGCCCGGCCGGGACTAGAGAAGCGGGCGTCTGGTAGGGGATGCCGCCAAAGGCGAGCGGGTGCTGCCCGTCGGCGGGGAGGCTGGGGTTCGGTCCCTGAAGAAGCGGAGTGGTGGGACCCGGGACGTCGAGGCGCCACCGGGCGGGATGAAGGGAGGAGGGACCATACCGCCGGTCCCTCGCCCGGTGACCACGAACCTCGAGGGAGCGAGCGGGAGGATCATGGCCGCCGGGGCGATGCGGAGGGAGGGGCCATCGGGTGGTGGAGGTCACACTGCCGCTCCCCCTACCGGGCGCGCCAACCGTGTGGTGCGGTATCGCGGCGACCACCGTCACGATGTCGACCGCTAGTGCGTTCTCGAATGGCCTAGCTCTAGAGACAATGACACAATGTTTATCTTGGTTCGGGGGCAAGATCGGGCTCCTAGTCGGTCTTGATCACTATCAGAGCTCAAACGCTCATGCGGGGTGCTGTACAAGCGGATGAGAGAGGGAGCGGGCTCCCAAGTCTACGCGGATTGAGGCTAGTGCCAATATGAGGGTGAGAGGGGGTGTTTGTATGTGGAAGCTTGGGTGTGTTGTCCTTCCTTCTCTCTTTCAACTGAGAGCCTGCCCCTCCTTTTATAGTGGCAAGGGGGCGAGAACATATGAATGAACTCGAGTTGAGGTGAGAGTGGATAGAACAAGAAGCCATGGCGGCGGGAGGCAGGTGAAAGAACTCTCTAAGCAGGCTCGTTGATTGGCGGGAGCTCTCGCGAGCTCGTGAGTTTGGGATGTCGAATCGGTCGTTGTCGCCGCAGCGGGAATCGGGTGCGGGCGATGATCGTTGCCCCGCCTTCGATCGTGGTTAGGCCGTCTCTTCGGTATGGGAGGGGCGTTCATGCCGACGAGAGATGCGCTCGCGCATGTACCCGTAGAGGGATTGTAGCGAAGTTGTCGGATGCGACGAGGTGCGGCAGGAAGCTCTGCGAGGCGAGCTCTTTGGTCGAGCGCGGAGTCGTCTTCGAGCTCTTTGGAGGCACGGATGCTCGAAAGTGATCGCCGCCCGTGCGAATCGAGGATTTAGGCGGTGACACGGCGTCGTGCCGTCCTTAATCAGTAGTAGGAATCGATCCCATCGTCATGGGCGCGGCCATACCATGGATGAGGCTTGCGCATGTCGATCGTACTTGAGCATACTTGTGCGTAGCTGTTGGGGAATCGATGGGGTATGGCGGTGTGATGGAAAGGACCCCCTGCAGTAGGCTGTAGCGCTAGCGTGGCTACGAGTACTTGTCGAGGGAAGCGGTTGGCCAACTCCGTACTTAGCGGCTTTGCGTGGAAGATAGGCGAGCTCTCCCGCCGTCGCGGGAGTTCATTGAGCTCGAGCTGGTGGCGGGGCGGGAAGAGAGGTCGTCGTATAAAGGTGTTCATCATGCGGATGAGGGGCTCACTTTCGGGAGAGCTCGCGCGGCGAGAATGTGCCTTGGTCTTTGAGCTCATGCCGCGTCGATCTGGAGCAGAGGCTCGTCCTCGGCGGAGCTCTTTGGAGGATAGTGATCTCTTCGCGTTGGCCAAGGTGGGCTCTTGGCTCGTTGACGTCGATCCCGGGGTGTCATCTTTAGTGTTCCGAGTATCGATCCCCCACGGTAGCCGGGCGTTTGGGGAGAGAGGGAGTCTCCGAGGCATTTGTTTATCGCGGCTCTTGTTCTTGGAGTTCTCAAGTAGGGAAAGTCTTGGTCGTGGGTGCGGCCTTGTGGCGGAGTGTAACCAGGGCTGCAGCCCGAGAGGGAGAGATTTGTGAGCTCTTACGGAGGCTTTTTAGAGTTGTCGTGGGGCTTATCGACCCGTTGCCTTCCTTCGAGTGTGAGATGGTGAGCTTGAACTCGACCTAGCGTTGTTGGCCAAAGATCGGCGTTGGTGGTACTATCGGATGGTCAGTGAGGCGAGTTTTGCTTTAACTCGTTCGTTAAATGCGATCGGCTAGTGGATCGACCTCGTTCTAAGGGCCCGACTCAGTGTGGTCCTCGAGGCCCTGGGGGTTGCCGGAGCGGGTGCTTCCTCCTCGAGGGCCAACTTTGGAGGTCGTTCGTGGCCCCTCCGGATGTCGGGGCCAAACGAGAGAAGCCAGGAGCCCTTTCGAGATGCTCGGGCGTGGGCCGTCGATCGCAGCACGCGGGGTGCTCCCGACTCTCATTGCTTTAGGGGCGGCGCAAGGGCTCTTAAGTCGAGCTTGACCTTTGGACCTGCCTGCGGCGGTGCTCGCGCCCCCGCGAGCTCAGCCGTTCGGGCGTTTCGGCCGGATTGCGTCGAGCTTTCCTTTGTTTTGCTTGTTATGTAGAAGGGCATGGCGTCGCCTTGTCCCTAACGAGGAGTTGGAAGCCATCTCCTCGGTGCGAGGGTCTCCCATCTGCGGGTATGGAGGTGTGGTGCTGAGCGAGCACCCGCAAGCCTCGCGGAGGACTGTAGGAGTTGAGCGAGTGCGGCGGCATGGTCGAAAGACCCTTCTACATCTTTGCAGCCCCGCGCATGGCTGACGGTGATTCGTCGAGGGAGTGGTTGGTTGTGTCAGGGAGTTGGCGGCCAACTCTTGTACCCGTGAGCCGAGTCGAGCTCTTCGGGGTAGCTCTACGCGAGAGCTCGTCGTTGAGAGGGCTTCGGACGGCACAGTGCAGTGGGGAGGTCTCTCGCGGAGGAGTTTTCATGTGGCGAGAACTTGTCGGGAGCGGATTGAAGGGCCTACGTCGGGTGGGCTCTTCCGAGAGACTCACGTGGGCCCGTTCCCCTTGAGAGAGCTCCATCGTCGGGGGACTCCTGCCGGCTCGAGGTACGCCATTGAGGGTCGTCGGTTCGCATGGCCGGTTTCCCGGAATTTGAAGCGTCGCCCGGCCGCTTCTTCACGTTGGTGGTTATCACGGGCGCTCGTGCACCCTGCGATTGGTCGCATTTATGGCGGAGTTCTCGTAGCGTCGTCACCATTGGTGGCGGTTCCTCGTGAGATCGTGCGTCGTGGCGGAGATGCGTGGGGAACCCGCGAGCACCTCCTAGCGTGTGGGAGGCGAGCGTCGTCGTCCGGCTATAAATTCGAGGACTCGGGTGTGGCGGTGTTGTCAGTCTCCTTCCTCCGCGTCCTTCTTCTCTTCCTCGGAGCCCTTCTTGCCTTAGGGATGGAGGGTGAGGATCTTCCGGACCACGAGGAGGCACGGGGAGGGCGCGTCGTCGGCAGAGATCTTGGAGAGCTGAGCCTCCGCCCGCAACTGCGTGGCCAGCGATCCGGCGCCGCCCGAGGCCATGCCTCCCCCTCCCGGCTCGTGGCCAGCCTCCTCCTCCAGCTCTGGGAGAGGCGGCGATTACCCGAGCTCCGCCGCCAACCTGCGAGGCTGCCCAGAGGTCAAGGGAGCCTGCGGCGCTCACTCGACCACTGGAGGCGAGGCTTCGCGTCACGGCGCATCGATCGCGAGAATGCCCGAAGCCGGTTAGCGGCAGTGGCGTCGCTTCTTCACGGTCCGAATCCGCCGAGTCGAGCATGCGTTGGCCCGGCCCTCTTGCCCATTGTTTTTGTTCGCGGCTTCGCACGAAAGAGGCGGACCACTGCGCGGCTCCGGTGGTTCGCGGTCGCTTGTGTCCGTCGCCCGGCGGTGGCGAGCACAACAATAGCGTCGTGGCGCCAGCGGCCATCGGCAGCGAAAGTCCAAGGGTTCTCGGGCCCGGAGTCCACAGCGTGCTGACGGGCCAGCGTCGAGGAGTTGAGCCACACGCTTGAAGAGGAGGAGGTGGTGGCGAAAGCGTCGGCGTCGTGCCCTCCTCGCGGAGGAGTAGCTTCGTCGGGACTGAGCGAAAGCGCGGTGGCCACGAGCGAGTCGGCGGGGTCACTCGTCACTGTCATGCTAGCCGGGCCGAGGGCTAGCAGCGGCCTCCTCAACCGCAGCTGCGTGAAGCTTGAGTGCGGCCCGTGAGAGATGCCGTACGTCAGCGAAGCTTCACGCCCAGCTAGGACCTCTCACAGTGTCCCTTTTGCTTTTGTAGTCCCCTACTTGGTTCATGTACTGTACCGCATATGTATATATGTATATGTCGCTATGAGCGATGAAGCGTAGAACTTCGGCTCTCCTTTGGGATGCCCTCGGTATTTCGAGTGCTTTCGGCATCAATTTTGTCTTGTCGGCGAGGTCTTGATCGTAGTTAGATGCATTGAGGTCTACGAAGCTCGTTGGAAAGTTGGTGCTCGGCGTCGTGATGGGGGGCGAGACTTTCACGCATAAGTAACCCCAGCGTCCTTCCTTTGCTGGGTTTTAGAGTCCCGGGGGTACTGCGGGTAATGGCGAGCTCCGCGAAGCGAGAGGTTGGCGTGGAGAGCTTTTATAGTCGTTGTGTGTTTGTTTCCCGTTGCTTTGCGAGGCCGTAAAGGGAGTGAGCTTCGAGCTCCGGTTTTGCCTGTTAGGTGGCGGAATTGAGTGCTCGGTAGTTTGTCGCGGCGGTTGAGGAGATCCAGCCGGAGCTTCATCGCTAAAGTGGTTGACAGGCGGGCACGACCTACGCATCCAGAGTAAAATGCGCTATTTACGGCGTGTTTGAGCACATACACGAGTTCGCGAAAGGTGGATTCTCGTGGAACTACAGTTAGAGATTTTTCAGCGAGGCATGCGGCCGTCCCTACGCCCGGTGGCCCGTGGAGAGTGAGCTTCGGGCTTCGATTTTACTTATTTGGCTGGAATGAAGTGCTCGGTGAGATGATAGCGGGTAGTTCGGGGAGAGTCAACTCGAGCTCATTGATGTGAGTGTTGGTAGACCGACCTCGTGTTCCAAAAGCGCAAACAACGCTACGGTTCCGAGCTGGATTCGAGGGAGCTTCGAAGACTAGAAGTCTCCTCATCATAGAGGATAACCTAAGGTCGTCTTTATGCCTCCTTTGGCAACTTAGCAGCAGCAAGCGGAAGCCCCGGAAAGCTCATTACGTGAGCGCGCGAGCGTCGATCTTCTTCGCCTTAGCGCCCTGCGCTGCGCTAGGTAGTTCCCGGGCGGCGTCGAGGCGGTGGCGAGGCTGAACCCTAGGGCAAGTAGCGCTCGGTGAGGACCCGAAGCTCTCGGTTATTCCGGGATACTTCGTATGTACCAAAGTCTGCGATGAGACTAGTTATTAGTATCACGGGCGTTGGAAAATTACGCGTCGGATATTTTGCGGTTATTACGCGCTCTACGCCTTGCGCTCGTCGCTGCGCCTACTGCCGGCGTTGCTCCGGACGGCCGGGCGAAACTTGAGCTTGTTAGCTACCGTTTGTTTGATCGTCGGTGGATCGTCCCCAGAGCTCCAGGAAGCTTGATTCAGGTAGCTCTCCAGCGGCGCGGGCGAGCGTGGGCGGAGTGCCTCGAGAGCTCTTCGAGGGCTCGGGAGCGTGCGGAATGCGGCTTCAGCGGGCGCCCAACCGCCTGTGGCGTCTCGGAGGTGGCGTCCAGGGCTCCGGAGTTTCGAGCTTGCCTCGGACCACGGGGTGATGAGCTTACGCTACTGAGCTTACCCTCCTCGCGCTCAGCGTCGAGTGCGTTAAGCGAGCACAGGATTTTTAACTGCGAGGGTAAAAAGCGGTGATTTAGGATCTTCACCGTTAAGGTTTTACCATTGGGAGAATTCGTCCCATTAAGGCGGCGTCGATTTAGCCTGCTTAGGGGTAGTGGATGCTGTAGCGCCGATCTCGCGGAGTCGATTCACGTCGCGGGCGTAGTGCTAGCGGGCCCCTAGGCGATTCGCCTGCTACGCCTCCATGCGTGGCGGAGCCTATAAATGGCGAGGAGATGCGTGAGGGCGGGCTCACCTCCCGTTACACGCCTCCCTTCACGCAAAAGTTCGGAAGAGAGATCCGAGCACGGTGATCGGCACATAGGTTCAATCCTCCACCTCCCCGCGCGCCCGGCGGGCCTTCTCACGAGGTGCAAGATGGGCTCTGGCGGCGTTCGTTGGCGACGGAGGACTTGGTCGGCAGATGCGGCCTGCGTCGGCGGGCTACGTTCCCCGTTGAGCGGAGGCGGAGGAGTGAGATTATCGGCGGCGGCGCCGCGGAGCCCGATCCGCCGGCCGAGACTCACGTCGTCTCGTTGAAATAGCGTTCCATGGCGCGGGTTGAGGCATGCGCGGCGACTTCCTCGGCGGTGATCACGTCTTGGGGCGTCGAGCTCCGGCACGAGCAGCCGAATGAGTCTTTGCTCCTCTCGACCTTCGCTATGCTCTCTGGCGAGGCTGGTTGAAATTCCCCAAGCGGGAGCTTTTCAAGCATTACATCTTCGCCAAGATTCAGCCGTGGCCAGAAGCGGCGGACCCGATACTCTGCGTGCCGGCTACGGCCTCGCAGGGAAAGGTTAGCGAGACCTTTCCTATAGAGCGACTTCCGGCAGCGAGCGCTGCGTTGGAGGAGGAGTGGTTCTACGAAGAAACGGCGACTCCTTCCTCTCTGCCGCGGTGCCACGGGGCGTACCGCCGGCGAGGGCGAGCTATGGCGCGAGAACCCCTGGCTGAGGCGAAGCGGGCGTGGCGGCGGCGTGTGCCAAGATCAAGGTCTTTAGCGTGGCCCATTTGGGTTGGCGGTGAACCACATCGCCGAGACACGGCTGCTGAAGCGGTGAGGTGCCGCTTGTCCCGAGAGCTCTCGTATGTAGGGGAGATAGCGGGGGAGACAAGGCCCGTTCGAGGTACACCCATGACGCCCGCGATCTCGATAGCGACCGAGGTGGAGTTCTACGGAGTTGGTGACCAAAAGCGGGGGCGAGGCGAGAGCGCAGCTCTCCCGGAATGCGGCGGCGTTGCGGCGGTGAGTGCCCTTCTTTTTCGTTTGAGCTCTCCCCGCCCGGCTGCGTGAGGTTTTGGCAGCTTTTACGGCGAGCTTCGTGCTCTTGAGGTTGAGGGAGATGAGCCCCTTTGGGCCTCGGCCTCCCTTCCCCAGCAGGCGGCCCATCGTTGTCAGCCTGGCGCTCATGCGGATCGGTGAAGCGGGCTCGTCAAGCGGAGAGTGATGACCGGTCGGTACGACATCCGGAGGCGAGCTGTCGGCGAGGCTCTGGCGTCGTCCACCCATGCCCCAGAGGCGGCGGCGTCACCGAGCCCGATGAGTTCTCGGACAGCTGGTAGCGGTGTAGAGACGCAGCGGCGCTGTCCAGCGGCTTCTACTGCAGCCGTGATCAAGCCCGTGACGAAAGGTAGACTCTCCCGATCGGCGGTAGAGTACCGTCGGCGGCGCCGGAGGAAGAAGGAGGTCGGCGGGTAGCGGGTGAGTTCTTTGTCTTCGTTGCCGTGGCTGGCTAGCACATAGTGCGTGTCGCAGCCCTCACCCTCCATGCTTTCGAGGGCGGGAGAATTACCGAGAAGCGGCGAGAGATGGAGGGCTCAACGAAGCGGCAGCAGCTTGAGGCTCGGAGGCGCGAAGCTCTTTCTTTAGTCGTCGTCGGTGAGCTTCGATCGCGGTGATCCGAGCTTCGCCCGTCGTCATACTTCGGAGATAGCGAGCATGATGGCGCAGCTGATGGCGAAACTCCATAGGAAACGAAGCTCTTGCCAGCGGCAGTAGGCGGCAGCGGCGACCCGATGACAAAAGTCGCGAGCGGTATTCTTGCTCCCTTTCGAGAGAACCCGTCGGCCGAATTCCTCGCCGATGTCTAGGAAACTCCACGCGCCCCGGGCTCCCTCGTCGGCAGGCTGCGCGAAGCTCTCAGCGAAAGTAATGATGCGGAAGTCGCGAGCGAGGCCAGCGAGGGCGAGAGCAGCCTCGCCGAGGATACCATCGTTGAGCTTCCATTGGCTTGGCGATGGCGGCGGTGAAGAGCAGAAGCGGCCATGGGGGCGGCGTCGGGAAGGGAAAGGAGGAGGGAGGCTTCTGCGGGGGCATCTTGTTAGGCGGCGCATCGGGCTCCGCGTCACCCGGCGTGTGCGGTGTGCGTTCCGCTACCACAACGATGATGGATGTCGGCGGGCATGGAGTGCGGGAATAGCGGTGTCAGCGTGGCAAGCGTCCCTCCGGCGCGGGCGGTCGGACTCCCGTGACCTGCGTCGATAGCGCCTCAACCCCAGCTTCGTGGGAGGGCGGCGTGCAGCTCCGCCTCGCCCGGGTTTGGTCTAGAGTGGTACTCAGCCAGCTTCCTTTGTGCCTTGTTAGGGTGCTCACATGCTTTTCAACCGCCCGGGGAGTGCGGGACTCCTTACGTGGCTACAACCGGTACTCTCGTTGAGGCCAGCGGGGTTGTGTGCTAAACTGGCGGCGGCGTCTTGGCGGATATGCGTGAGGAGATCGGCGTAACACGGCTCGGCACCGATATCTTGGCGCCCGGGTGGAGAGGTCATAAGTATGCTTCGTGGAGTAGAAGACGAGCCTCGTGGCGCGGAGAAGAGTGGAGAGCCGTCTTTGCCTGAGCGGCGGAAGGAGGAAGGCGCGAAGCTTGCCCATAGGCTGCGGTGCAAGAAGACCCGGGAGAGGCTGGACTCTCTCAGCGGGATACTTTCGAATGAAGGAGCTTGAGCGTTGGGGCTCGCGCTTCGGCAGCGAACCACGAAGGACAGAGGGCGAGCTCAAAGAGCAGCTACGCCCGCCCTAGCGGCGTCGAGACTAGCGGGTGAGCACTTTCGCCCGCTGATACCGTAAGCGTCCCCTTTTTCCCTTTTTAGCCGATGCACGAATCCTTACTTTCCTCTGCAGCAGAAGGAGAGACCACGAAAGCCGAAGCGAGGAGAGCGAGGACAGAGCGCCGAACTAGCCGTCTACGAAGTCCCACCACAGAGTGTACGGCTCGCTGCTGCGAGAGGAAGGTGAGACCTCAAGCGATGCACCCTCGAGCTTCGTCAGCCAGCGCTCGAGCCCTCGGCAGCAGCTGCGCAAAAGCTGCGGAGGAGGCGAAGCAACAGCAGCTCACGGGACCCTTACCCGCTAGCTGAGTCGAAGGCATCTGCGACATCCCGAAGTAGAAAAACGCTAGCGAACTGGCTACTTGCAGTGTCCGGCGTTCAGCGAGGTAGCGGAAGAGGCTAGCCTTGCCAGTGCACAAAAGCGGTCAGCGTCGTCTTCTCCCACTACCCGATTTCGAGGTCGACCTACGTCGCGAGCGAGAGTAGAGCTCAGAGCATCGGCAGCGCCGACACAGCGAAATGCACGCCCAGCGAGCTACTACGGCGGAGCTATCCACAGCTTTTCAAAGATAGCGCCCAGATGAGCTTCGAGGTTTTGAGCATCCCGTCGGTGAGGATGGAGCGGGCGAGGACCCGCCACGGAGAGGCCGCACATGATGTCCCAGCGCAGCGCCGAATGGATCGAGGGACCCCTGCGTGGGAGATAGAGTTTCAAGGCTTGGCACTCCCCATAGTAGATACAGTTGGAGTCCTCGCGATCGGGCGGGTTGTAAGACTTCGGTGGTTATGGCATGGTGGATGTTGCGCTTCTCTGCGCCTTCTTTTTCAGTGCCCAGCTCGACTTTTCCGTCTGAGCTCGCATTCCAGAAGCCGGACGACGGGCCCTTCCTTCTTTGGCCAGAGGCGCGGAAGGTGGATTGAAGCGATCGCGTCATGCTACGGTGATGAGCTCATAGGTTAGCCGTTTGAGGCCGTCTTTGAGGAGAGTGCGAGTTTGTGAATTTGAGCTCGTTGCCCGGCTCTGTATTTGCGGCCTTTGTGGAGGCGGTTTGCGAAAATCGTGGGGGGTGTGCACTCGATCTTTTGGCCCCCCCGGCACACTCGTCGTCGAGGGCGATCATTGCTCAATAAAATTGTTCGCGAGAAAATGAGCTCAAAGGCTTGCGGACGGATGCAATCGAAGGACATTTTCTTACACAGCTTAGAGGGGTACATAGCATCCCTAGGTGAATCGAGGAGATGAGGCACGTAGGCATGAGCGCTAGAAACAAAGCAACGTTTTAGAGATCGCTTAAGAGGAATCGGCGTAGCTGTTCTGCAGCGTCGATCTGCGTTGCTCGCTTATGCGCCCCGCTCGGGTTGGGGCCTCCCGGGAAGGTGGAGGTGAGGTGAGGCGATTGAGCTGCGTGAGGCGTGCGTCCCCTCCACCTTCGAAGTCATTCGGCCGTCTGCGAGGTGGCGAAGTGCGGGGCGTGCCTCGCGCTTCCTCCTCACTCGCCCGAGAACCACGAAGCCGGTGAGGCTTGGAGGCGGCCGCGGCGCCCTGGTGATCGGGGCTTCTCAGATAGAGTAGAGGCCCTCTTAGCGGCCACTTCCTTGCTTTAGGCGGCGGAAAGGCGGCTCCGGAGAGTGGCTGGCGGTTGCTCCACGATGGGGAGGCGTGAAAGCGGCGCGTTAGGGTCGGTATGTACCCGAGGATGGTTGAAGCGGGGCGAAAGCGTCGGCCGACGCGGCAGCAGCGTGCAGCGATCGGCCGGGCGTGCTCGAGGCGAGCCCGTATAACACGGGATCGAGAAATGTACGTACATATCCCTGGCCCGTCCACGGGTGTCCGGTAGCGAGCTTCGAGCTACAGGCGGAAGCCGCGAAGGTCTCCAGCGATTGTCGCCGCCCGCCTGAGTCGGAGGTAGCGTAGAGGCAGCGCCAGCAGCCGTCCCGAAGTGGTAGCGCGAAAACCAGCGTGGAGAAGGCGAGGCAGCGCGAGTGCGTGTCACGTTTCCTTGAGTCTCCCATGCAGCGCGTCTTGTGCAGGGACTGGGCGCTCCAAGCGCCCGCGACCCCGAGAGTGGCGTGGGACACACAAAGTGATGGAGGGAGGCACCGCCGGCTCCCAAACGTGATAGGGAGTGCTTAGGGGGCCGGACGTCAAAGCGAGGGCCAGCAAAGCGCCTGCGTCGGCAGCGGCGAAGTCGTCGGCGTCGGGGGCGCCGGCCAGGAACCAGCGGCGTGCAGGCGAGGATCACGCCAAAGCGGCGGAGTGCCATCCCGTCGGCGGGGAAGCGAGAATCGGTCCCACTGAAGCCCGGTGGTGAGGAGCCTTGGGGCGTCGAAGCTGCCCGCCCAGCCAGGGGAGATGAAAGGAAGGAAGGACCATGCCGCGCGTCCTCGCCGGTGACCACCGAACCTCGGGAGCGGCGGAGGATCATGGCCGGCCCAGAGCGTACGAAGGAGGAGCCGCCGGAGTGGTGGAAGTCACTAAGCGCTGCCCCTACAGCGCGCCAAGCGGCGCCAAATGCAGTATGGCGGCGACCGCGAATCCGCGATATCGGCCCAGCTAGTGCGTTCTCGAATGGCCTAGCTCTAGAACAATGACACAATGTTTATCTTTGGTTCGAGGGGTAAGATCGGCCTCCTTAGTCGGTGTGATCACTATCGAGCTCAAGCGCTCATACGGGAGTGCGTACAAGTGGATCGAGAGGGGGCGGGCTCCCAAGTCTCTATGATTAGTGCCAATATGAGGTGAGAGGGGGTGTTTGTATGTGGAAGCTTGGGTGTGTTGTCCTCTCTTCTCCTCAAGCGAGAGCCACTGCCCTCCTTTTATAGTGGCAGGGGAGTAGGACATATGAACTCAGGAGTTGGCGAGTGGATGAACAAGAAGCCATGGAGGCGGCGGGTAGGTGAAAAGAACTCTCGAGCGAGCTCGTTTATTGGCCGGGGAGCTCTCTTCAAGCTCTCGGTAGCTTGGGATGTCGGAATCGGTCGCGTAAAATGATGCGGAATCAGTGCAGGCGATGATCGGTGTTCATGTCTTCCCGATCGTAGTTGGAAGCCGTCTCGCCGGTATGGGAGGGGCGGCCATGCGGCAACCTTGAGATCGCTCGCATGTACCGTAGGAAATTATAGCTTGAGTTGTTGGATGCGGCAGTGCGGCGAGAGCTCTCTGAAGCGAGCTCTTTGAATTCGGGCGGGAGTGGTCTTGAGCTCTTTGGAGGCACGGATCTTTGAAATTGATCGCCCGCCCGTGCGAATCGAGGTTTGGGCGGTGACACGGCATCGTGCCGATCGCTGTCGTGGTAGGAATCCCGATCCCATCGTCATGAGGCGGCCATACCATGGATGAGGACTGTGCGCCGTCGATCGTGCTTGAGCATCTTTGTGGCGGCAATGTTGGAATCGATGGGGTATGGCGGTGTGATGGAAAGGACCCCCCTCGTAGGCGTAGCGGCTGGCGTGGCTACGGTGCTTGTCGAGGAAGCGGGAGCCAACTCCGTGCCTGGCGGCCAGCGTGGAAGATAGGCGAGCTCTCCGCGTCGCGGGGTTCGTTGAGCTTCGAGGCTGGTGGGCGGCGGGGAAGAGATGCGTCGTATAAAAGGTGTTCATCATGCGGATGAGAGCTCACTCGGGAGGAGCTCGCTTGAGGCGAGAATGTGCCCCTTGGCGAGCTCATGCACGTCGTCGGCTTAGCGGGGAGGGCTGCGTCCTGGCGGCGAACTCTTTGGAGGATAGTGATCTCTTCAGCGTTGCCGAGTGGGCTCTTAGCTTCGTTGGCGTCGTCGGGAAGCTCATCCTTAGTGTCACAGTATCGATCCCCACGGATGTGTTTGAGTTTTTCAAGACATTTGTCAAAAGGGTTCAAAAATTAATTTGAGACATCCATCAAGAAGATTAGGAGTGACAATGGAAGTGAATTCAAGAACACAAGAATTGAAGAGTTTGTGTGATAGCTTGGGGTGGACATCAATTCTCACCAACCTACACTCCTCAATCCAATGAATTGTAGTTGAGAGGAAGAATACAACCTTGATTAAAATGGCAAGATCAATGCTTAGTGAGTACAATGTTAGCCATTCTTTTTGGGCGAAGCAATCAACCACGGCTTGCTATTGTAGCAACCGACTCTATTACCATGGGATGCTTGGCAAGACACCATATGAGTTGCTCAATGGAAGAAAGCCCAACATTGGTTACTTTAAGTCTTTGGATGCAAATGCTACATTCTCAAGAAAGGCACTAGATTGGGCAAGTTTGACAAGAAATGTGATGAAGGTTTCCTAGTTGGATATTCAACCACAAGCGAGCATATAGAGTTTGGAACTTGGGTAGTGGCAAACTTAAAAAGTCCATGATGTGGAATTTGATGAAACCAAAAGGCTCTCAAAATGAAGTTGAAAATCATGATGATGTGAGTGGTTCCAACTTGGAGAATGCCATGAAAACATGGATATTGGTGACATTAGACCAAGGCAAGTTGAAGATGATGAAGATACTCCATTAACTACCACTGGTGAGATCAATGTAAATGAAGCAAGCACTATTGGTACTCAAGATGAAGATCAAGAGCAACAAGCTAGTCAACTCCTCATCCTAGTCATCAAGTGCAAGTGATGCAACCATCAACATTGCAAAGAGATCATCAATTGATCAAATTATTGGTGACATCAATAGTGGGTGGTTACTAGAAAAGATTGGCATCCTTTTGTGCTCACCATGCCTTTGTAGCACAAGAAGAAGCTGGAGAACATTGAAAATGCACTAAAGAAGGAAGATTGGATCAATGCCATGCATGAAAGAGTTGAACAATTTCAAAAGGAATGATGTATGGAAATTGGTGGAAAGGCCAAGGACTACAATATGATTAGAACCAAGTGGGTCTTCAAGAACAAGCAAGATCAAAAGATGGAATTGTGGTTAGAAACAAGGCAAGGCTAGTAGCTCAAGGGGTACACTCAAGTAGAGGGTCTTGACTTTAGAGACCTATGCACGGTTGCTAGACTTGAAGCAATAAGAATCTTGCTTGCTTATGCATGTGCTCATGACATCAAGCTCTATCAAATGGATGTGAAAGTGCATTTCTTAAATGGTTTCATCAACGGAGTGGTGTATGTGGAGCAACCACCGGACTTTGAAGATGAGAAGTATCCCAACCATGTCTACAAGTTGAAGAAAGCATTGTATGGGTTGAAGCAAGCACCAAGAGCATGGTATGAGAGATTGAGAGATTTTCTCCTCTCTAAAAGGGTTCAAGATGGGAAAGGTGGACACCACCCTCTTCACCAGAAGATTGGAAAGGACTTGTTTGTGTTGCAAATCTATATGGATGACATTATCTTTGGGTCAACCAATCAAGAGTTTTGTGAAAGAGTTTGCTAAGATGATGGCCAATGAGTTTTGAAATGTCTATGCTTGAAGAATGACACATTCATTAGTCAAGGCAAGTACATCAAAGACATGATCAAGTTTGATCTTCAAGATGCCAAGTCAATGTCACACCAATGGCAACAAATGGAAGCTTAGACCCCGAGCCCTAGTAGCAATATGGTTGAACAAAAGAAATATCGGTCCATGATTGGTAGTTTTGCTCTATGCAACCACATCAAGACCAGGACATTGCATTTAGTGTGGGCATGTATGCTAGATATCAATCCGATCCAAGAAACTCACCTCAAGGCAACAAAAGAATTGTGAGGTACTTGAAGGGCACACAAGATGTTGGACTATGGTATCCAAAGGGATCCAAGTTTGATTTGATTGGATATTGGTTAGACTATGGAGGTGCAAGATCAATAGAATGAGCACAAAGTGGCACATGACAATTTCTTGGAAGGTCACTAGTATCATGGTCTTCAAAGAAGCAAAATAGTGTTGCTCTCTCAACCGCCAGAAGCCGAATACATTAGTGCGGGGAAGTTGTTTTGCACTCAATTGCTTTGGATGAGGTCAACATTGAAGGATTTTGGATTCCAATTTGACAAAGTCCCATTGTATTGTGACAATGAAAGTGCAAGGAAGATGACCCAAAATCCGGTTCAACATCCAAGAACAAAGCACATTGATATAAGACACCACTTCATAAGAGATCATCAACAAAAGGGTGACATTTGTATCATGGGCATTGGCACGAAGATCAACTAGCCGACATATTCACTAAGCCACTTGATGAGAAAAGATTTTTGCATGCTAAAGGGAGAATTGAACATTATTGACTTCTCCAACTTGAGTTGATGCACCCCACTTATATGACATGCCTCTCCTTGACAAACCCCAAGGTAAAAGTTGGTTGTCATGGCATTCATATATTGCTAAGAACTTGTTAGTGCATCTAGACATCATGCATGTTTATTAGGCTCATTCATGGAAAATCAAATATTTTTCAATGTACGTGTGGCACCACTATTGCTTTGATTGGTTTTATGAACTAGTGGTGGCATATGACATGTTTATGTGCTTGTAATCCTAGTGTCAACTCTAGAAAATCGCTATTGATGTGTATTCTAACATGGTGCAAGATAATAACCCTTATGTATATGAGGTATGAAAAAGCTTGTCCTTAGTTCAAACTTGAATACATGGAAAGGCAAGTGATCTAGATGAGACCACATGTGATACTTTGATTGACTTGATTTCTCTCATTTACACCTTTTTGGTGATTGTTGACAAAGGGGGAAAATAAGTCACAAAGATGTTGGAAAAAGAATCACACAAATAGGGGAACAAGCTCATAGACTATTTTGTGCATTTGTATGTGCATGATCATAATGTGATGTTGCATTGGCAATCTAAATTCAATATACATGATTGCTTGGTGTATGCTAGTTTTTGAAAATTTGATTGGTGATTGACCAACTAGCATGCATAGGTTGTATCTAGACAAAGCTCACATTTTAGCCTATAATGTTGATCTCATGGGGTATGTTGAGTTTTGATGATTGTCTAGTTACATTGATGCTAAGGACTCGATGGTTTCACGCTTCAAAGGTCAATTTCTAGAACCTTAGCATCTCTTTTTTTGGTATTAGTATCTCTCCCCAAGATTTTTCTATCCATACATATGTGCCAACAGTCAAACACATGGAAGCACATATGTAGGGGACTACTACTACCAAAACGAGACAACAAAATGTTTGTCAATCCTTGATTCATGATCAAAATGCTATGGGCAAGCAATTCAAGTTCAATTGAATTTTATTTCAAATCTTTGTGAGTTTGGTTGTCATCAATTACCAAAAAGGGGAGATTGAAATCTCATGTTTGGTTTAGAAATTGATGACACACTTGTGAACTAATCCCTTTGCTCTAAGTGTATGACTTGAGATAGGATTAGGTTGATGACAAGGAGCATGATGATCATGAACATGGGCGATGATGATGGACATGATGGATGCGTCAAGCTCGGTGTCGGCAGAGAGGAACCGGAGATCAAGGCAAAGGTATCTTGATAGGGTTTTCCTTTTAGTGATCAAGACACGATAGAAGCGTGTGATCATATTATAGGGGTAGATAGCCGACTATCAAGAGGAATGCCACGACAATCCTTTGATGAAGTGCTTCTAGGTCAATTGACTTGCATATTGCATTTAGGACATGAGCACTAACCCGATCTTGCCTAACTTATCGGCGTGCTAACATTGGTGATAGCGTGGAGATTTCTCGGTGATCACGGTGATTGGCTACAACCTCGACACTACTTAGGTGGTATTGTATTCTAGCACCTCTTTGCATTACTTAGTAGCATATCTTGTTAGGGTGCTTAGTTGGTAGCTTGTGCACTTTGCTTAGTCTTGTTTTAGCTCTAGTGGTAATCTAGTTAGAATTGCTTGCTCACCTAGGGTAAACTAGCGACATAGCACTGAGTGATCCCTAGATATATTAGAAATATCATCTCTTGCTTGTGGCTTGCATAGATAGCTTGTAACCTTTGCTTATTTAACCGCCATCTTATTTACTAATCCGGTGTTTAGTGTTGTTGCAAGAATTTTTTAATAGGCTATTCACCCACACACACACACACACCTTTAGCCATTAGGACCTTTCACCCGGGGCAAGCTGATCTCCCCCAGGCGTGACCGAATGGACTTTCATCCGGCACGAGGGACACGCCCGGTCGGAGAAGGGGTGTCATGACCCGAGGAAATAGGGCCCGGGAGGGGGGCAGGGCTGAGGCCCTTGGGCCTTGGGCCCGGCGCCCCTCCCCGGCTTCTTGCAGCGCACCCGCCGCCGTCCCCTCCTTTCCACGGATTCTTCGGCAATTAATTGAGAAAAAAAAGGAGGAAAATATCTAGGATTATCTTTAGGCATTTTGGTGTGCAAGGGGCTATCTCATCTATAAGGGAGACCCTTATTAGGAAATAAATAAATAGGATATGCTTGTAAAAGGTATTCCAATCTATAAGGAAACCTTTAGAGAGATTGCTTGAGATACAAGTACCACTAGCCGAGCTATAAAAGTAAAGGGGTCCGTCATCTTTTGGGGCAACAAGCAAATAAAGAAATTTTATCCCAATCTCTTCCTCTCTCCCTCTCCTCGCTTGGCCCCCGCCTGCCCGAGGCCCTTGCGCCGCCAGCGCCATCACCTCCATCACGATCTTCTTCCCCTAATTCCCAGTTCCGTGTCGGTTCCGGTCCAATCTAGGCGGTTCTTGACACGATCAAATTTAACTTAGGACAACTGCAAATACATATATTTCAAGACAAAGGGGATAATAAACAAACTATGTTAGAGGCAAAATCAAAATTTGGAAACTAGGTATATGGATCATTTATCGACGACAAAACTTATTTATCAACGTATTTTTTGTCCGTGCAAGGAAACAAAAATGCCACTTACATCAATCTTGTTGATGTCGTCTAACACTCTACTCCCCTCCGTCCCTAAATAGATGTCATTCTGCAACTTCAGAAGTCAGCGTTTTAAAGCGCGGTAATTATATATTAAAATATATAAATATTTATGTTAAGTAATTAGTATCGTTGAAAGATCTTTAAGTCTAGTTTTTTAATAAATTTATGCGGAGATACAAATGTTGCAGTATTTTCTACAAACCTAGTCAAAGTTAAGAAAGTTTGACCACCACGCACCCCATAGCGACATCTAAAAGGGGACGGAGGGGGTACTTGCACCAATTTTCTAACCCCTGTCAACGTCTCCAGTATATATAACTTTTAGACCAAGACCTTGTTTAGATGGCTAAAATTTGGAACCGGATGTCACATCATTACCTTTGTTTACGTTTAGTTTGTTAGTGGTAAATATCATCCTATCATGGAGTAATTAGGCTCTAAAAAGAATAGATCTCGCAATGTACATCTAAATCGTAATTAGTTATTTTTTACCTACATTTAATACTCCAAATATATATGTCTTTTGGTGCATTTAATGTAATGTGATGGAGAAAAAGTGGAAAAAAAGTTATAAACTTTAGCTATCTAAACAAGGCCTATTGAAGTACGTAGCTATTACGTAATACAAAAATATATGTGGTCTACATCAGTAAACATGACCACACATGTGACGACCAATACCATGCGTACCTGCACACCATTTCCATCCTCTCATTTTATTGGGACTTCCTTAATGGCGTTGCAGTTTGCATAGTACTCCTCCATTCTAACTTAATATTCTCTCAGAGACACATAACTATAAAACCAAGTAGTATATGATTAGCTAAAGTAATACATCATGTCATAATTAATCTATCAAAAATAGAATAACACCTGTTTAGTTAAACAATACAAGTTCTATTCAAATTATCAACGGATCAATTAAGATATGAAAAGCAAATTACACACCATCTTAACTAGCACCTAGCTTGGAACATGGAAAATCACAATTCTAGGTAGAGAAAAAAATATAAGTACTATATAAGCATCTGTGTGCTCTCTCTATATATTGTATCATTAATTCTTCACCATCATCAGTTCAATTATTAACACTAGTTTGACTTAGGCAATTAATGCTTTCCACGATCTGATAAGCTGATACGAGCATAGCAACCTATATATATAACTACTAGCCAAAGAAGAAGAAAAACTTAACCATTTCGTTCTCTTGGGAGGTCCACATCAATCAGAGCGACAGCAGCTGCGACTGTTGACACACTAGTACGAAATGCTTTTTAGTGGCGGGCAAAAAATTTGGTGTTGTGGCGGGCTGGGCGCCGCAAGGAAGGAAAGGTCACAGAAAATGCACACCGTTATCCGTGGCGAGACACGGTGCCATACACGTAAATAAAAAATTAAAAAAAAAAAGCCGAGCCGGTGCCGGCCCACGGGCCCGACACGAGCGGCTGCGGATCGATCGCCCGCGCGCCGCGCGCCGCCCGTGGTGGAGCTCGGCTGAATCGTCGTCGTGGTAGCGCACCCTGGGTTTCTTCGCTAGATCGCGCCGCCCGGGCGTGGTGGTGGAGCTCTCGGCCGGATCCGTCGTCGTGGTAGCACCTAGGAGTTTCGATCGCCCGGATTAGCACGCCGCCGTCGTGAGTGGTGAACCTCCTCGCCCGCATCCGTCGTAGTGGTGGCCGCATCTAGGGTTCCGGGCCGGAGGCGTCGCGGATCGAGCCGCCCGCCAGTGGTGGAACTCCTCGCCGGAGGCCCCCGCCGCGGATCCTCCACGGATGGAGGCCGCCCCGCCGCGCCGCCCATTGGATCCTTCATGGATGGAGGCCGCCACGCGCCCGTATTTGGATCCTCCGCGGATGGAGGTCGCCGTGGGCGGCGCCATCCGCGCAGCGCCGCCATGGCCGCTCGTCGTGGCGTCAGCGGTGAAGCGCCACCGCTGCCCAGTGGCGCCGCCTGGGGAACACCTTGGGAGAGGCCGCCATCGCCGTGGGGAGAGGGAGGGAGAGGGAAGAACGCCCAATGAGAGGGAGGGGCCCAGCGCGGTGGCCCCGCCGGGTGTGAAGGAGGAGGGAGGGACGCGGTGGGAAGGATCGAGGAGGGGGTGAATGGCGGGGGCTGTGGGTGGGGACTTGAGGTGAGGGAGTGAATGGCCGAGTGCAGAAACCCTAATTGTGGTATTTATACTAGGGCGGATATTGGGCCTCGCGAAGAAGAAATTTTGGGGCCCACGGCCTTTTCCGTGGCGGGCCTTTAGGCTGTCGCCCGCGGAAAAATCGATTTTTCGTGGCGGGCAAGTGCCCGCCCACGGGAAAATAAAAAGCGCTAAATCCTGAAAATGCGTAGGTATTAACCGTGGCGGATAAAGATGTGCCCGGAAAAAAATCGGGTGTCTCGGAAAATCGTTTTTACTAGTGACGCAGCTACGCTTTGCATAGCAGAAAGATGTACATGCCAGCATCAATTTGATAATAATATACTTTATCCTCCTAAAAAAATGCAACCATGGGAATCATGTTGGTTAAATTTACCAAAAGTTTGACCAAGTTTGTAATCATTAGTATTAAAATGTATTTTTAACCAAATTTTATTACATAAATATATTGTCATTAATCTAATGATACTTATTTTTATATAAGTAAATGCTAGTATCCTTTTGTAAAATTTGGTTTAAAGTTGAAATTAGTTGACTTCTCGGGAAGCTTGAGTACATTCGGGACAGAGAGTATATAATACGAATCTCTAGTTTCCTATTGATTCTGTGTTTCCAAAATATTGGTTCGTCCTACACTTTCCATTAGATATCCTTCTTTGAATAGGTTTAATTCTTTTCTTAGTATTATTATCAATTTCAAATCTTGATAGGTCATTAGGCGACTACTTCTTGGGTTAGAATTTTTCTCCTTTCTTTTCACCTCTCAAACTAGAGATCTGCATGACAGCTATCTATACATCTTTTAGGCCACCTTGCTTCTACAGAAGCAGTCTCCCAACCTATAAAAGTGGCATTCTCACTTCCCGAAAAAAGCTAAAATTATTTTTCAACTTTTATCAAGTATATATATACAATTTACAGCGTATACCCATCGTCGGCCGGTCGTTCTTCTAAACACCTCGATCGGCGTTGTTGTCTACTTTACGAGTCCCATAACCTCTATGTAACACAGTCCTCTTTTGATGACTGCTATGTAACTTTGGCTGCTTTAATATATAATATATGTTGTTGTAAGAAAAAACTATCATTGGATTAATCGTTGAATATATTTTATAGAAAAAGTTTATTTTAGAGATACAATTGTTTATAATTTTTTTATAGATCTAGTCAGGCTTAAGAAAATTTGACCTACACAAAAACTCTAGAGCAACTTTGTTTTTTGGGACGTAGGGAGCAAATGTTTCCATAGAAAGTTTTACTTTACTATAACCCGTTATGGAACTGATATAGATTAAAACTTTAAATGTATCTCTCATAAAATTATAGTTTTTAGAAAATCCATATACCTATATCATCTAGCATGATGAAATAGTAGACATGTGACAAAATTATGGTCAAAAGGAACATATACAAGATTACATTAGTGTTCAAAATGACGAATAATTAATGAAGAAGAAGCGAGGGCCAACAATTAACTTCTTAGAGCAACTCTAATAGTTTTGCAAACATGGTTTGCATTCTTCAAAAATTTCAAAAACATGAAAAGTGATCTCCAGCGGTTTTGCAATTTAGATTGACATTTTGGGCAACTTGGCATAAACCATCCTCAACTTGGCAAATATGCCAATTTGGGAGGAACTTGACAAATCCTCTCTCCTTGCTTGCATGTTTGCGTATTGGCCGCTGAAAATAAAATTATCTCCTACTTGCATCTTTGCATATTGCCTTTTTTTCTTTTTGCCAAACTAAATTTGCAAAACTAATGGAGAACCACAGTTTTTCACTTTGCATATATTTTTTGTGACTTGTAAATCGCTAACTTTTACCAAGTATATTTTGCAAAACTGTTGGAAGAAATCAAAGAGCGGGTTCAGTCACTTGTCCATCCCAATAAATTGAAAACAAAAGCACATCAGACTTGTAATAAGTTGATCTTCACACTACCAGAACCCCAAAAAATTCCTTATAGTTTATTTTTTTCCTGCGTGTTTTCTGAAAAACCGCAAGGCTAGATTTTTCTTGTGGTGTACATATTTTTCAGAAATTATGTGTTTAATATGGTATGAGTGTTCATGGTGTAAATGACAAATTCTGAGATGGATTCACACATCCGAAGTATCTCCAATTCATGAATAGACACTAAGGCATCTTACGATCTAACCTAACGCATACTGGTGCTATAATACAATAGGAATCCGGCGTGCTTTTTCCTATAGCACTAGCTATAAGAATCAAATAATTTTAAATAAGTTGATCGCTTAAAGGAAGTTCATGATAAGATAAGTTGATAAGAACGTAATCAAATGGCCATGACACATAGTGATATGTCCCCCTTGGAATAAAAGTACAATTAGTGTGAAAAGAAAAGGCAAATGCTCTTCTTTTTTAATTTTCTTGAGCATAAACAAAGATGTGCATCGATCTTGTTATTTTTCTACCTTGCTTAACTCACTAATAAGGGAACAATATATGCATTGGTCGTCACGATATTGATATATTTTATTTTCTTCAAAAACTTGTACCATGCCAAGCCTAGATGTTGAACAAAGATGGACCAGATATATTATTTAGCTTGTACTTAAGGTGATTAATTGTAGCAAGCTTGTAATAATTACTCCATTAGGTCCCTTTTAAACCAAGGTCACTAAGGGAAGTTAAATATATTCAATTTTGACCAAATATATACAAGAAAATATGAATACTTATAATACATAATTAGTATAGTTAAAGATAGATCAATACATCTATTTTCATAATTAAAACTTTATTTGAAGATACAAATGTCACTATGTATTTTCTATGCACCTAGTCAAAATTTAAAAAAAGTTTAATCAACCGCGCTTCCCATAGCAAATAGTTAAATTGGGACGAGGACCACTACTAGTGCGAGACGAGGGTTTTTATTCGGTTAGGAACCCTACGAGTTTTGAGAATAAAGTATTTGCACGAGGAATGATGACTAAGATTTAAATTCAAATTTTATGGAAAAAATTCAATGCCATTTAGTGTGTCCCCGGCTAGCTAGAATCATATTCTGCAATGCTTTAAAAGTTATTGATTAAATCTACAAAATATTTGATGATAGCTGTGTTCAGAAAGGATATTCGAAGCATATTTTTTGCCGTTTGTTAATTTTCTTCCTTATAAACAGCTTCCCTGAAAAAGTCACAATGCTTTTCCTTCCTTCCTTATAGACATGCACAAGTCTTTCAGATTGTGTCACTTTCTTTGAACATATCAGTACTGACAAAATGTACCGCTACTCTTGCCAAATCTTTCAACCAAAAATGTCAGCAAAGCTTTTTGCCGTTTCTAGCCACAGTATTTTCCATGCTTTTTACCTATCACATGACTTCTTATATATCATTAAAGTGTGTATTAGCTTATGAAAAAAACAAAGATAATGAACTTCTCTCCTTCAAATTTGGTCCCAGGAAGTCTTAGAAGTTGGTTGGACAACTCATATCTCAGCTATCTTGCGACATTTTGCGTCCATGTAGGTACCAACTGAACTGATTTTTTTTTTTTTTTTTTTTTTGGACGGCAAATTACAACAACATGCATTTTTGTTCGTTGTAGGAAAAAATGTACTTCCTTATGCGCATAATAAAAGCAATGGTGGCTGTCTGGTAGCATATTTAAAAACACAAGAATATAAAAGACTTTTTCGCATAAATATTCTAAAGTAGCGAATCATTTTGCAGTTTTCCAAGCTAATAACCTCGAAAGTTGTTGCCGTCCATGTGATCAATAAGTGAGACTGCTGCGAGAATATCCGGAAGCATCTCCGTTCATTACGGAGACTTCCACCAGTCATCTTTGTCCTTCCTTCGAATATGCCATGTTGAAAGAAGATTATATGTGCTTGGCGTTCCGTGAGCTAGAGAGAGAGATGACATGACTAATTATTACAAACAAGTGGTCACATCCATGACACCTTGTTAAACTCAAATATTGAGATGAAAAGTTGTTTGCTTCACATGCATGGCTTATCATATCACAAGAGATAAGTTATACACAGAGCTAGTTGGTCAAACCAGGCAAACAATATGATACAACGTACACTCTTTGCTTAGTGGAGGCTAATTCCAGAACAACCGTTGCATGATTGCAGCGGTGGACTCTAATTGATTCCCGAGGGGCGGGTGGCTTTGCCGATACCAAGTGTGGCGTGTGGTGATGTGGCGACGAGATGCGCATGTTTGCGGGTGGCGGCTACTGGGATTGGAGGCGAGGCGGAAGGAGGCTTGTTGACCAAAACTTTTAGGGTAAAACGCTGATTTACTTTTACTTGACTTGCGATTACATGATGCCAATATTTATAGTCTCGGCGTGCCTTGAGCTTAAGCAAACTAGGGGATCCATATCGAATCAAATTCACTTTTCTTGGCGGCAGCGGGCTCCTCCCTAGGGCGCGTGTGCCCCTCCCCTCCCCATGGCCCAGCGGCAATGGTGCTCCCTCCCCGGGCGCTTTGCCGGCCTATTATCTTCAAAGGGAGGAATGCAATATGTATTGGGCGTACTCTTGTAGATGCTCTGGCGCCCAGCATACCCATCAGCCATCACTTTTTGGACATATCCTCGAGAAACATCAAATCAAATCAATCAAATAAAGAACAATTTACAAGAAAAAAGGTGTGCACAATAACATATTTTTTAGTCCTTGTATATTCTCCACTGCGTCGTAGGTTAAATTAGTTTTGACTTTTTTGAACTTCGTGTTTTTGTTATTCTTTATTCAAAATATTTATGCAAATCATAAAATAAATTAATCAATATTCAAGTATCTTTATTGAGTAAAATAAGTTCGTAACAAAATAAATTATATTTATGAAAAAAAATTGAATAAGATAAACCAAAAAAAAGGGGTGAAGGCAAACTTCAATTGGATTGAGGAGGGAGGGTATGAATGGCACATTTTGTTACCCTAACAGAAAAACTTGACAAATATTCAATTTCAAATGCTAGCCCATATATAGGACATTCCAAATGCTGAATCCATCCCCAAATAAAAACAAATCCTTAGTTCACATTCAAATTCAAATTCAAATACAAATTGCCCATTTCAAAACGCGTCTTCAGTTCTGCCGTGATCCAGTCCAGGGGCAAAACTGGCACAATTGAGGGTGAGGAGGACCGGGTCCCACCCAGGGTTTCGCTTTCGACGGTGATCCCTGTCTCTTTCTTCTCCTACCGCCGCCAGCCCGCCACCATTTGCCGCGCCTCACCGCCGGCGACGGCGCATAGCAATCCAGCCGTCCTCACATCCAAGTATCCATTCGCCAGTGGCGCCGTCCCCCCTATTTCGCTATTGGCATTGAACTGCTTCAGAGTGGAGATCCGTCCGCCTTATGACCATTGACCGACCCAGCAGGCCTTGGATCGATCTGTCGTTTCTAACTTGTAATTGACCCACGCCTGCTCGGAAATGCAGAGGGATACCGGCGCCGGCGACCGGACGCCGGGCACCCTGAGCCCGACGCACGGTGGCCGACTCAGGCATCGGAAGCGCGCTCAACGAGGTGATCTGTTCTACCCTTCCATACAGAAATGCCTCTCTGTTCCTGGCTGTAGAGGTCGATGACTCATCTTGCGATCTTTGCGCATCGTTGTTGTGATTGTTTAGGTTCCCAGCGACGTGAACACGACTAATGGCGCCAACCTGCTCTTGAACGATCAGAACAAGTACAAGTCGATGCTGGTTCGTACCTACTCCTCACTGTGGATGGTGGCCGGGGGTCGTCTTCTTGATATATATATGGGGCATCTATACATCTGGGCCATGGTGGTGGTCGTCCAAATCTTCATGGCAAAGGAGCTCTTCAACCTTCTCCGGAAGGCCAATGAGGACCGCCAGCTCCCAGGGTTCAGGATGCTCAACTGGTGAGGTGGTAGTAGGATATATGGCTGATCCATGCATTGCATGACCTGGCGTTTACATTTTAATCTGTGATGTCACAGGCATTTTTCTTTACCATGATGCTGTTTACCTATGGCGCTTCCTTAGCCGCCAGCTTGTTAACACTGTGACTTCAGATAAGCTGTTATACAAGCTGGTGAGCAGGCCTTTCATCAAGTACCAGATGTTTATTTGCTACTTTCTCTACATAGCAGGTAACTGTGACCATTTTATTTATTTTTTTCTCCTAACAATGGTCATGAACATAAGACACTTCAATATTTTGTTAGTTCTTGGTTTGATAGGCAGGCATTGACCCAGTGAGTTCAGACTGTCAAAGAAATTTGGTCCATTTCCCATTCGTAGATTTGATTAGAACTGTAGGCTGGAGAACCAGTGCCGCAAAAATCTTGCCTCGTTCTCCAGTTGAGGATGTTCGCTTAGTTGATTTTGTTTATTGAGTAATGGTGGTGTTATTATGTTTATTGAGTGATGGTGGTTGGGAAGATTGTGTATGATTTGAGTCATTTGACTGCTGTACAATGCAATATAATCCTCTATGTTGGTCTCATTAAGTTGGATCCTTCAGCACTTAAGCTTTTTGTAGCACATAAATTCTTGCTGTTGTTTACAAATAAATGATGCAAATGCATTCTCCTAAAGTTTGAAAATTGCTTGCTTGTTGGCACCATACTAATTTATTTATATATTATCCAGGTTTTGTCTGGTTTATTATCACTCTAAAAGAAAAAGGCATACAAGTACCAATTCAGTCAATATGCATGGACTCACATGATCCTTCTCATGGTATTTGCCCAGTCATCTTTCACTGTGGCAAAATTTTTTTTGATGGAATATTCTGGTAAGTTTGCATCTTACAGCATGCTTTAATGCGTTGATCTGATACTATAATTTGGATCCCAGTGCTATGCTTGAGCGAGATGTAGTTATGAATCCCAGCTTAGGAGCCTGAAATGTTGTTTATATCGTACCAGTCATGAATACATGATATTTTGGACAAACAAAACAAACAATGACATGTATTCATGACTGGAGGGCTTACTAATTTCTACTTTTATGCTTGTTTGAATAATTGTGCTCATAAAATTTTGTCGATGACTTAAACTTAATTAGACCTGTAAGATATATTAGCTACAAAGTTACTAGTTTAAAGAGTGTTCATTCTTTCAAAAGAAGAAGAGTTCATGTACCAAGCAGTTTCTGAATGATTACGTTGATGTTCTCCAGAATTCATGTACAGATCCAAAACAATATTAATACAGGCTCTGTTTATTCCTGTGACATCTCTAGTGCCAAAGGAATGTAGCATCAACTTATCTTGTGTACACACAAGAGGGAAAAGGCATTTTATCTGCTTTTGTACCAATCTGTTTTTTAAAATCTTCATACCCTATTTTTTTGCTTTACTCCTTTTATCTTCATTGGGTTTTGCATAGCATGTTGAGATTGTGCACTCACCAAACTACATGAATTGTATTGATAAAGCTTGGACAGCTAAACTATGCCTGGATGCTGGTTTGGGGGTGGGGGTGCATTTCTCTGGGGTTTGTTACTATTTGTTTGAAATCGGATTTTAGGTCCTGCATTCAACTTTAAGCCCTTGTGATTAGTTGTAAGGCTGACATAAAAGATGATGCTTTGTAGGTTCATCTTCCCAGCTTCATTAATTGCTATCAATGATGTTGCTGCCTATTTCTTTGGATTCTTCTTTGGGAAAACACCTCTGATCAAGCTCTCCCCAAAGAAAACATGGGAAGGATTTATAGGTGCATCAGTGACAACACTGCTTTCTGCATTTGTGGTCAGTAAATACTTACTCCATCTGTTTGCTATTACTGACCAATGTTCATGTAACCAAAATCGTGGTGCATAAATATCTTTGTTCAATGGTTTTTTTTTTTGGTTTGCCTTCTTTTCTGCAAATGTTGGAGATGCCTGCTTCTCTGAATTATGAACACTTATAAACTGTAAAATTTTTCAATATCCGCTTGTCCTGTCATAGCAGTTCATTTTGTACCACCCATGGGAATGGTGGGGGTTGTTTGGTTGGTGCTCCAGCCTGCTGCTCTGCAAGTGGGCATACTTTCTTTGAAATTAGATATTAGTCAGAAAAAATTTATGCTTGAGGGTGAAAGCGAAAAGCTCCAAACTTTGTCTTTGAAAAACATCTATTGATCCTGTTATTAAATGAATGAATCTGTGATGATTTCATTGTAGTTTATTCTTAACACTTTTGACTGGTGGCGAGATTGTGCATTTAAACGTCTTATTTTGTATGTTTGCTAATACTTTCTTTTAAATAATTAGGTACAGCATTATTAATTTAGTTTTCCTGTTTTGGCAGCTTCTAATTTCATGGGCCATTTCAGTGGTTGACATGCCCAAGAAAGGTATAGTCTTGGATGATTTTTTTTTCACCTGCTGTTGCAAAATTGCTCAATCCTATATTTCTCATCGGGTTTTTGTTGACATATGGGCCCTGGGCCCATATGTTATAGACATACCAATGGTGTATTGAGCAATTGCAACTGTGGTAACTACCTCCTTTGTCATAGAATACCTCCCATTTAAATGTGATCTAAATGTATTTCTACTGAGCTTACCTTGTTTCATTACTCTATCTATAGGATTTATCAACTGGATGGCTTCATTGTGACCCAGGTCCTATGTTTACACCAGAAAGTTACGATCTACCAGGATGGATGCCACAATGGGTAAGCAGGCAATTGAGCCTAACAAATTCTCAATTGGAAACGGTTCCATTCCATCTGCTCTTGTTGTTGCTTCAATTACTTTTATTGGTGCTGTGCAGTTTCCATGGCGAAATTGCAGTTATGCCTGTTCAATGGCATGCCTTAGCTCTTGGCTTGTTTGCTTCAATAATAAAGCACCCTTTGGTGGCTTTTTTGCAAGTGGCTTCAAGAGGGCATTCAAATTTAAGGTGCTTTATTTTGTCTGGAATTATTTGTTGGAAATACATATCACCCTCAAAATCTCATTATGTTTATACATTCAGGATTTTGGGGACACCATACCTGGTCATGGTGGATTTACAGATAGGATGGACTGCCAAGTATGTACTTTTAACTTGTTTTGTTTCCAAAAAGGTTACACATTTGTTAGTGGTGATTTTGAATGGGTTAAACGGCTCTCTGAATGTACCTCCTAGTTTTGCTTCTAGTGCATTAAGCTGTAATATATTTAGTGTGAATTGGTGATTAAAAGGAATGTGTCTTTATGCATGATCATAAATAGCTTTTTTTTTTTTTACTGGGAATCAGGCTTTGCTGCCAATTACAGAACTTAGGAAAAGTATGTAGTTATGCTCATTCTCGTCTTCATTTTTTTTTTTTAATATTGTGTATGATTTGCAATGTGAAATCTGATAGTTTACAGTAGTGTTTCTTTTCCCCCTTTTTTTCTGAGACTCAAAATATGTTTTGCAGATGGTCATGGCTGTCTTAAGCCTACATCTATTACCAGTCAGTTTGTGATGGTACAGGACTTATCTGTTGAGACAATCCTAGAGCAGGTAATCTGGGTTTTGCCATACTTGTATGCTAACTTCCAGTTCCTTTGCTCCATAAAGATATCTAGGTGCTAAACAACATACCCTTCAATGCAGGTACTACGGAATCTGACCTTTGAGGAGCAGCATGAGCTGTATGAACAGCTAGGCAAGTTACTTGTGAGAGCGAACTGATGCTAACAGGGACCCTGTAAGCACCTAATCAAAAGGATAATGTGCAGTGCTTTTGATGCCTTGCTTTTGTTAATCTTCTTGTACAGCCCTAACACCCTAAGAGCCTAAAACAAGAACCACAACGCTGACAGGAATTGCATCGCTGTATGATGTTTTTGGAGGATACAGCTCCCGCGTTTTTAAATTTGTGTCACCTTTTTCCATTTGCTTCGGGTCTTAGCTTGTTGCCACATCAAAACCAGCTAACTCTGTTTTTCATGTCAAATGTTCTTCGTATTTGACAATGTGTGTAGGAGGTTTCCACGTTTTTGTTCCCACATCAAAACACACTGTTTTCATGTTTTTGTTCCCCAGTACTAGTACGCAATGCATCCATGTTTTTGTTACTGTATCTAGTAGCAGCATTCCATGCCAATGAGGCAATGGCATCGAGTTGCATCAGTCAACTGATCGATGCTGGTAACCATGGGATTTCTATTTATTTGTACATGATATATTTTTGCTGTCATGCAGATGTGCTAACAGTGTGTTTAGCGGTAGGGGATGAAAATGGAATGTATATTTCCCGATATCCATCCTTCCGAATAAGGTTTAAATACTTAATGAATAATCCGTATATATGAATCTAGATATTTAATATATGTACTATATCAAATCCAAACACCCTCAAAGTTAATTGTTGATACATATTTAAGTTAAGTGTCAAGTTTTGCCACATCCGCCACTCCCTCTCTCCCTGTTCTCTCCCTGTTCGCTAGTGAGAGTGGCTCAAACAATCATTGTATAAAATTTGTGATGGAGAACCATGTAGAGCGCTTGAAGATGCTCTCCTAGTTTAGGTCATTTGTCTCCTTGATTGAGTGTTTTATACCGTTACTAATCCTGAGCAAGATCCGTGGTTCTATCTACTGTAGATTACCTTGTCCTATAGTCACTCTGGACTTGGCTTCAAATCCTCATCACCAATCAATAATATACACTGCTCTATTAGTTGCCCCAGATACAGACAGCAAGCAAAGCTGAAAGCTAGAGAACTGACAGACCATCAGCTAAACATTTAATTTAGTACAAAATAATTTCATGGTGCCACATAAACTATATGTAATTCATGCTGTCAATTATATAGCTACACTCCGTGACGCTGCTTCTTGTTGAATTGGGCAGCATCTTGATCTTGAGTCATGTCTTCAACACAGATCCTGACTATCTTTGAATAAGGAGGCAGCCGTGATTCCCAAGTCAGGAGCTCGAACATTTTCTTTGGAGGAGAAGCTGAGCCTACTATTAAGTCACCAAAACTGACCCTAGGAAGTTGAGTTGCAGAAACATCACCTTCTAAGTGAGGAGGCAAGATGCGAAATGGAGCCGGGTGATAGATCAATTTTGTTATGTCTATTGGACGATCTTTCAGACAAATATTTCCTGGCTGGTCACCAAACATATTGTTCTCTAAGGTCCATTTGTACCTTTTTAACACACTGAACCAGAACTGGGTGTTTATATTCTCTCTCAATACGTCAGCCAGAATGTTTCCAATGAGGAACGATCTGTCCAGCAGTGTTGCCAACTCATTTCAATGGATGATAACTGTGGGTTGTCCTCTGGGTTTGTGCTTCCAAATGCCAATACCTTGAAGAGATAGCTAAACTCTTCTTGTGACAACAGTTTCAGATGGATTGGCTGTACGGTAGCAAATCTTGCAATCCTTTCAAGCCTACTTATGACTATCACTTTGGTTCCTTCACCCATGCGTGACACACAAGAATAGAACTTCGTCCAATCATCGTCATCCACATCTGATGTAAATTCAATTACGACCAAAGTCCTCACGCACGGGAGCTTCTCATGTTCTATACCGCATATGGTGTGCCCAGAAATATGCAATATCGAAGAGAAATGGCTCCGAATCTTGTAGGTATTGCACACATGTGAAACAAGAGTTCTTTTGCCAACCTTTCGACCACCGATGATGGCAAGAATGGCTGGTGCACCCTGATTATTGAGATTTTTCTGCAGCAGTGCGTTGATAACTTGTTGCTTTTTCCACATGGCGACCGAACATGAAGTTATCGATATAGAGATATGTGTCGTAGGGATTGCGGCACACGTTCACATCCCCCTATCAGTATGACGAACTCTTTCATCATATATCTACCATAGTTTCCAAGCTCCGCAAAGCACTGTCGACATCATCATCAGTAGAGCTCCTACTGGTAGTACTGTTACTCATACGAAAACGCTTTGTAGAAGCTCCAATAATGGATGACACAAGTGTACGGGATCTACTCGCCTTATGTTCATCACTCTCCAATATAGGCCTATACTTGAAGTTCTCCAGCACATAGTACCCTCGATACATGCTCTCTGAAATCAGCTTGAGTTGCATCAACATACCAGAGTTTGTGATATATCGCCCATCGGCTTCATCGACGACCGTGCACTCTCAGCAGGGAGGAGCTGCAGCCTCTGCAACTTCTCCTCCATGGATTCTCGATTTGTCAACTTGTCAACCAGAAAGGAGATGACGCGGCTAGCTAGGTCTTCAGTAGCAGCAGATGTAATCCCCTCCATATGTTGAAATCTGCTCTCTTGTATGTGAGAGTTAGAAAACTGAATGTTGGTTGCCTTAGTAGCTACTGAATCTCTGTTTGATAAATGAGGCAGAGACTGCGCACCTCATCACAATAGTAGACTACATCGGAACCAAAAGATAACGTACTGAGGATGGCCGTACCCGTCGGGGCAACAATGAAGAAAAAATGTCAGGCGCACCGCAACTCGGTTGTCAACATTCATGGCTTGTCTTTTTTGAAGACATTTTTTTTTTGTGAAACCATGAGTTAATTGTTTTGGTAGCAATTCTATCTCATCGTTTGTGTCTCAAGTAGGTAGGGAGGAATTGCTTTTAACTTTTTTAGGAAATATGCCCGTACGCGCTGTTGGGAGAAAAGTAAATCGATTTGGCTGAGAAATAATATGAGATAAGAACCATCAGTTATAGAAACATTGGCAAAAAACAAGGAACCTTAATCGTCGGTTGTCGGCAATTTATTCATGAGGGAAAGAGTAACAGTAGACCCCTTGTATCTTATAATCAAAGGGCATTACAATTGATACAACCAAATAATCATCCTGATCTGATGATTTTGCTATTGGCTGCAAAGCTCAAGTTAACCAAGAAGCAGCAGAAGCCCGATCAGGGCCAATACTCTACCTAGCCGATGCCTTGTATTTATTATAGTTTGGTTGGTGTACAGTTTAAGTTTGCATTAGGAATAGGAGTCCGTCGAGGATTTCGGGACTTTCGGAGGAGGCTAGAATAGAATAGTAGTCAATCAATAGAATAGGAACAAAGTGTCCATCAAGTAGCATTTGAGGAACTTTCGCCGGAATGGACAAAAAAATTTACTAAACAAGGCTGGATGAAAATTGGGGGAAGACGGCGAAAATTTATTAGTAGGTTACATAGATATATAGATATAAAAGGTACAGAATTAGTCTTTATTAACAAATACGTTTCCGTGCATTGTAAGGGGAGATGCAGTCACCTGAGGCGCGTCGATTGGCCCCTTGCAAAGACAGCAACGCTAGTGCTAGGACCCAGGGCGTTTGCCGTTCAGGCAGCTATGGCTTGGGGGCTCTTGAGAGGTGCCTGGCTCTATGACTCCATATCGCTCTTTTTTTTTCATAGCCTGTGAGCGTGTAGAGCGGGCGGTCGGTAGCGAAGTCTTGCTTGTGGATTTTGCATCCACGCCGGTGGATCTAGTCGTGGGCTGATTGAATCCACCTGAATGTATATAGGTATATGATGATGGGTTTGATTTTTTTATATAAGGATTTTCGTGATTTGTGGCTTTACAAGCACGTACAATGGAATTCTTATTATATAGGAAACGGATATCAAAGGAAAATTTTGTGCTCCTTTTACGATTCAATTTGTAGTTTTTTTTTTTATTTCAGTTGGAGTTTCTGCCTGTTAGAATTTGATTTTATTTTCTTAAGTAGGAGTTTCTACCAAAATCTGCTTCCATCCAATGCTTTCCCGGTTCTTTGTGCGTGCGGAAGACCGACAAAGAACATGCACGGACTGGAGCCACGGGGAACACGGTCGGCCAGACTATTTCCTTTGTTAATCTGAGAAGAGTCCCGAGTCCATGCGAGCAGGACAGGAAACGTCCAGAAAAAGGTGAAAAAAGAGGCAGCGAAAACGATGGCAGAAAAGGTGAAAAAAAGAGGTGGGGCCGGAGTTTTACTTTATTAGTAGGTATAGAATTGAGGGTCGATTCTCTTAGACCCCCGTTTGGATCTTGAAATTCATTTCATTCTAATAAATTATAATGTAGGCATATATTTAATTAATTTAATATTGTTATATATGGAATATATTTGCATACAGTTGTTAGCCATGCAAGGGAGATGCTTATATGTTGTATTTCTACTACAGGGAAGCAAGTTAAACAGTGTGTTATAAGTTGAAGAGTAGAAACATAGCATGGTAATCTATAGAATAAATAACATGTTGATCTATAGAATAAATTTCTCTCAGACCCTATGAATCTAAGATAGCGCTTATATGTGAACTTTGAAAGTCGTTGAATCTCAAATAGCCCTAGCCAATTCCACTAAGTAGATTTTAATTCCTCCACAATGAAAACGACCCTTAAGAAAATTATGCCACTGAGAATGATAGATAGTCACATATATCTGACTGCCCTCGACTCCTTGCGAGCTGAGCGGAAACATTAATTTTCGATTGACTAGGTCATTTTATAGAAAACAAGCAGTTATTGAGCGAAAGTGACCACCTTGATTTTTGCACTGCTGTTATTTCCTCTTGGTCCAGTATATACTCCCCGAGAGATCCCCAAAAGAACCATGAGTTCAAGAATTTTATTAAGGAAAAATTAGTGTTCAAAGCAAATTATCCATATATATACTCCTATTTAATGAAGAAGGACCATGCTAATTAAGGAATAAATCCTGCATTAAAAGAAATGCATGGAGACAGACCACAATCTCATGTTGATGAGCCCAATCTATTGTGCAAGAGCTGAAATATCTAGTTTTCTAGGACCTTTTTTAAATCCTAGAACATCAATTTTTCAGGACGGAGATAGAGGAAGTATGTAATTTGCCATGACAACGGAAGCAAAATACAGTAGCAATGTTTAAACTTGTGCCACACACATTTCTCAAACAAAAAATGTTAGTGAAGAGATGAAACCGCAAGTTTACTGCTGCTAGGATTTCAAATTCGTTAATTCAGTTAGAAAGAGACTAGCTAGTCCATTCACTCTCATGCATGGGTAGAATATTATATATATATAAGCATTAAATTTCATAGATAAATTTAGCATATATGGTTAACCAAAATTGTTTATCAATCATTATGTTGTCTTTATTTTCAGTTTATTATGTTGTCTTTATTTTCAGTTTATGACACAATATACAAGCTTAAATATTGATACAATGTGATCTCTATCACTCTATATTTCCGTCCATATTCAAAAGTCGTCTATGCCCATTTACATCATATCATATCTACGTGTCTTATGACATCATGAATCTAGATTTGGCTTTTACAAAATGAGATTATCAGCTATTGTAATTTTTAATCCGTAGTTTAAGTTGTTATTATAGAGCTTGTTATATTTTATTCAAAGTTCTCATACGGTATTTATAACAAAAAACAATTTTAGGCTCCTTTGAGAGAGATTCTTGCTGGTCAGTCTAGACTTATTGAGCAGATCAAAAGAAGGTATTTGCCAATGATAAAACACTAGACACCATCAGTACAAGGCTAGACATTTTCTCCACTGCCATGAAGAACCAACATAGCTTTAACAAGATGCTAGAGTTACGACTTGCTCGGCTAGCCTACGCTATACCCGATAGAACCTAATAAAATCCTTAAGGCCACAAAATCCCCGAAGAGTTAGAGTACGCAAATCTTGTCAATATTTTTAATGCAGGTCATTACTATAAAGACTCCTCAAAGCAAGGATGGAAGCATGAGTCCTTGCCACCGAAGAAAGGAGATTCGGGTAGGCCGACCATCAACATTCAGATTGGGCCACATACTTTCGACAATGCTCTTTGTGACCCTCGGATCCGGCATCAACATAATGCCAAAGGTAATCTATGACAAGATCCATGGTGCTCCTTTATCATATACAACTATGTGCTTCCAGCTTGCAGATCAGTTGATCATCTACCCTAAGGGAATTCTTGAAGACATCTGTCTACGAGTTGGCAACTCGTATGTACAAGCTGAACCGTAGTCCTCGAAATTTGGAGGAGATGAGAGGTCAACCATTTTATTGGGCCGGCCGTGGTCTATCTTTGCACAAGCAAAGATCTGTTTCACCAATAAGGGGAAGGAGACTTTCCACTTCAAGAACAAGACACATCGGTATCCCGCTCATCCTCGGTACAACCATGAGATTGAAGAACTTGTCAAGAAGTTATTGAACGATCGACTATAGAAGAAGAGGAAAACAAGAAGAAATAGCCACAACATGTGAACATGATCAATGCGGTCAACTCGGGAATGGGACTACGCTTTGCCGCTTCACCATATCTACCAAAAATGGATGATCCAAGTAACCCTGAAATCGACATTTCAATCAATCAGCTAACCTTCATGAATACCATCTGTGATACAGGCTCGAGGAGTCAACATCATGCCTAAGGTAATTTATGAATTTATATATGGTAAACAACCCCCGTATGAAACGTATACATAGTTGCAGATGGTGGATCGGTCCTCAGGAGACCGTGAAGGCATAGCTAAAGATATGTCCTGGTCCCGGATCCATGACCACACACGTTACATGCAGACTTCATTGTCCTAGACATGAAGGATGAAGAATCAATGCACCCATTGTGCTAGGAAAATTTGTTCCTCGAACACTACCCAGCGTTGTTATCCGGTGCATGAGGGTGGAGAGATCCACTTCCCAGTTTCCTACAAAATGGGTATGTTGTTATTCCAAAATTATATTGATTATGAACAGCCCAAGAAGTCTCGCAATAGAAGAAGACGCAATGCTCGTCGAAATGAGTACGTCCTGCAAGAAGAAGAGTGGGGAGATTATGCGGCGGCATCAAGAATTGAAGTAGGATGGGAAGACTGGACAAGAGACTTGAACATTGAAGAGGTACATGATGAAGAAGAAGTGAAGGAGGAGACAAAAGAGAAGGTACAGGAAGAGGTGTGGAAGAAGAAAGAAAGCCCACCTCCGGAATCGGAAACATCCTCTCCTGCTCTATAAGAGAAAAATCACTGGTCCAGCAGCTCCCCAAACCTTCCCCCAATATTTAGTTGCTCTGCATAATTTAGCCGATGTCCCTGGTATATGCGGAGCGTGCGGCGCCCCCAACCTTCCTCTCGCGCCTTTCGTCCTCCGCCGCACCAACTAATTCTATTTTTAGGATCATCTCATGCAACTAATTGATGATGTGGCAAATTTAATTTTTTTAGGTGCAACGTATTGGGGAGCTCTTTGGAGGACAACTGGTTTTTGAGAAACAATTATTTAAGAGAGCCCCCATATAGAGCTTTGAGGGTTATATTTTTGGGGAACTCTTGGAGTTGCTCTAAAAACTCTTAGGGTCATCGGGGCCCATTGTAAGCGAGGCCAACCTTGAAATGGGGCACTTCTCACCAACACATATCTGCAAGAGAGCTATCTTCTTGCGATCCCACTACGCACCACCGGGATTTCGATATCCAAACCAACAATGAGGGTTTAGGATCTCAAGCACCGGAGAGCGTTAAAGTAGCAAGCACTTCACCGTTGAGGTTGAAGATGTGGCCGTGACTTGGACTTCACTTATGTCGATTCGATCTTCTTTTCTTGATCCATGGACTCGCGGGGCTTTGACAATGAACTAATTTCTGTCATCATGGTCTTTTCCTTTATTGCAAAGGTTGCGGTGTGTTGAGGTTGACCTTGCAACACTATCTTTCTATTTGGAGGTGAGAAGGTGTTGTTGATGCAACTTTCACTTGAGGTTCCCCTAATATGCTCGGGGAAGGTTTGGAGGCTGTTGGACTAGTGATTTCATATAGTGCACTTGGTGATTCACGTTTCTTATGGATTTACATTTGTGACTCTTGGTGGTTTGCCATCATGAAGACAACTTAGAGCAGCGATGATCATTTAGTGAAGTGTGGTAATTGTCTCGACTCAGGTCATGGTGATTGTGAGGGGTTCTTGTGTCTTCCCCCACGGGAGATCATAGAGGCAACTCTAATGGATTGCTCACCTTGTGTGTATCCTCATCTTGTGTTGGTTGTGTGGCACCTAGGGTGTGGGTTAGGCATGTGATGCACAACGTGCGGCGTCTCAA
>JADLZK010011680.1:0-207395 GCA_015847255.1 Hyparrhenia diplandra
ACTATGGCATCCGAGTGATACCTCGGCCGTAGCACACCCGAAGACCAACGGTGGTCAAGTGGAGGCGTGCCAACGGCATGATCCCCGTATGGGCCCAGGGGATCTTCAACTCAGCTGAACCAATACGGGAAAAGATAGGTACCAAGAGCTGCCATCGGTTCTATGGAGAACCGAGCCATCTAAAAGCCGAGCCACGGGGTTCACCCCCATTCTTTCTAGTCTATGGGGCGGCGATCTTGCCCTACGACATTGAATATGGGTCCCCAAGGGCTGCGAGCCTTAATCGAGCAAGGCAACCGGCGCCGAGGCAAGACTCCATCGACCAAGTTGATGAAGCCCGAGGCGTTGCGCTCCCGCACTCGGCAAGATACCAACAAGCTTTGCGCAAGTATCACGCCAGCGGTGAAGCCTCGGGAGTTCCAAATCCGACCCCGTGCTCAGGTGAAAGGCAGACAACAAAGGCGTCACAAACTCACGCCACCACAGGAAGGGCCTTATTTCGTCGCCGAAATATTAAGGCAGGACCTACAAAGCCCGAAAAAGCGAGAAGGCGAAGTCTACTCCAACGCCGGAACATAGAAGCGGCAATTAAACTTCTACCCTTAAATTCGCACTAGAAGTCAAACATCCGGTGTTTTTTTTCACTCAATAAAAGATCTACATCTTTTTACGAAAAAGTGCTTCGTGTAAACCTTAAGGGAGTCTTAGCCTCGTCCAAAGACAAGACTAAAACTCCTCGGGGGGCTACATGGGGACCCCCTGGGAGGACCCCCTCGGGAGATCCCCTCCCCTTCCTTTTTCAAAACTTTTTTCAAAAGAAAAAGTTTTCTTGCGCATTCTCTAAACAATCGTTTAAGTTGCGAAGGTCGCTCACGCACAAATCCAAAGCAAGGTAACGAGGCAAACGGACCGCCCCTAGTGGCATCCGTATGGACGCCCCGATGGCGTCCACGGTTACCATTTCATGAGCGGAGAAAGCAAGCGACCCGGCCACACAATAAACGAACAAATTCGAGAAACGCAACATAAACATAAATGCACCCGCCAAGGCCATAGACCTCGGGGCGCCATTGTTTATATACATCCATCTCACAAGCTCCAATTTTTCCATACAAGGAGAGGTCGGGAGGCGGGATGGGCTTCATCCACTTGCGCCTCACGGCGGCCGGCCGAGGAAGCCGACGCGACCAACACCCCTCGATAATCTGCTTCTGAGGGAGGCGTCGCACTCCGCCGGCGCATCCTCGGGATCAAGCGTCCCACCATCTCCGTGTCCGCCTCATAGGTTGACTCTATGGGGGAGTGCGGGGACACACTTCATCCTCGGCGGGAGGCCAACCGGTCGGCGCCGTCCCACGAAAGTCGCATAACGTCGAGTCTTGGCGGCGTCGGCGGCATCCCCCGGCGGGATCAACTTCCTCCTCGCCGTCGGAACCAAGGAAGAAGCCTTTTCGCAACGCCGCCGGCACATTGGATTACCCATCGGGAAGTGAGAGCAGTAAAACGGCCATACATGTCCGCACGCCGGACCGGAAGGCCCGGAGCTCGGACCCGGGGCAGCCACCCGCGGCGCTCGGCGGCTGCGTCTTGAGGGCCAACCCTCTCCAGGTTGTCCGCCCCAAAGCGGCGGGCGAAGTCCGACAAGGCCCTTCCTTCCGGCTCGACTTACGCTCGCTCCGATCCCGCGCCAACGTGTCAGCGGTGTTCACGCCTCGGTCCGACCTTCTCCGCTTCTGGAAATTGTGCTCAAACCGGATTAGCAAGACAAGACGACCGAGAGAGCAGCTCACTAAGGAAAAACGCACCTTGGCTTCCGGTACCCGGCCCAAAGATCACGCCGTGCTCATCCGCGAGCGACTTGCGGATCTCCTCCTTCTCCTTCCCGAGGGTCTCGCCCTCGGACACCAACTCGCCAATACGAGTGTTCAAGGCTCGCACATCCCGCCCTTCGTCGCCTCCTCCGGGACCGGTCCCGCTACGTCATGGGCCTCCCCCAACTGGAGGATAATCGGATCCGAGCCTCTTCAAAATCATGGCTCATCCGAGCCATGTCGGTACCACTGCGGCCTCGGGCCTGGCCTTGACAACCTCGGCCTCCGGGGTCCCGCCGTTGGGACTCCTCTCCCGGCAAGGGCGCAAAGCGGGAGGTCTCGCTGCGGGCCTCGATCAACTTTGCACCGAGTTTGACCAAGGGCGTTCAGTTCGAGCGTTCCCACGAAGGAGCTCGGACTTCTCCCGGGCGGAGCGACGGAGAGTCTGCGCAGAAGCAGCGATACTACTCATCAAGACACAAGCGGCCGGAGACATGCGGCGAGGAGGATAACCATCAAGACACTTACCGCGTCGACCTCGCAAGTCGGCCGGTTATGGCGTCCCCGATCCTCGCCAAGCCCTCGCGGCCCACCGAGCGGATCGCTGCGTGGGTTCTCTACCCGGGACCGGGGGGCGGTCGTCGACCACCGCGGCGGGGGGCCGGGCGTGCCACCACCCGGGGGTCAAAGGCGGACCGCCCGGGTCGGCTCGTAAAAATACATCTCCTCCACCGCAACTCCAGCGACTCCGGAACCCGGACGATGATAGAAGTCGGGGCCCTCGGAATCGACCACGGGCACCGCCCCGCGTCATGGCCGAAGGCGGACGCTTCGCCAAGGGCTGCCTCGAACCCGGACACGTGGAGTAGCGGAAGTCGGGGTTGTACGCCTCGTGAACCCCGGATCGGGCGAAGGTCAAGCACAAGCGGGGACTTGCGGCGTCCGCCGCCGCCATGAAGAGCTCCTCTTGAGAACTCCCGGGACAAAGGGGCCCGCTCCTCGGGGTGGGCGGCGGCGCCATGACCCCCCCGCCGAATGGCGCCGTCGCTCCGCACCAAGCGACGTCATAATACGGCCGGAGCCCTCGTATCGACCACCATCGGGCCGAGTGGCCGACCCACCATCGCCACGAGGGGGCTGCACCACCTCGGGGTGGCCTCGGCGGCCCGGTGTTGACACTTGTTAATGCATACTTTTAATTATCAACTAAACATGGAAAAGGACTAAAATATAATTAGATAACCTTATTAGGGGTTTCTACTAATGATTTCCATGAGTTTTGGTAAAGTTGTGATTTGCGGGGACTTAATGAGAAAAACAGAAATTGATGTGTCATAAGCAACGCAATCCAACTCGAAACAAGTCTAGAAGGCTCCGGATTACTCGACGTGAAGCGAAACTTGACGAAGAAAACATCATCTAGAAGACTCGAAGCCACGCGGCGCATCAGCGGGGGCCCGGGTGGGACCCACCCCGGGCCGTCCCAATAACGGGCCGATCGGCCCGGCTTGGCGACAAGTTGCCCCCTGTCTCCGGAAGCTTCCTCCACCGCCTCTAAGACGCAATCTAAACCGGTCGTATAATGTCGGTTTGATCCAATGGTCATCGTTCATTGTCAAGGCCCATGAAGATTAGTACCATATTGTTTGTTTGAAAATTTGAAGAGACATAAGAAGACCCATATATATATAGACCCCTAGGCCCTCGGCTTCAATCATCCGAGATCAACTCATCATCATATCGGATCGGATCCGGCTCTAGTCGACGGCCTTAGCTCTAGTTCAAGAACTAGAAGTAGAAGATTAGACAAGATGTAGAACTAGAAGCCCTAGATTAGAGTTGAGTAGAGCTTCAAGTTGAGAGAATTAGAGCGCGGTTGAGGCGGAGTTGAAGGAAGGTCCGAGGAGTCGGCGCCTCCATCTTCTTCTTCCTCCGGAGTTGGTGCCATTGGAGCGCAACTCGAGATCTTGTGGATTGTTCGACTTCCATTCGAGTAAGTGGTATTGTCTCTATTGTTCTTAAGGTTCGTATTTCTTTGATAAGATTACTTTGATTCTTGGTTGCTCTTGAGTTGAAGTTGTTAGATTAATGTAAGCGTGGTGCTTAGATTGACTAGCTTATTACGAATACCTTCTATAGGTAGGGGTGAAGACACTTGTTAAGGCTGATCGTGGTGGTGACAGCGCCATTGAGTCCTTTGTCACGCTTGCCCCCCGTTTATAGAAATCGTAGGGAGCCCCCTGCGTTGTTAGCGTAGATTCCCTTTATTAAGAGTTTCTTCATGACAACCCCTCTTAAGAACAATGTGCAAAATGATTTACTTGAAGTGAGAACAAGACCTTCCTAATAGAACTCCTTACCTCTCTTTTTAATCTAGTTTTAGCCACTACGGATTTAGCTATACACTCCCGACGTACTCTCTTACCTTCTCCACGTGGATTCGATATTTAAAGCCCTATTCCAGGGGTGAAGTGCTCCACCGGTATCCGTTAAACTATGGATTATCCATCATAATATTCATGTAGGTTAACAAATACCAACACTGCTCGAGTCCGACCCCAATGGGGCTCGGGCCGGCGCCACGGGAGGATTCGACGAGGGCAGCCACGATATCTTGGCGGGACGACCCGCTGGACTGGGCCCGGCTGAGGTCAAACGCTAGCCTTCAAGGCTTTCTTGGGGTGCAGGGGCCAATGAGGCGGCCCGCTTCCTCGTGTAGTCAAGAACGTGTCGACAAAGCAATCATATGCCGAAGAAGGTCAAGATCGCGGGGCGAAGCGGAAATTCACGAAGCCCGAGGGGATCGCCCTCGGCGTTGACAAGGCTCGGGATGGGCTGCGATCTCGGCGCCGCACACGACGCCCGTCTCTCCCCACGACGCTAAATGCGCGCGGGGGGCCGGATCGGGACCGGGGTCGCCCGACTCGTCCCCCAACCGCAGCTTCGCGGCGCCGGGTACCGCGCCGACGAGAGGTGTCGACTCTTCTCCTCGGGCCTCACCGCGACGCCCGAGGGTGCCCGTGGTCGACGCCAATGGTCCCGGGACTCGGCCGGGAAGAGCCCTCGGGCGCAGGCGTCAGCGATCCCCACGCCTCAGGCTCGGGCTCGGGCTCGAACAAAGCCCGACTTGGTCGGGAGCCCCATGGCTCTCGGTCTATCCGAGCCGCCACGCCGCCATCGAACGAGTTCACGCAGAACCCGATCCTCGGATCCTCGCCCTCTTCGGTGGGTCGAGGTGTCGGGTGACTCGCCCGCCTCTCGCTGCTCGGCCCGACGCTTCTCGCGAGCCCACGTTTCTCTTCTTCCTCTCCTCCTTCTTCAATGCCAGCGCCAGCGTAGCTTGTTCCGGCACGGTTCGCCGCCCGGCGTCGGCATTCAATGCCGGCACAGAGGAGGGGAGTCGCGGTAATCGGGACGGCCTGCCGGAAGAAAGAGTGAGAAGCGCCATGGCGACAATGCACCGAAGCAATGCAAGGACACCGAAGTCAAGAAGCACTTACGGGGAGATATACCCTCGGTCGGGCGCATGGGGATCTCGGGGATACGTGTCGGGGTGTTGGACCCCAACGCATCCCTCACCCTCTTGGCCGCCATCGGTGGAAGCGTAAGGCGACATCCGCACGCACCAAGACCGGTGGCCTCGGGGGTCATCGGCACATGAGCAAAGGGGCGAGCCATCAACGGCAACACCCGACCGGCCGATGGAAAGCGGTAACCACGGCGGCGGCATTCACGCCCTTCCCTCGGAGCCGCGAATCGTCGCCGCCTTAGGCCCTCCAACCGATGATGATCCTCCAGGGGGGACCCTAGTTCCACTTTTGCGGGCGATGCTTAAGGACACGCCCGGTGTACACGGGAAGCGCGTTCTCGCGTGGTTGCGGAGGTAGAACCACCGATCTTGCCACCCCCTTGTTGGAGGATGTGAGCTTGGAGACGATGTACCCATCAGCTCGGTTCGGCCTCGTGCCTCCGGCGTGCACAGGCGCACGGCCTCCAACGCGCACCCTCCGTGGTTGGCCCCGCGCGACCGAGGCGGTGGTAAGGTCCGCCTTGAAGAACCACAACCGAGAGGTCCCAATGCGGCTCGATCCCCGGGAATCCTCACAAAGGGTGACGAAGATGGCGGCTGGGAGATCGAGTTCGGGGGCGGATGATGAAGCTCGATTTCATAGTAGTGAAGGATCGCCCGAATGAACCGCGCCTGCCGGCATGCGAAGCCGCGCCCGGTGAAGATCCATCAAGCTCTCACCACGCCAGCCATCGGGAGGGTTAGGCTCCTCCTCGGCCCAATCGAGCAATCCACTCCGGCCGCGCTTCATCGGTGCGAGGGGACGAAGAAGCCCTTCATCGACGAGACGCCGGAGTTTCTCCTCCGTCATTTGTCGACCTCGGCCACGGCTCGGCATCAAGCACCTCCCTCACGCCGTCACCGCTACCCGATCGCGCCATGGGTAAAAGGGGAGGGGGTGGCAACCGCTAGCAACCCCGATCACACGAGCACGAGGCAAGTGAATCTCACCCTTAATCTCTCCCACACTATCTCTCTATCTCCCGATTCTTTGCAGCAAGAAGGCAAGAAGGCGATGGCGGCGCAAGGGAGCAACTATCGCGCCGCCCATCGCCCCCACATTTATAGGGAAGGGAAGGCAAACCGCCGGCCTGGGCAATCGAACCGACTACTGGAATGGACGGCCCATGATGGAGCGAGAACCGCTCATCCAACGGCCAAGCAGCGGTGGAACCGAGGTGCATTAATGCACCTTGGCGGAACCTCGGTCTCCGCCCCGACAAGAAGGCGTAAGGCGGCGTCCCATCGGGCCGCAACGGTCGCGCCACCTCGGCGTGGCGACTAGACGCCTCGTCTTCCGGTCGGGGTAAAAACCGTCCCGGCCACCCATATCCGGCGAGCGCCCGACCACGAGGGCAAAAAAGTCGATCCGTTGGCGGTTCCCGTCCCGGCGGAAACCAAACGAGCCTCGGGCCGACACACCCTACGTTCAGGTTGCCGGGCCTAGGGGCCCACGAGGGTTTCAACGGTCGCCTCGGGATAACCCGAGCGAGGGGCGGGAGGGAAATGCACAACCGGCTATACCCGGGCCCCCCGGGGCTCACGGATTTCCTGAACGTGTTTAAGGCCGCGGGTCTTTGCTTATAGAGATGTCCCATCCGTGGGAGGCCCACAGGCCCTCGGGGTTGGTCCGCCCAAACCCCGGGATACGCTAAGCGGTCCGCTTGAGGTTCTCATGGGGTGAATCTGGATCACATAGCCGACCCTTGCTGCGCAAGGGCACGGGCACCCCGCTTAAACAGACCCGCTACAACGCTCACCGGAGCACGACACATTCGGCTTACGGGGCATTGTGGCGTGTCTCCCCCCTCCTCCTCCCTTTTAGGAGGGCGACGAGGAGCGTATAATCAAAGTCGAGGAGGCCCTGGGTCGACCTTGCGCATATAAGCGCGGGCCTCGTGCTGCCCACGCAAAAAATGAGCAGACTCGCACAAATAAAGCGCTATTTAAGAGTCTGTTTCAGTCTTGCCGGCGGCGAGATATAAAAAGACCTCGAAGGAATCCGCCATTCCATTCGAGGCCTCGGGGGGTTACACCCAGCGGGTGCGCTCGCGCACCCCTTGTAGACGAACCACCCCGAGAAACAACAAGGCGGATCTGAACGGCGAGAACCCCGGGCAAGTCACACTCGCTCGGGGGCTCGGGGGCTATTGTCGGGGACCTAAATATTGGGCCCCGAGACATTCTCCAAACTATGAGAATCTACCGGCCCGCCAAGGCCCGGTAAAACCTCTTTTGCTATCATCCCGCACGGAGGGGCGGCCCGACGGACGATGGACCGAGCCATTGGCCACGACGCTCACATGACGCACGAAATCGGCCCATGGGCGGCCCACAAAGCGGCCCAAATGGAGTCATCATGGCGCAAAAGAGCTTATTACGCTCACAAAGGACAAGGTCAAGGACCTCTACAAAACAACGAACCATGGCGTTCCACGCCGTGGCCAGCCTAAATCATGGCTCGGACTCGACCACACATCTCCGTTTTCGTCCGAGGCCGGCCTAGCTCACCCCCGGGAGAAATCTCCGCCGTCCGAGGGCGGCCTAGCTCACCACCCCCGGGCGCAAAAACTCCGCCTCGCCCGAGGGAGACCAGCTCTCCATCCTCGGGTGAGGCAGCCCAACCAGCCCGTCTAGGGTCGCCGACCCTGGGCGTGGGAGGTTCCGTCGGAAGGAAAACCGCCGCATTCAATGCGATTACCACGGAGGCGGCGCTGCCATCGACACGCCCGGCCAAATCGAATCGCGAATCGTCTCCCCAATCCGGACCGATGGGGACGCAAAGCTGAACCGATCGCGCGCGTGTTACGCCACCCGGCACGGAAACCGTGATGACCTTGTTCATTTCCCGAGCACCGTCAAAACGCCACGTTGGGCGGACCCTCGGGCACTTGACACGCATAGCCCGGCGACCTGCAGGACCGGCCTCGCCATGCGGATTGTGAGGACGCCTCACGGGACCCTCGGGGCCGCGCCCGGGACGGCGACGTCCACCATCGGATCCGGACGCGTGTCTTCGTCAAGCAACATCCAAGCCGCCCAACCCCTCGGCGTACATGCAACGGTGCAGCCTCGGGGAATTAGCCACCTAGGCGTCCACCTGTATAAACATTATCTCTCTCTCCTTCTCCTATAAAGGGGGAGTAATGCCCCATTAAAGGGGATTCGACCTTTTCGACTCAACTCCGGTTCACACGGAGGAAACCGCACACCACCACCACCATAACCACGATCGTGGGGCTTGAGACCAGCGTCTCTCCCCGCGGCCGCTGTAAACCCCCCTGCGGGGCTCACCTTGAGCGCCGAGGTAACACGCGAGGACACACCCCCCGGGCGTAGGGCCCGTTGGCTGAACCGGGGATAAACCGCTGCGTCCCCGTGTCCATCTTGCGCTACGCCATTGAGGGAGGGGGCACACGGCTTATAAATTCTTTATTGCCGGCACCGAGGCACCCACCGTTCCTCGAAACTCCGACACATAGCATTTGATTAGTTGGCAAAACTTTATCACCGATTTGGCTAGAACTATTGGTCCGCCAAACTTTGGGTTGCAAACCAATCAAACGCCATCGATTTGGTAATGCCATAATTTTGGTTGGCAAGTTTTGGAGGGCTGCTCGCCATCGGCATCGCCGTGAATCCTCGACAGGTAACCGAAGTTGTCAGATCTCAGGACGTCCCCAATGCCAAGGTGATGGATCTGCGCGTACTCGGGTCATGATACTACGAGCACTACTGGACTCTCATTTCCCCAACCCAGCCCAGACCAGCCCATTTGCAGCCCAACTTGGCGGCTCGCCTCCACCTCCACCGCGAAGGAACCGCAGCGTCTCCACTCCACCGATGGCGGAGGCGAACGTGGCGGCGGCGTCGCTCTTCGGCGCCGACAGCCGTCTCTGCTCCGCCGACATCCTCGCGCCGCCTGAGGCTAGTGCTCTCTCCGCCGCACCCATTTCTTCATCCGCTTCTGCCCTTCCTCCTTTGGTTGTGGTCACTGACGGGTCCTAGCTATTTCGTTGCCGACGATAGGTCCGGGCAAGGATCGAGGTGGCCGTGCTCAACTTCCTCGCCGCTCTCGCCTCCCCTTCCTCGCCGGCCATCTCCGTTCTCCCCCTGGTACGCCACTTGCCAAACCGAACCCCCCACATTCCTGCGGTGACCGATCCAGTGTGTAACAACAGTGCAAGCGCAAAACATTTTTCTGAATGGATGAATTGCTTTTGTTTTCCCACGGCAGATTAGCCGGAGGTCTGCCAACTGCAGCCTGCGCAGCGGGTTGCTGAGCGACGTTTCATCGGTTTATCTCTCATACACCTTCTGCAAGAGGTCTCTGATGCACAATCCAACAGCGTTTGTAAGAGGTTACCATTTGTCCCTTCACTACTCATTTGATAATAATAACGAAATTATCCTCATCCATTTGTTCTGCTGCTGAAATATCCGTTTATTTATTGTTGGATTAGTATGGAAGGTCATGGAGATGTGCTACAAGATCTTGGGGGAGGGGAAGATGGTCCACCAACGGGAGCTGTTCTACAAGCTCCTGTCGGACTCACCCAAGTACTTCAGCTGTCAACGTCATGTCAACCAAGCCGTTCAAGGTGGATGAGAATTGTCCCCAACCCGTTTGGTTCTTGTTTGGCTATTGTGGAGTTTGGTTGTAATCAGATTTGGTCCCACTCTTCGTGTGCAGATGTTGTTTCCTTGCTCCGGTGCACAAGGCAGAGCCTAGGAGTCATGGCATCGAGCAGAGGGGCACTGATTGGGCGTCTTGTGCTGCATGTGCGCTCAATGATATGTCTTGACTGTTGGAATTATCTGTTGAGGACATACGTGATAAACTCTTGTTTATCTTTTCACAAAGCACCTAAACTGGATGTTTACACTACCTTAGGAACCAGATGAAGAAAAGATTGACTGCTCCATTCTTGGAGCTTCAGGGCATGCAATTACAGGGGACCTGAACCTGTTGAGCAAACTAAATTTGTCTTCAGATGCTCGGTATATCATTGTGGTGGAGAAGGTAACAATCTTAATGCCATAATCTAGTAATGGTTTGTATATCCTTCTAGCTTATACAGGTCACTTGTTTGAAATAGGATGCCGTATTTCAGAGGCTGGCTGAAGACCGCTTGTATAATCAGCTCCCTTGTATCCTGATCACTGCTAAAGGATATCCTGATATTGCCACAAGGTTGTGTACCTCCATTTTAAGCCTTTTTCTTGTCTAGGTTTACTTATGTAATGGAGCAAGTTTGCATCCAAATTCTTTATGATAATGTGGGCAATATCTGGCTATCTGATGTATTTATCCCCTTTACCTTTGCTGTTATGATACAGGTTTATCTTGCATCGACTGAGCCAGACATTTCCAAATATGCCGATTTTTGCATTAGTGGATTGGTTAAGCCCTCTCATGCGCTCATCAATATATAGTATAACTGACTGATATCCTTTGAACCATTTTAGATAGCATTGATTTGATTTTTCAGGAACCCAGCAGGGCTTGCTATAATGTGCACTTACAAATATGGAAGCATATCAATGGGTCTGGAGTCATACAGATATGGTAATTTATTTATTTGAGTGATCGTCAGACCCTTATTCTGCACATGTTGCCGAACCATGTGAATCTTGCTCTCCCTTTTCAGCTTGCAACGTGAAATGGCTTGGTATGAGAGGAGATGATCTGCAGCTTATCCCTGAGAGTGCGTTTCAAGTGCTAAAGCCACGTGATTTGCAGATTGCCAAAAGCTTGCTGTCATCAAAGTTCCTACAGGTGTGTATTTGGCTTCTCAAATTTTTTCCAGTAATGCTGTTATGTCGGAAGCTTCGGGTTCATACTGTTGGGGCCATGCAGTAAAAATTTAATATGTTTTGACATTTATTATCTTTGGGACCATGTTCCTTCAGTATGAGAACCACTGCTTCGAATCTTGTGCAAAAGTAACCAGAAAAGTTGCATTCTAATTGTCAATGAATGCTGCTAGTACAGATTTTATATGAAACTCTTGCAAGCATAATTCGAATTACAAAATGTCAGCATGTAAGAATTACCTGCTACCTCAATTTCACCAGGTATGGTAAAACTTAATTGGCCGGAAACGTTTGTAGCTGACCAATCTGAAAATGGAACTAAGGCCGGTCTCAATGGAGAGTTTCACCTCCCGGTTTCCAAGATATGAAACTTTGGCATGAAATAGACGTCCCCCTCAATGCACAGTTTCATTGCACAGTTTCATAGACTTAAGGGTCCCACAACCCCTCTCTCATTGCATGGTTTAATTGCATAGTTGCATGGTGAAACTCTATTTGTGTCTCAATGGGGGTTTCACACAGTTTCCAACGCATGTGACCCAAAGGTTTCACCATGGTGAAACTCTTTTCTTCTCTCTCCTAGGAGTTTCATGCAAAAATTAAAATTTTGCTGATGTGGCGCTGTATTTAATGTGTATGAAACACTCATGAAATCCCCATTGAGACTGGCCTAATATGACCATGGCCAATAATACGACGTGTTATCCATTAAGGATGACCTGACATCATTAAATAATTAGTATCATTCCCAGTACAACACCTGGGGACTGCTGGAATCCTGATGCTTTATCATTTGGCTTAAGGCGCCTATATGTCTGCTTATGATTTATGGTGTTATTTGGGCTGCAGGAGAGTCACCGAGCTGAGCTGACACTGATGGTGGAGAGGGGCAAGCGTGCAGACATCGAAGCTCTCTACTCCCATGGGTTCGATTACTTGGGGAAGTACATCGCGAGAAAGATTGTACAGGGCGATTACATCTGACGCTGCCGTGCGTGCTGTCCGTTTCTCTGCTTGTAGTATTGACCGCTGGAATGTTAGCATGGTTGCATGAACAATCTCACTTTGTGTTCACCGCTGGAATGGTTGTATGGGACTATATAGTAGGCACATCCAATGCCTGTTGATTGAAACAACGATGATACACAAGCTCATTCTGGTGATGCGGTGGTATCTGAATGAAGCGGCCGCTCATCGGCCACTGAATCACATGGATTTTGGGTTTTGATCTTCAGTGCTGGTCCGGCCGAAGCAGAAGCAGTTGTGGATGGCAGCAATGGATGCAGGTACAGCTGCTAGCAGTGATCCATTCTCCAGAAGCGACTGTCCACCGTCGAGGCGCCACGTTTGGTGCCACGTCGGCGCTTCTCGCATGCACACATGAACATGTGTCGGAGCACCTGAGGTCGCCGCTCGTCACCAATTACGTGGATGGACTCAGCAGCATTTCCGAGGAGATTCTGATATCCAAATCCAAATTTTCATCCGGTTTCTTCAAAACCTTTTTTTTTTTCCAATCCGGACTCTGCTGCTGATACTGCTGACATTTCTTATCCTGCTCATTCGAGAATGAGTCCTGCAGTACTTGCTGTTACGTGACATACGTACATACATAGTCCCCCATCTCAAAATAGGCGTCATTCTCGCTTCCCGAGAAGTCAACGTTTTCAAAATACCGGTAATTATATATTAAAATATATAAATATTTATGCTAAGTAATTAGTATCATCGGAAAGATCTTTAAGTCTAGTTTTTTTAACAAATTTATTTGAAGATTTAAATGTTGCACGTATTTTCTTCAAATATAGTCAAAGTTGAGAAAGTTTGACCGACACGCATCCCATAGTGACATCTATTTTTGAGATGGAGGGAGTACTTGTCGTCCCAACACACTCACTGATAAGCAATCGTGCACATTCTGATGAATGAAGCTGAGATCGAGATCAGCTGTATACGACGTACTATAGTCGTCCTAGAGTGTCACGGATCGATCAAGGAGAAAGGATGTCGTGCTGCGGCGGCGGCGGCGAGTCCACGATGTCCATGTCGTGCTCCGACGTGGTCACCATAGGCGGCCTCTTCGCCGTGCAGTGCATCTACGGCCTCTACATGATGTTCCTCAGCGCCCTGCTCGCCGCCGGCGTGCCTTCCCTCTTCATCATCGTCGTCGCCTGCGCCGCTTCCTCCGTCGTCGTCCTCCCCTTCGCTCTCGCCCTCGAGAGGTACGTACGTCGCGTATGTGCGTCTCTCTATGGCACGCGACGCGAACCTTTGGTTCATCAGCACCTAGTTCTTTTTTTAAAAATATATATATATATATCGTTGTTGATAATCTTGGAGCTTTATTAAAGGGGACTTTCAATTGTTTCTTGACTTCTTGTTAAGATTTAGCTGATTCAGTCCATTTTTATGCATCGCCATGACTCCAGGAAAAAATGGCCCAAAGTGTGGAGCCCCATGTTGGTTGCTCAGCTCATCATCATTTCACTAGGAGGGTACGTGAGAAACCAATTTCCTCCCAATTATAATTTTTTTTCTTTCATTTTTTATTTATTTTTTTATGCATGCCTAGGTTCATTTTTCCCCAAAATTGTGAAATGTTATTAATTCTCTAATTGTCAGGAGATCTTTAGCTTGTTAAATAGTACTGTTTCTATAGGTACTTCATCAACTCCATTCCATCCCATATTGTGTAGGGTTTCAATATACCAAGTCATCATGATGCTTGGTGTCGCACGCACCTCGCCGGCGATCGCCTCCGCCATGCCTAATCTTTGCCCTGGCTTCATCTTCGTCATCGCAGCCTGCCTGGGGTCAGTGTTGTACCGACTGGAACTTTTACTGAAACATGAGCGTCGTCAGTTCACAAAACATGCATATATGTGCAGTCCTGAGTCCTGACTGTTGGTGTGTGATTAGGTTTGAGAGGTTTGACTGGAAGTGCAAGTACACCAGAGCAAAGATCTTGGGCACTCTGGTGTGCCTCAGTGGGGCAATGTGTGTCAGCTTCCTGAAGAACCCCACTCCCAGCATATCCCCGAAGTCCGTTCCCGGTGATGACGAAGAGCTCTCAAATGGCAAAGCCAGGCAAGAGTGGATACTTGGATGTTTCTGTCTTCTGACTGGGGTCATCATCTTCGCCTGCAACACTGTTCTGCAGGTACACATCTGAATTTCATAACCTTTAAGCAATGGTCACTGTTCTGTAGAGTTTCAGAAATTCTTGTATGCGTCTGAATTACTATATTTCAAGCTGAATGTGGTGCTGGTCTACTAGGCTGCAGCTCTGAAGAGATTCCCTGCACCGTTGTCAATCTGTTCCATTACCGCCATGATGGGGTCGATTTTCAGCGCTATCGTCCAGGTCTTGATGGAGGGGAAGCTCACTGCAGGAACCGCTGACAACCTCACCAGGATCATTGGCGAAATTGTGCTTGTGGTACACATCTATCTATATATATATCTACTGAATTCAGACGTTCAGTACATGATATGCTACTACGTTCTTGTAACTTGATCAAGAACTGCAATGTATATAAGACCGAAGAAAGTGAAACCACTGCTTCTGCTACTGTAGGGAGGAGTGGTGATCGGCCTGTGCACGGCATTCCAGGTATCAAGCATTGGGCGCAAGGGGCCTGTACTCGTGTCCATGTTCAACCCATTTCAGACGGTCTTCTCGGCGTTTATCTCCTTCATTTTCTTCGGACAATGGATCGGCTTGGGATGGTAATGCGCCTCCATTACTGGGATGCAATGTTGATGCATCCTCATCCTCTGAATTTTCAGCCTGAGTCCAACTAACCAGCACACCTATTTACACCTAATGTTGTTCGTATTGTTTCCTTGATGCAGCTTTGTGGGGATTGTGCTCATGTTTGTTGGACTGTACGTGGTGCTGTGGGCCAAGAATAGGGAGGACAACATGTTCGCCGACCTGACAGCGCCGTCTGAAACTGGATGTGATTTGGAGAGTTCACTGCTGCAGTGATTAATCAGGCAAAATTGTCTGACTACAATCTGTAATCCATATGCTCCCTCTGGCTTTTTTATTTTCTGAGTCGGGCCGAGCCCCCTTACTTTGTAGTTTGTACATATATAGATATCGTTCTTGTTTCTTACATGAAAGTTACATGAAAGGCAGAGCTCCTGCCATTGTGTTTAAGAACAAAAAAAAAACGTCTGACCGTGCTAGTGCTACTTTGGGTGCAATTGTTTAGTGTTAAATTGCATGTGGATATACGTAAGATTTTGTTTGTGCTTGAGATCTTATTTTTGAAGATCAAGGCGGCTTTTAGTTGTTTTGTCGGATTTGCTACAGTTGTTCTGTTTGACCTTGGGCCGTAGCCGGAAGCAAGTGTTGGCATGGGCCATGGGCTGGTGGGGGGCCCCCAATCGTCAGATGCCTCCCCAATTCAATTCCGTTTCAGTCCTTTGCCGCCTCTCACAGCCTCATGGACCCACCTGTCAGCCTTCAGAACTGAGCTTGCCCCTCTCCCCAATCCCCATTCCCTACTCCACTCCAGGTCAGGCATGCCGCAGCCGTCACCGGGCGGCGGCCCCTGCTAGAGGAGCTCATCGAAGAGATCCTCCTCCGCTTTCCTCCCGACGAACCGGCGAGCCTCTTCCGCGCATCCCTGGTGCGCAAGCCATGGTGCCGCCTCATCTCTGGGCCCGCTTCAGCCGCAGGTACCGCGAGTTCCACAGCACGCCGCCTCTACTGGGGATCCTCAGGGGGAGGCAGGCTCGCCAGCGGCGGCGCCCAAACAGCCCGATTCGTGGCCTCATCCTCCCCGCCGCCGCTTGCCGACCGCCGCCCCCGCTGCTTGGTCGTCGTCGTCGCGCCACGGGCCGGGCGTGTGTGCTGCTGTCGCACTGGGGTACCTGGGGAGGAGAATGTCCTCGTGGTTTGGGATCCCGTCATCGACGAGGAGAGGGAGATTCCATTTCCCAAGCTGACGCGGCCCGCGTCGACCTGGACGGCGGCAGCTGTCTGCGCCGCTGCCGCCACCGCTGGTGGCGCTGCCTGTAAGCACCTTGATTGCCACCGGGGAGCCTCCCTCGTGGTTTATGTTGTCTCATATCTTGCTGAGATGTTCATCGGGACCTACTCATCCGATACTGGATCGTGGAGCGAGAGCGACCCAATTTCCACTCAACAACATGGGGGCTATGTTGGTGGTTTATTCATTCCCAGTGTGCTTGTGAGGAATGCGCTCTACTTTGAGTTCACGAGTAGTACGAGACTTCTCAAGTATGGTTTGGAATTTCATGAATTGTCTGTAGTTGAACGACCATCATCCTTTCGGCAGTGTGTTGGAGTGTTCATAACCACGGACAACGGTTGCCTAGGATTCGCCACCTTACATGAATCCAAACTCTACATGTGGTCGAGGCACATACACTACTACAAAAGCCAACATTAGGGGCGGCTCGTGATGGACTTTAAGGACGGTTTTTCCAAACCGCCCCTAAACAAGCGCTCCTAATGTTCATCCACATTAGGGGCGCCCCAAATGTGAATCCCAGATTTTACATTTTCAAAATTCAAAAAAAAATAATAAAAGATTCTTTTTAATCGGGGTAGGACCCCACCGGCCAGCCACCCACATCCCCTACACAAGGTGATTTTTTCAGGCTTTTTGCAAATGTTGTGGTCGCCAAGATTCGAACCCACGACCTCAAGCTCACGCGCGACCCTCCCCTTCGGGCTGCGCTTACAAACTTGTATGTGTCTATATCCCATTCCCATTCAGCCCTCATATATTATACAAATCCAAGTGTAAATTGACTATTTAAGGCCCTAAACGGATTCGAACTAAAAAGTGGTCAACTACAAAGTTTCATAACTTTTCGAGATCTACATTTCATATTTAGGAAGTTTTTTCCGTCCGAGGTAATTTTCATTTAAATTTGAATTTCAAATTTGAGACATTTGAACACGACTTTTGCATGACTAGATGATTTGAATTAAAAAGTGGTCAACTACAAAGTTTCATAACTTTTCGAGATCTACATTTCATATTTAGGAAGTTTTTCCGTCCGAGGTCGTTTATGAAATTTGAATTTCAAATTTGAGACATTTGAACACAGATTTTTGCATGACTAGATGATTTCGAACTAAAAGGTGGTTAACTACAAAGTTTCATAACTTTTCGAGATCTACATTTCATATTTAGGAAGTTTTTCCGTCCGAGGTCGATTTACAAAATTTTAATTTTTAGTGCCTCATTTTTAAAATTCGGCAACCCAATGTAGGGGGGCGCTCAATATAGGCCGCCCTATTGTGGACCACATTAGGGGCGATTGGTGATTGAACCGCCCCTCGATAACGATAGGGACGGCTGGTACACGAGCCGCCCCTAATGTGTCGTCATTAGGGCGGTTCGTCAACGGCAGGGATTTTCGCATACATTAGAGCCGCCCTAATGTAAATGCCAAACGCTCCCTTAGTTGGGTTTTTGTAGTAGTGATAATGCATTATTCACAGTTGATCTGAAGACGTCTAAGGTGAAGCAGATTTGCGACGAGGCCAAAAGCATCCACAGCGGTGTTCCTTATATGAGCTTCTGCACTCTAGGTACAGTTTTCTTGGTTCAGTTCAGTTTTCCAATAATTTTCAGAATGAGTAATATTCTAATTACTAACATGAAATCTAGGCTCAAGAACGATGAATTTATATAAAGTGGAATGTTACCCAATCTGATTATCACTATGTTATCTTACCAAAGTCTTTTTTATTATGGACCATTTGAGAAACTTATATGCCATGTGAATTATTCGTTGGTTAAGAGGTTGTGCTCAGATGGTAGGTTCCTGACAACTTAGCCTCAGCCAGGAAGTTCCGTTGCTTTGATGAGCTTCTAAAATTCAGATGTGTTGTGCCTATCTTTAATCTTACCCATTACCTTGGATATGTCAATGTGACTTGACAACAAACAAATAAATCGTGATATTGGCTCTAAAATGACAGACACATTTGTCTCCTGTTCCTGTGGATTCCAATCGTTTTATTTGTGAGAAGCAAGTATTCATCAAAGGCAGATTTGATTCTTTATACAACTAATAATGTCATTCTAAAAAAAATTGTAACATTCTGCAGCTTTGAGAGTGGCTTCTACTGGTGAGGGACCAAGTGCCGGTGGCTCAAGTGCTTGAAAAACTCAAGGTGCTTATGTGAGCTTCTTTATCAAGAGCAGGTTCGTTGTAGTAATGGTAAATTGCATGATGCCTGTAGTGGTATTGGCACAACATTGCTAGCATTAGTGAGATTGGTGCAGCCTCCAGGTTTTTTTTTTGTTGTAAGCCAGAACTTATCTTAAACCCATTAGCTTGATAGTTGGTTCCGAGGTTTATCCGGCTTGTGTGGAAGCTGTTAACCCTGCATTGTTCGTTGACTATTTGTGCTCAAGTACTGCTGCCTGCAATGGAAACCTGAACTCTGCATATCATTGCTTTTGAAAGTGCCTGTGCCCCTAAAAAATTATTGTTATGAAATCTAAGCACTGCAATCTCATAGTCAATATTATTCTTGCATAAATATATTGTGATTCAATATGTTGCAGACTGGTTGGATAAGAAGATACTATGTCATAAACCAGAATTGGGCCAGCCCAGAGTGGCTAATTGGGCCAAATGCGACGGCCGCCGCCCAGAGGGGCTGGGGGGCTTGGCGCAAGGGGGCCGCCCCCGCCGCTTTCCCTCTCCCGTGACACGACTCGAAGTTTGCTTCGCTTTCAAGTTAGGATTATCTTAGGTAATTTTTGGTGTGCAAGGGGCTATCTCATCTATAAGGGAGACCCTTATTAGAAAATAATAAAATAGGGATTGCTTGTAAAAGGTATTCCAATCGTATAAGGAAACTTTATAGAGATTGCTTAGATTACAAGTCCCACTAGTCGGGCTATATAAGCAAGAGGCATGTAATCTCTAGGGGATAAGCAAGCAATAAAAACATATCTATCGTTTTCAGCTCTTGGCCTCCTCCTCCCCCGCACCAGCACAAGACGCGCCGCCGCCGCCCCGTCAGCGCCGCCCGCTGCGCACGCCGCCCGCCGCCGCCCCCCTCCACGCCACGGCTCCTCCCCTCCCCGCTGTTGCTCGTGCAGCTGCTCGTCGCCGCCGCCGAGAGACCGCAACCCCATACGTCTTCTTGAGCTTCAACGGTCGACGAGCGGGTGTCAATTCCGCCCAATCTAGCCGGAATCGACATACTAGTACTAGTTTTAAATTTTCTGTCTGAGACCTACTTTTGTGGCCAGCCTGGTAAACATCCTAAGTCAAGGTAGCTTATATATTTGTAAACCTAGAAATCAAAAGTTGAGAACACAACAGTCAATAGGGACAAGACCATTGCCAGTTTGCCACAATGCCAGCATACAACTTGTCCATTGGTAAACCTCACGTGTTGAACATAACTGACATCGTCAAAGAATAACAGAGAATTAGTTTTGACTTAGCTTTAGTTCTCATATTGGTTACAGCTGGAGTATGGTGTTGTTAATTTGTACCCGAGTTCCTGTCTGAGTGGACTAATATTTGCCACTAGAGTTGATGTTGAGCCATGGCTTGTCTTGCTCGTTTAATAACGAATGTGGTCACAAAGCATGAACAATAATGTTCAATATTTTGCTGAATCTATTCTCAGCATGCTTGGCAGGGCCTATCTCCTCTTGATAAAGTGTCTCGTATGCTGACATTTCCTTTTGTCCACAGGTAAACCTCGGTGGGAAAATATAACCGATATTGTCAAAGAATAGCAGAAAATTAGTTTTGACTTGGCTTTAGTTCTCATCTTGATTATAGAACTAAGTATGGTGTTTGTTTATCTAGATTTTGTACTCTTTGCCGAAGCTAGAACTGAGCACAGGTTTATTGCTCCTTGTTTCCTTTCACATTTCCTTGACACTTCGAGTTATTGAAGCTACTGTCTGATCTTTAAACCATAACTGCTATAGCTCAACTACTGCAAGATATATTGATAAAAAGTTTTGCCATGGCGCGTTGATGACGTTGACAGTTGGGAACATATGGATTGACTGTTCAAGCAAGCTATTTGACCTTTTTTTTACTGTGATTTGCATGAGTATTTAGAGATAGAAGACCAGCAAGAACGCTTTCTATACAAAAATGATTTTTTTTTTGAAAATTACACAGTACAACGAAGACGCTCACAACACGCACGCACACTCACCCCTATGAACACACGTACGCAAACCCTACCTCTATGAGCACCTCCGAAGGGTGAGGCGGGGAGCACCTGACAGATCTGAAGATTCCCGAAGTCACCATTAGCGCTTTTGGTCGCCGACGGGAACATCGCTATCACTTAATGCATAACGCCGGTAAATCGTGGGAAAATCTCAGAAAAAGGTGCGAAAGCAGCACCAGGATTTGAACCTTAATGGGTAGCGTCCCCCGGGCGGACCGCCCCGCCATTAGACTACAAACCAATCGCAAATACAATAAGATTTGACTATGGAGACGTCAAGGCCCGGTTGGATTAGGCCTTGGGCGTAGCACCGAAACAATGCTGGCATGGGCCTTGCACTGTTGGGAAGCCCCAAATCGTCAGACGGGCATCCACTTACACTACAGCCTCTTCCCCAAAAAAAAAAAAAAAAAAAAAAAAAAAACTACACTACAGTCTCTGCCCCCTCTATCTCCTTGGTTAGAAACAAAAGTGTTTGTCAACATCCTTTGGTTTTTTCCTTTTGGCTTGATAACCAGAAACTTGTTAATTTATAATTGCAAGATATAATTTTCGGGCCAACGTGGTAAACATTTAAAATCTGAAACCTCAACCTTATATGTGTTTGAATCTTGAAATGAATGATAAACATTTAAGATCTCAAACCACAATACAATAGGACAAGATCATGGTCGTCTCAATTAAGGATAATAACCATTAGGTTAATTCTGTGGCAGGTCAGAATCCAGAATTAAGGAGAACAACAAGAGATCCTCTTAAAAAAAAAAAAAACTCAATCAACACCCTTTTTTGCTTATTTTCCTTAACTCATATGATATCGCCACTCCTCTATTCCACCAACCCTGGTGAAAATTCCAATGAGAAATTAGGGTTTTGGGTTAGGGTTAAAGGGAGAGTTGGCTATGGCAGGTGGAAAGGGAGCTAAATTGAGTTTTGCCATGGCAAAGGGTTATTCAAATTGTTTAGCTAGCCAAATCTAAGATCTTCGGCTAAATTGAGTGAAAATGTTGCATAATGGTGTAAGCTTGAAAGCAGGGAAAGAAAAATGAGAGTGTGGGGATATATATGAGTATATACAAATATAAGCATAAAGGTGTCCCAAATAGTTGGGTATTCCTAGAAATACAAACAAGAGAATACACTTGAATCCGCCCATACTTGCCCTGCGCGCGGAGCAGCTTGACGTCCTGGGGTCCCCTAATTAAGGCAGACACCCTCGAAGTGCCCAGCCGAGTCCACGGGATATGACAACGCCAAAGGTGGTGCGGCGACGCACCCGAAGTGTAAGTGGATGACGGCGACAATATCGATGCTAGCTTCCATGCACGTGGCCCGGCGTGCCCTCCATATATTTATATAATAGTGGAGATCCTATGGAAAGGTACAAAAAAATGGTAGGCAAACATGTACCTAGGATTTTTTGTGGGGAAAGCTTTCTAGACAGGGTGGGGGAGCAAACATCTCGCATGCCCAATTCCTATACATCCCACCTCTATTGACCGAACAACAAGACACAATGTAAGTCGTCCTATACATCCCACCTCTATTGACCCTCTTGCACAATGTAATGTGTTAAAAGATTTGAGCAATGTTGGGAATGATGGGAAGCTCAATGAGGATGCAATGCAAGACTGCACATAATGCCTAAAGAAAATGCGTTGTCACCCGACCTCCTCAAGCCGCCAATGCGTTTATTATTAGTGTTAATGCCTTTTGAGACATGATGGTTTTGGTTTATCTATGCTTTCTCTTATGTCGCAGTTTGTCTTTGTTGTGGTTATTTGGTTTGATCATGTTGAGATAAAGTTGTTATTAATTTAGTCATTATAAATCATTGTTGCTACTAGTGTTGTTTTCTATTGTATCCCCTTTGAGGCCGTTGTTTGTCGAATCTGAGCCTTCTTCTTTATTAATATAATTGGTGCCCCCCCGCTTGATTTGTTAGAAAAATAATAGATGAGAAACGATCGAGTAAAGTAGTGTGTAAACTGCTAGAAAGGAACACATTGTGAGCTGGTGACAAGAGACAAGTTAACTAACCTTGTGTCCTTGCTTGACTCACATAGATGTGCATCATGAAAAGGTATCGATTTATACTATTACTTGTTGGCATCAAGAGTTCCCCCAAGCACTTCACAATGCATCAAATTAAGCTTTCTCCAAGGCAGAGTGCTCCATGTGAAGTGCCTGAAGGGAACTCCTCAAGACATCAAGTGTGACTCTACTAACCTTTACCTGCATTGACTTGGTGTGCAAATTGTCGGAGTGCCACCTAGAGTTCACCCAAACACTTCACTAGCCTAAAGTAGGTCCATGTTGTGCATGGCCTAGCTAGCTGATGAAGTGTTTGGGAGGAACTCCGGGGAGCAACCGGCTACAAACTACGAAACCAACCATTTGGGCATAAAAGCTTGTTGGTATCAAGAGTTCCTCCAAACACTTCACATTGGTCTCAAGACTTCATCCGCCAATTCGAAGCTTCATGTGAAGTGCTTGAAGGGAACTCCTGATAACACCGAGCGTAATCCTCCTTATTACCAAGACCTTTTACCGATCTACATACTTGTGAAATATTGCTAGGTAATACCTAGAGTTCCCCCAAGCACTTCACATTGGTCTTAAGACTATATATACATCCGTCAATATATGCAAAGCTCCATGTGAAGTGCTTGAAGGGAACTCCTGGTAACACCAAGCGTGACCCTCCTTATTACAAATACATTTTACCATTCCACACACCTATGAAATATTGCTGGGTATCACCTAGAGTTTCCCCAAACACTTCACTAGCTAGGTGATCAAATACCACACCGTGCAACAACATACTATGGTCTAGCTTGTGAAGTGTTTGTAGGGAACTCCAGGGGACAACCAACCAAGCTAGAACTCCAAACCCTAAAACACGCGTTGAACTTCACCTATCTTGGGCGATGAACAAACATAGGTGGTGCCTGGTATTTATAAGATGGAATAGCTGGTTTCTGATCTCTGCATGCTCTCCATTATTCTTCCTCGTACGTGTACAGTGCACGCCTGAAGGCACATGCATGCATTCGTTCTGCGAGGAGCTAGTTTGAATGGATGCACCTGGCCGTGATTGCTGCAGGATTAATTCCGGAGGGAGGTCTAATAGAGGAATCTCTGGTGGGCACGTGTGATGATAGTGCTGTGAGAGCTTGATCGATCGAATCCCCGAAAGCTCATGGAGGAACCACACACAGTCCTTGCATCACATACAAATACACATTATAGATTGATCGACATCTTCATGGTTGAGGTTTTTCCTAAAATAAAAGGAAAGTGGGGAGATCCAAGAATTCATGTATTGTTTTTATGCTGTCTGTGTCTTTCTCTAGTTTTACAATTCCATTTTTGTACCCATTTTCGGTTAATTGAGTTTCCCATCGCCATGAAATCCCACAGGAGGCCTTAGAAATTGAATGTGACTGGAGTACGTACTGGAGTATGTAAGTTTCAAAAAAAAAGGAAATTGAATGTGACTGGAGTACGTACTGGACACTAATCATTTTAATTATATAAATTGCGCTAGTCAGGATTTTGTGCTTGAGGCCTTTGATCCTAATATCATTTTAAGTTGATTGGATCAATTAGTTTTTAATATAAAAGCTTAAACTAATCTATAGAAAAAGATGGACAATTCACTTTATACATCAATATACGTGTGTATGAGCTTACAAGCAGCACAACAAACAAAGTGGGCTCACTAGTTCACGATTTGTTTTGCGTGACACCATAAAATCATCCCGTGACTTTTGCCCGCCACGGTTATTGACAGCAGTCGATCGTCCAACCGCCCACCACAGTTAATAGATTAACCGTGGCGGAAACCTTAAAAACGTCTGTCACGGTTAATAAATATTAACTGTAACGGGCATTATAACATGCCCACAACTGAAAATGCCCAGTCCCAATAGGTCCAGGCAAGGCCTGATAGCCGCTTCGATATAAATACAATTAAGTGTTAGGGTTTGGGAGGCACTCCACTCTCTCTCTCTCTCTCTCACACACACACACACACTCCAGAAGCTCCCTTCCGCTCTCTCCCCTCTCCCCAAATTATGCCGCCCCTCTCCCTTTCCACTGCCCGCCACAGTTAATCCATCATTAACCGTGACCTTATCACCGTGTGGCTCCTACTACTGGAGAAGGCACATATGTTTTTTTAATTATCACATAGTTTCCATTTTCATTTCAATCATCGTCACCACCCAAAAATACTCCCTTTTCTCATTAAATGTATAAGAAGTATTAATATGAGAATTTGTCCTGTAGCAAAAAAAATAATATGAGAATTTGATGAGAGCATTGATACTTTGTTGATATCCCCAATGTTAACTACTCTCGTGTGGAAAATAAAGGACCCTTTAAAAATCATGATACTTTTGTGGTAGCTATTACAACGAGAGGAGATAGTATTCATGATAATCTAGCTAAGCGTATAGTAACTCACAAGGTAGAAAAATGTGTTGCTTTTTCAACTCCGAGTTGGCTCGATGGGTCGTCTAAATATAACATTGTAATACATTTTCTAACAAAAACCTCACAATGTATCCAAGTGCCCATCGGTCTAACAAAACAAACTGAAAACAACACAATGTATATATATAGATCGATCCTGTCTCTTAAATCACCCTTAAATCGCCAGAATGTGTAGATCTTTTTTTTTTTTTTGGCCATGTGCTTTCGTGTCGGAAGTACATCTCCAAAGTTTTGTATAAACTGTTCTTTAAGAATTGAATAAAAGTTTCCATTATATTATAACGAAAAAAAAAGAATACCAGTCCAGGTTCAACGTATGAAAAGTAAGTGGCAAAAGAAGATAAAGGTTTACTTTCTCGAATATATAGACGATCTGAAGAAAAGTTCCCAAACTCCATCGACAAACAAGGCGTCCAGGTTCAGCGCTTGGTGATGTTTTCCAACGTTACATATATATACAACAGTAGGGTTCACCATCAAATCAGGCATCAAGGCATCGGGCGCGAGAGAGAGCGCACATGCATATATCCATGTAACGAGAAGGAGAGAAGAGAGCCCTTTCAAGATTTCAAGAATGTGATCAACCCCCGCATCTAGCCCGGGAGAATATTATCCGAGGATTCATTCCGATCCGTGTTATGATGGATTATTATGGTCATAGGCATAGCATTTTCAACACTTAATCAGCAGTACCGTTTGAGGTTTTCTTATCTGTTGAAAAGATAAGCATTTTGTGACTAGCAAAGGTTCTTCTAGTGCTTTAACATTCAACATTTACTATAAACTTTTCCTAACAAATGTCTTGTAGTGAGGATTTTCATGTGCTATGACTTGTGCTACTAATTAAAAATACTAGAAAAACCCCACCATTTTGGTAATGAACTAAACGCAAAGCTCTAAAGGGTAAATGTATGCAATCTTTTTTGTGACCATGCCGTTGCGTGTTTTTCATTAAGTAGAGCAAAGTTCAAACAACAAGACAAAACGGTAACCAAACAATTACCGATGCAACACCTAAAAACTACTGGATACAATGGAAGGGGTTACATCTAGACAGATTTGCGACAAAACAACCCGATGCAATTTGGGTTAGGCGATCTCAGCCAGGGCCCTCGGTGTTGAGGTCGAGTGGAGATGACGAAAGCTCCATTGAGAAGCATCTCAAAGCGGCGCCGCTTTAGCCACGCAACACTCCCCAAGAAGGCGGTACGACTTTGTCCTCGATGGCGGCGGGAGCCTCACCCCCTCCACTACAATGCCCAACTTTCGAAGCAAGACATTACGGACTGCAGGAGTTGCGTGACGCCGCCCCTCGGCAACGCAGTGGAGTGGGTAGAGGCTGGAGTATGCGACCGGCGCAGGCAGCGATCTCGACTTGAGGAGTGGCGTGGGCGTGGCACACACAGATCTTCAATCTCTTGTTGCACGGACCTACGGCTCTCTGAGGCGGCGTCAACCTCGCCTTCGAGAAGAGGGCTCGAGTGAGCAGCAGGGCCCATCCCGCATCGAAAGCTCCAATGTCGGCTGATTGCACTGGCGCAGGCGGTAGGTGTTGGTGTATCACTCCTGTCGCGGCGATCTCGGCGACCCGGCCCAATGCATCGGTTCTTCCATCCTCATTGGAGCCCGAAGAAAATCCGGCACTATCAACCTATTCTCTCTCACTCCGTTCTTTCATCCTCGGTGGAGCCCGAAGAAAATCCGGCACTACCACGCGGGGTTGCTCCGTCTACCCTCCCCTCCCTCCACAATACCCACCCTACCACCGGTCTCCTTGCTCAAGCACCCCCCGGCTCCCGAATCGATAGTGTGTGGAAGGATACAACAGGCGAGATTTGTAAAGTGGCGGCGGCGACCGCGATATTGTAGAGTGTGTCCACACAACGATAGCGCAGGGCGGGCGACATGGTGCAAAGCGTCCATGGCGGCCTAGTGCGGCCTCACATAGCACGCGGGCCACGACCAACATGAGCATTGTGGGCCATTGTGACTTGTGACATTGGCACAACAAGGCAAGGTTCAAACCTCCTAGTGTGTGTTTGCCTGGGCGATACTAAACGCGGCGGCATAGCATGTCACCATTGTACCGATAGTGTTGTGCCAAATCGTGCGAGCAGGTCATCCGTTTGGACAAGTATAGAGCACGCAAACAAGGGTACAATCGCTCCACCCTACCATACCGAGGCGGCTCCCCCATTCAACGGCAGTGTGTGGCTGCGGTACCAGGCGCTCCTCCCTTTGGCAATGGTGGTTGTGGCTCGATCGGTCCGTGGTTGGCCTCCCGATTCTGACCCGTTCGTTTTGTCACCAATCTTGAAGTGCAAAGTATACCGGCAGCCCAAATAACCCGTATGGCCACACTTTTTTTTTTTAGAAGGGGCGGCAAAAGCTTTTGCGTGATTTCTATTAGGCGAAAAAAAAGGAAAAAGGCAAGTGCCGGCCAGTTTTTTTTGAAACTTAGGGCGGAAAAAACCATACAAATGAGGAGGGTACCCTACTCCGGTGTACACCTAGGTACCAAGTCTACTCAACTCGCGCCCTGGCGGCGCCCACTCAACTCCTTGCTTGGTCGGATTGGGACATCGACACAAGCCTCACAACAGGGGGAGTGTTCCACTCCGCCTACCACTAGCTACTACCACTCACACTGCAACTAAGATCCACTTAAAACAACTCAACTAAACACAACGCGGATGGAAGCAAGATATACAAAGAAGCACCGCTCGGTTGGATTGGGTCATCAACACGAGGCTCCAACTCCGCCGCTCGGTCGGATTGGGACATCGACACGAGCCAACCACAGAAAAGGCACTAAGAAAAAGGAAAAGATAAAAAACAAAAGCATACAACACTACACCACCACCGCCTGGGAGAGGAGTCAAAAGCAAGCCGCCCGAACCGCGTCGTCGTCGTCACCAACGTTGAAGCCGTAGCCCGCTGCAAGCCCAAGCAGCTACCTGGAACTCCTCCACCACGGGGCTATCATCCTCAAGCTGCACACCCACAACTGTCGATCCCCCAGCTCCAGCAAAGCGTCAGCAGAAAAACCCGTCGCGGCACCTTGGAAACCACTGATCCCGGCTACTCTGCGTGGGGGCCTCGCCTCGCCCACCGCCTCACTCCACTTCCCAGGACTCAGATATCTGAAACCGCTTCGAGAGTACCACTTCCACCCCACCGGTACCGAGATCACCACCACCATGCGCGCCAGCCCAAGACCTCCAGCACCCATGGGCCCTCGGACCATCCACGCTAACGCGGACCAAGTGCACCACCAAAGTCGCAATGCCGCGGGCAACACCACCAACCACCACCACCCCCGCCACCGGTAGGAGTTGGGTCTCAAGATGCGGCGCCTCCAAGGAGGAACGGCGCCCGATGGCGCCGCCGTCGCACGTCCATAGAGGGCTGGGTTTTCCGAGAATCCCATGATGCGGGGACATGGATGCTCCCAATGGTGCCCCCAGCGGAGAGAACGACGACCCAAGGCCGCCGCCACCATTGCCACCGACACCGCAGTAGTGAAGGCTTTCGCCCGTCTCGGCACCATGCTGCTGCACCCTCGGCAGTGCCGAAGCACGCTCCTCCTCAACTCAAGCGCCTCAGCGGAAAGAGCCGGCATCGCCCGAGGCACCACCACGGCACCACCCACCAAAAAACACCGCCAAGCCCCGGCCCACCACCATGGCGGCGCCGCACCAAAGATCACCGTCTCGAAGGGGAAGAGGAGCAACAACCAACATACCAACCCAGTCGCGTACGCGAGACCTCACCGGCTCCACCATCACCGACACCATGGTCTAGAATGGCGCAGTCGGCGCCCGGCTGCTGGCCCACCGCCGGCGTCCGGCGGTCGCGCCCCACCGACCCCACGCGGCCGCGCCGCCGCGTCGACGGCGTCCGCCCGGCCATGGCCGCCATCGCCGCCGCCCCTCCCGGACGGCGCCCCACGCCACGCACCTCAGCGCTCCCGTCCGCATTAGCCAGCGATCTCGGTAAAGGCGCGCGCGGATCCGTGGCGCAGCCCCCACCGCCCGCGAGGGCGGCCCAGCCGGCGAGCTCCGCCCCGAGGTCATGGCGGCCGCGCCGCCTTGTACCGCCGGAGGAGAGGGAGGAGGCCACGCCGCCACCATCCCACGGGCCGCGCGGAGCCGGGCGACCCGCCCGGCGGCGGCGCTTGGCGGGATTTGACGGGAATCGAGGTGGCGGCGCCTAGGGTTCGGTCGCCCGCTGGCGCCCTGCGCGTGAGCCGACGCGAGCCGTGCGTTTCGGAGTTCCTGAGGTGCTAATTGTGACTACTAATCTCCGTATGGCCACACTGCCATGTGGAAAATCCATATTACCACGCCACAACCTAATTACAATAAACTTTGGCTTTCCACGCAAATACGCAACATGTCTGTCTTTGCCAAGCTTTGTTGCACCCATTAAAAAAGTAACTTCGATTTTTTTTTTAGAACAAGTAGCTTCGATTTTGCCACTACATATCCACTCTAGGAGAGTTAAAAGACAGTGTGCCGCATATATGCAAATAAACAATACAGAAATTTTACTTGTTATTACACCTGCGAAAGTACCACAATATCACTACACAAACGGACATGCTATGTTTCAGGTGCCTGAAATATTCCTTCTCCCAAACAAGAGCTTTAGGTGGTGACAGATCTTGAAGTAACCTCAAGAAAACACACGCCGCCTGAACAAGGGGAACAATTCAGACGCCTGACGGATAGGAATAGTGCTACACAAATACAAGCGCTATTTGTTCAATCAACTGGCACTGGCACCCTAGGGATAGCGACCAACACCAGGTCGGACCGTGGGGGCATGGTGAGCCCCGCCGCCTCCGTCATGTCCATCTCCTCAGCATCCATCGCTGCCGGCATCTCCCAGTCGAAATGGAACAGCAGCGCCGCAAGCGCGAGCTCAACGTGCGCGAGACCGAAGGCCATGCCAGGGCACATCCTTCTTCCAGCGCCGAACGGGATGTACTCAAAGTCTGCCCCCTTGAAATCCCTGCCACCACCACCGTGCTCATCAACAAACCTCTCCGGCACAAACTCCTCCGGCGCGTCCCAGTGCTCTGGGTCCCTGCCGATCGCCCACGCGTTCACGAGCACCATCGCGCCTTGTGGGACGTGGTATCCGAGCACCTCGCACGCGCAGACGCGCTGCGGCACTCCCGGAGCAGTACCGGCGCCGGCGGGTACAGCCGGAGCGTCTCCTTGATCACTAGCCGCAGGTAGTGGAGGTTGATAAGGTCGTCCTCTGTCACCTTGCTCTGTCCGGCCAGTGCCGTCCGGACCTCGTCTTGCGCTTTCTGCATCGCCGCTGGGTTCCGCATCAGAGAGATCATTGCCCACTGCAATGCCGTCGACGATGTCTCGCCGCCGGCAACAAACAAGTCCTGTGTGTGTACGTGTGTGGAAGATGAACATTAACAGAGAATGGATGACATGTGTAATATAATATAAGCAGAGCTTTACCATGATGACCGATTTGATGTTGGGGCTGGTGAGAGGGTACTGGGAGTCCATGTCCTTCTGCAGCCTCAAGAGCACGTCAAGCAAGTCCTCCTCGTCGCCGTCGTCGTCGTCATCTCGTACGCCGGTGGCAGCGGCAGCGGCGTCGTCTCTCTTCTCCAGATGCTCACGGATGATGGAGTCCAAGATGGCGTCCAAACCTGGACCAATTGACCGCATGGCGGCGCGGCGGCGCACGATCACGCGAGGCACGTAGTAGCTGGCGAGCGTGGCGAGTCGTGACGGCGGGAAGAAGTCGAGCAAGCTCAACTTGGGTAGAATCCTAAGCGCCTCCTGCAGCGTGCGCAAGAACTCGTCGCGGTGCTCGCTCCGTCTACCGCCGCCGGCGATGGCGCGCGCCGCAGAGTCGAAGAGGAACCGCGCCACCAGCCCGGTCAGGTTCACCGTCGCTCCCGCCCTCGCCTCGCCTCCGCGACGGCGAGGGAGGAGGCGGGCGAGCTCGTCCTCGCGTACGGCGCGGAAGGACCGGACGCGCGGCGCGGCGAAGAGCTTGTGGACGCAGACCCTGCGCATCTGCCGCCACGCGTCGCCGTAGGGCGCGAAGGTGACGCCCTCCGCGGCGGCGCCGCGGTGGAGGAGCCTTAGCGCCGGCGCGAGTGGCCGCGACGCGAGGGCGACGTCGTGGGTCATGGTGACCTCTTGCGCCGCGTCCGGGGACGAGGCCACCACCACGGGGACGTTCCGGAGGCGGAGGGAGATGAGCGGGCCGTGGACCCGCGCGAGGTCGCGCAGCGCGCGGTGTGGGGGCGCGGCGCCCGCGAGGTGGTGCAGGTGGCCGATGAACGGCAGCGCCCATGGCCCCGGAGGTAGCCTGCTGAGCGGTGGACTCCCGGCGTCATCGCTCCCGTGAGCACGGCGACGGCGACGGGATAGTAGCGCGAGTAGAAGAACCAGCAGCGGCGGCGGCGAGAGCTCGTTACCAGCCATGGCGAACGACGTCGTGTACCAGCTGGTTCTTGGTCACGTCCTCCTTCAGTCCTTAACGTACAAATAATGGCTGTGCCTGGTTGTATGCACCAACTACTGACTTCACCTTTAGGACCGCTACATGGTACATGTACACTGTACAAGTTTAATTGTGCATGTACGAGTTGGATGGCACGTCCCCGGCCTAGAAGATGGACCGCGACTGAAAACGTGCAACTGCAGCCTAGTCCCTGCATACAAAACAAACAAAAGTACCTACCAAGATTGAGATAACAGCAATACTTTCCAGAATGACATACATGAATATTCTTGATCACGAGCTTAGGAACGTTATGAAGAGATGTAAGGCTAGTTACTAGTCTAGAATAAGACCTAAAAGTGCTGAAAACATACTAAGGGGGGGTTCTAAAAGGGCTCAAAACGCTGAGTACACCAATGCATCTTTTTAACAAGCAACCGACTACCTTTAATCAGGAGACAATGTAAGCTTGAAAAAAAAATGAAGATAAGCACGACAAGGTCGATTTCGAGGTGAAAACTGGAGCAACTGGGCAAGCAACATTAACAAAATATCTGGCATCCACAAAGCCAAGTGAAAATGATTCCACCGAACTTTTAAGTTACTACACAAAACTTAAGGATCCACAACTTACGCTCCAAAATTTAAACAACCACATCCATCTCACATACTAGCATAAGTACCAGGATTCCCCAAACCCACGAGAAAAATTTCTTGCTCAAACAAATTCGAAGAGACTTAAAACATTGTGGTAAATGCCTATATTGCAATAGTGTCTAGCTCTTGGAGGCCTTGTCCTTGGTCTTTTGGATCTTCAACACCTTCTTCACGATCTTCTGCTCCTCGACCAAGAAGGCCCGGATGATCCTGAGAGGTGAAGGTGGCTTTAGTTTTCCCATTAATCATTTTAGCAGATGAGCATGAGACACAAAAGAATGATACCTCTCTGACTGCAGTACCAGACAGAACACCACCATATGGACGGTTCACAGTCCTGCGGTTCCTTGGCAACCTGGACCTCTTGTACTCAGCAGGTCTCAGGTGTGGAATCTGCAATTCAAGCATATGAAACATTTGTGAGCAGTTAGATAAGATGTAAATGATACAGACTTGTACTCCAAGGTGAACTTTAAGACTGTTTATATTCTATTAATCAGTGAAGTCGCTAACACATATGGTCGTGCCTATAAGGCAAACAACCTTTAGCAGATTCAAGGAACAGTGTGCACAGGGAATTCGTCAAAAGATATTGCTACCAAGCACATGTAGAGTTGATGCGTGGCAAGGAGTCATAGAACTTCTTAATTGAAGTTCTAAAAATCAGTGTCCTAAAGATAGTTGTACACAAAAACCCTCCATGATTACAAGACACAAATCAGGTGGTCAGAAGTTTGTCAGTTAGGAGCGAAAGACAATTCAGTGTAATCATAGTAATGATCATTTGAACTATGCAACTGATCATCATCCAAACCTGACCACCTGAAGAGTTCTACCAACAAAGGTAACAAAAAAATAGAAGATAGCCAAGGAGCCAACAGATTGATTGCTTTGAACATCCAAAATAAATAAATAAATAAATGCAGGGGGAGGGTGTATGCCAGTGCAAAGGGCCTCATAGAAGATTAGGCAGAATCCAAATGAAAGGTTCAGACATATGCTTGTCATGTTTCTAGGTAATCATAGGCCCAGTAGTATGCCAGGAAAAAAAACAGGGGCACTACATTTGGTTCAAACAAGAACAGCAATTTGAAAGTTACAACAAAAATGTTTGTACGGTGAAAGCATAGATGAGAAATCAACATCAACAGAGAACATCTCAACAACCAGGAAGACCAAAGGGGTCAAATAATGGTGTCCTGACATTGATATAACATGAACTACACACAAAAAAACAATTTACTGCCAGTTATTGAAGTAGGAGTAGTAAATCAGCAAACCAGTAGGGATACTAAGAGACCCATCAAGCTCACAATCTCTCGGCTATCATGATTTGGTCTCAACAAACGGCAGAAGACGCAAAAATACTTCATAATCATCTAGAAGTAGGTGGACATCTAATATTACCATCCCGATTCAGTCTAACCAAACGGCAGATGATACAAAATTCTTCATAAATCATTTACAGCAAGGTGGACATCTAATATTAACATCAACCGATATCATGAAAGTCATGGATCAATGGATCAATGCATCCTACCCTTTATTCTAGCTCCTCAAAGGAATTGAACCATAATAAAGATGCACGACAACCATCACAACAATTAAACACAACTAATAAGCATGAAGTCAAATGTATTTTTTTTTTTGTGTGTGTGTTGGGTGGGTGGGGGGTGTTCTTCAGGCTTCAAAACTAAGATGATGTGGAAAGGACACGACATTAGAAGGCCTCATATAGAAGATTAATCAACATGAAAATTCTGACATATGCTTGTCAATTATAATCAAAACAATCACTGGCCAAAAGCATGGTTGAACGAGAATAGGTGCACTTCGACCCCCAGTTTGTAATCACACTTCACAAGAATATGAGCCATAAGCTACACAAAATACTAATGCATCAATTCATATACATGCTCCGTCAGGAACTCATAGAGTAAGTTGATCACGCAGCATTCAAAATAAAACAACTCCTTGCAATAGTGCTTGATGCAGCGACCTAACGCAAGAACAAGTGGATATAACAGAGAAAGGTGGGGGCGGAACATACTCCTTGGATCTTCTTCCCGGTGACGGGGCACTTGGGTCCGCTCGCACGCTTCTTGGTGTACTGGTACACAAGCTTCCCGCCTAATCAACAGCAACAACGAGTCAAGATCCGAAAAAAAAATGCGTAAAATTAAACGACAATAGTGCGCTATTCGATGCAATAAAAGGGACATAAATCCCTCACGCAGATCCATCAAACTCTAACCAAGACACGAGCAGAGCAGCGAGAATCCTATCTCCACGACCAACCCGCACGAACAGAGACAACGCGAGGACGAGGCCGGCTCCGTGTCTTACCAGGGGTCTTGACGACGCGGGTCTGGTTGGATTTGGTGGCGTAGCTGTGCCGCTTCCGGTAGGTGAGCCGCTGCACCATCTTGCCGCCGGCCGCCGCTTCTCCCGGGCTCTCGCTCTCCGCGCGCTCGTCCTCTCTGGCGTGGCGGCGGGGAAGGGAGTGAGGAGGAGAGATGGAGGAGAGATTTTATAGGATGGGTAATGGGCCGGGTGACCTAGATCTGACGGCGGGAGATGATTTGCCAAGCAAATGGACGGTCTGATCTGAGACTCGGGGATTACCAGCACCTTTCGATATGTGGATGGTCTGAGTTTGGTTTGATGCTCATACATGATGACTTGGAGCTAACATTGGTTCTAACCTCCAAGTCATGTTTTTTTTCATGTGTGTGGCAATAGGTTTTGTAACACATACTCGCTCGCATATTTAGGAAAGCGTTTTTGGATAAGGCTTTGGTCAAACATGAAAATATAAATCATGGATAACTTTTTAAGTCGTTGAGTGTGAAAAATTATATCAATACATTTGTTTGGAAAATTACTTTTATAAAATATAAATATATGACTTTCTAATTTATAGAAAAGAGAAGTCAAAAGTTATTCTTTTAGAGACAACGTCGCCGTCCTAAACGTCTGTGAAACATCTCATTTCCACCTATGGTGTTTTTTTTTTTCAATTATGTATAGTGTTTCTAGTTTTGTTTAAGACAATCTTAGCTAACTTCGGTTAAGTTATATAAAAAAATAACATCAACAATATTAAATAAACACATTATCAAGCTAGATTTATAGAAATTAACTCAATGCTTTAGATTTTGGTGCGCTCTCTATAACTTGAAAACACAAAATGTACTATATAAAATGATGATAATGTAAAATATGTCCAATTCAAGTAACTCAATCTTAGCTCTAACGAAGAATTTGTGCGTCTTCTTACGTATATACATCACATGATTTTTCTAAGTTTTAGGCTCTTAGATAGAAATACTCCACACATTACAAATGTCACCTACTTCTATGTATGGAGCAAGAAGATACAATCTACTACTCTTGGTTCTAAATATAGTGGATTTCGTATGTTTGGCAAAAATTTTTAGAAAAAAAAATGTTTACGCTACCAGCTAAGCATCATTGAATACATTAATATGTTTTTATAGTTTATATCTTCTTTCATGGATGGCAATACTCTTCTCTGTAAAAAGTCGAATAAGGGTTTGTTTTGGTTTAGATGTGAGCTATGGGATAGCTATTGTAAGTCGTGTGTCGTAAAATAGTTGTAAGTTGTTTAATTGAATCAACAACAAAACTTGCCTCCCTCTCTGCCTCCTTTGAAACAATCGTGAAACATCTCATTTCCACCTATTAGGAAAAGTTGAAAGGCAAAAGCCAAGAGGAGATTTTAAGGTGTTACAAAAATACTAGCAACAACTTTCGGAAAAAAACTCAACAATCAAGAAGTCTTGCTTAGAAAACATTGGATTACTAAATACGATATATTCGAACACCATTAATCGTTTCGATGATTATACAATATGACCATCTTTGAAGATTGAACGGACAAATCCTCAATATTAATGAAATAACCATAAATGCCTTGTTATCTATGGGAACATCCCCCTGTTAAAAACATTGTGTTGTTAAATTTTGAAATACCTACGATTGTTAAATCTTTGAAATATTCCCTTTCACGGAGAGGTTCAACCCAAAACTAAGTGCTACTAAGGCTCTTATACCACTAGGCTACAAAGCCCTTTTCGAAAAAAAACCATTAGTTTAAGATAGAAACACTTTTTAGAAAAAAAAAACAAGCCAAATTAAAGAAATGCAAAAACATAGCCACTTAGGGTATTTTTAGTTGGTGCAAAGTAAAATTTCATGTCACATCGGATATACCGACACTCATATGAATATGAATATGAAGTATTAAACGTGGACTAATCTGATCTCACAACCCGACAAATATATTTCCTCGAAAGATTGTTACAACAATGGTGCAGAAGTTAGTGATTGGATCATGGACTCTACTTATCCCAAATTGTAAAACATTTTACCTTTTTTTACTCTAACATTTACATCTCGTCTTATTAAAAAAGTTTAAATAAATATTTAAGCTATTCTTGAAAAACTTTTATTAATAAAGCGATCCACGATAAAAAAAACTTGATGTAAAAAAAGACTGATGGTCAAATTTGATGTAAAAAAAAGTCAAATGACTTACAATCAGAAGGAGGAAGTATCATATCATATGTATTATATTTGCAAAATTCTAATACGATTATATTATAATAAATAATATATGTACACTTTGTCTAGTAGGGATAGAACGGATACCTGCTGCAATTACGAAGACCAAAGCTGGAAAACGAGAGCCAAAATTAATTAATTTAATTCTACTCGTATCTTTTCCCATCCGTCATCTCTCTCCTCACCTCACCAACCAGGCCAGGGAACACCACCCCCGACGAGATCTCCCCTTCTCTCTCCTCGTGCCGTCTCTCTCTCTACCTCTTTTGATCCGGCAATGGCCACCCCCGCCCCCGCCACCGCCGGCGAGCTCCTACGCGTCGACCCCTCGAGCCACGCTTCCCTGTATGCTGCGCCCCCGCTTTATCACTCTTTTCTTCTTGGTTTGGGAAACAAAAACCGTTTTTTCCCCTTCTTTCTGTCGCCGCGGATCGATTGGGCTCCTGACCTTGCTGGTGTTTCTCGTGAGCAGTCGAGTTGAAGAAGCAGATCTCGTGCTCCATGCAGCTGTCGAATCACACCAACGACTACATCGCCTTCAAGGTCCGTTTGTTTGTTTGTTCTGAGCAGCCCCCTCGCCCTCTATTTGGGTGTTTTTTTACACCCTACCTGAAATTATCTTATATTAGAACCCTAGAGATGGATTTATACCATGCTATTTGGGCTGCTGTGCTACCCTGATGGGTTTGTGGTGACATTCATGCCAGTCTGTTTTACATGAATTGAAACATCGAATTTGACCATCCAAAAATTGGGTCCTTCTAGATTGTTCTACGATGGTGGGCCCTCAATTTGGACGTTTGCTGCATCAAAGGGCGAGTTGCGTGATTGAAAAGACTTTAACTTGTCTGTTCTATTCATACTTGCATGTCTTGCTTGCTCACACTTTGGAGCTATTGGAATCTGTAGTGCTGATGTCTATATGTTGAGGTTTGATGCTTGGAGGGGGTTGCTTTGTTTTCCTGTGAGACCCAACTATTAAGCTGCGGTAAAAATGCCTGTTCAGTGCAAGAAATAAGTGTTGACCTTTGGTGGTTTATTCACCTGTTAGAATTAGCACTGATGTTATTTATTTTTTTTTGAGGTTGTGATGCATAATGCATTGTGATTTAATCTTCCATTGAACATACCATGATGTTATTTCTTCCTATTCTAGCAATGGTTAGTGTGACATGTTTGTGCTGTTTAACTGCTTATAGTTTGATCTTGAAAATGTAAGCATATGTTCGAGGAAGTCTTATCTTGCCCATGTATTTCTTGTTTGACTGCTTCTTGAAATATCCAGGTGAAAAACTACAAGTCCAAAGAAGTATTCAGTGCGCCCAACACTGGGGTTGTCTCGCCCGGTCTCACGTGTGATGTTGTTGGTTTGTGGCTCTTAGCTTTTACCAAAGTGATATGTGTTTGGGCAAACCATCATCCATTTTGTTGTTTTTTAATGTATTTATTATCTGTACTGTTACAGTTACGATGCAAGCACAGCGGGAAGCCCGTCTGACATGCAGTGCAAAGATAAGTTCCTAGTCCAAAGCGTCGTCGCCCCTGCTGGTATAACTCTGAAGGATGTCACAGGGGATATGGTAATACTTCTTTCTTTTTTGAAGGAAAAAACTGTGGGGGGAACCCCACAACACTGCATTTGTAAAAATTTTGTAAAAGATGTTAGATAATCTACTGCTGCCCATTTAGTTTCAGCAGGAGACTTGACTCTAAGTCAAGGTCTGCTTTAGGTAGTTTCTAGGAATTTACTAGGAAACCAGTAGGTTTGTTTCAGCAGGAGACTTGGGGTCTTCTTTAGGTAGTTTCTAGGAATTTACTAAGGGCTGGAGTTTGTAGTCATTCTCAGATATAAATAAGGCGTAAAAGGTATCAGCCTAGAGCAGCTCAGCTGCACCATTCATCGTGCAACACTTTCTGAGGGTTCAGCCACTGCTGAACCAGTGTTGTGTGCGTGTGTGTGAGTGAGCTCAAGCTCATTTTGCCTCATTCTTCCAGCCATATCAGTGCTGGTTCAGTTTCAGATAACTCTGAAACTTGAACCTGGGAGCAGTGTGTGTGTGCGTGGGGAGACAGAGGAGGGAAGAGAGCTGCGGCTTGTCTTTTTACCTTGGTGCAGGGTGAGAGAGAGCAGCAGTGAGCAGGGTATGCTCACCTCGGTTCCTGGCTGAAGGAAAGAGAGTACAAACTTATAATAGGAAATTAACTGTATGCATCTAGCAAAAAACAAAAGTCTGATCTAAGATCATCCTTGAAACGAAGGGACTGTAGGAGGGTAATACTTCTTTCTGATTAAACGTTTTCAGGAATAATCTAATGAAACACTATATACATACAAGGATAAATAAAGGCATCAATTTTTTTTGGCCTTAAATACTGTGGGGGAGGTCCCCACAGCTCAGATTAAGGAGTTTGGAGCGACTTTTTTTTTTTTTACAGAATTGTCTTGTCTTCATAGCACTCTATCTAAATTGACTTTAGATTGCAGCTATATTAAAATCTCTATGGTATTGGTTGTTGTGTGACTTGATAGTTTACTTAAGAAGGAGTCTGGGAATAAGATGGAAAGAGGTCAAGTTGCGAGTGACCTATGTTGCTCCTCCACAGCCACCCTCTCCGGTTCCAGAGGAATCTGAAGAAGGTTCTCCATCTAGGGCTTCTGAATCAGAAAATGGAGATGGACCTGCTGGAGGATTCACCAGAGTGAGTTATTGTTACCATTGAACTTTGATTTATCGATTTACCACTTTGTTAGGAGGGTAATGTATTTCTGGAATCATTGCAGGCTCTGAGAGAGCGCATGGAGCCTCAAGACAAATCTACAGAGGTCAGTTACTGTTCTGATTATTAAGATTTCATAATAGAGTTAGCATTTTTTCCGTATAGTCTCATATACTTCGGGAGTGTTGGCATTGCAGGCTGGAGCTTTGATTTCCAAGTTGACTGAAGAAAAGAATTCCGTGATTCAACAGAATCATAGACTTAGACAGGAACTTGTAAGTGAAGCATCGCATTTTTATCTTTCTATCATACTATTAGGAACTTATCTAGAATGATCTTACTGTTGACAATATATTTTAGTCCCTTTTTGTTGTCATCTCATCAACAGTTGTAGAGGTAGTCCTTATAGTTATATCACATGAGATTCCTATTCAAACATAAATTTTGCTAAGAGAATCAATAAAGATAATTCAGATGTAGTCTATGCATGTTTTTCTATACCAAACCAAAGACACTGTTATTTGTAGATACAGTTTCCCCTATTGCAATGATTTGAGTGGATTTAAATGTGTTCCTAATACTGAAATCTATTTGATTCCCATAGTAAATAATACTCTGTCCATCCATCAATATAAAAATATTTTTGTATGGGCAAATTCTTTTCTATCAAATTTTTACCTCTAATTTCTCTTATGATATGATATATTTCCAAAGGCTATAAATCAACACCATCTCTGTTATGAACGGGATTGGGCTGAGGGGATTGAGGAGGAAGAGAGATGCGATTGAGGGCTGCTGTGCTACAGTACCCGCGGCGCTACAGTGCCGCGGGTACTGTTCACAGATTGGCGGCGGTGGCTAGGGTTGCGGGGGGGCAGAACGCCGGCCGCGGGGCTCGCCCACGGCCGGCAAGAGGGAAGGGATTTTCTTCTTAATCTCTTGCTTAATTTTAGATTGATACATTTCCTCTCATTATATTGAGAGGTTTGACTTGACCCCTAAGCAAGACACTAATTAACCCTAATGGGCTAAGGCCCAATAGGCCCTTGACCCCTCTAACACTACTCCCCACAGAGGGACTTGCAGCTCGTCCTCGAAAGCTGCAACCTAACGATGACACTAACAATGACTCGAGACACAAACCTAACACCTAAGAACAAGCCTTTTACATCTCGGCTTATTTTAAATAAATTGTGACTCTTTATTGGTGACTTTTTGAAGAAACAGTGACACCCTCCGCATGCTAGACACGCACGTGTGTAGCCGCCCTGGATCCCATGGAGACCATCGAAATGAGAGGGTTGCACGGGAACGGGCGCCTAGAACTAATTGCAACGACCGGTGAAGACGCCCTCGCGGCCGGTAATGGAAAGCGGTGGTGCTAGGCTCCGATACCGCATTGTTATGAACGGGATTGGGCTGAGGGGATTGAGGAGGAAGAGAGATGCGATTGAGGGGCTGCTGTGCTACAGTACCCGCGGTGCTACAGTTCCCAAACTCCATCGACAAACAAGGCGTCCAGGTTCAGCGCTTGGTGATGTTTTCCAACGTTACATATATATACAACAGTAGGGTTCACCATCAAATCAGGCATCAAGGCATCGGGCGCGAGAGAGAGCGCACATGCATATATCCATGTAATGTAACGAGAAGGAGAGAAGAGAGCCCTTTCAAGATTTCAAGAATGTGATCAACCCCCGCATCTAGCCCGGGAGAATATTATCCGAGGATTCATTCCGATCCGTGTTATGATGGATTATTATGGTCATAGGCATAGCATTTTCAACACTTAATCAGCAGTACCGTTTGAGGTTTTCTTATCTGTTGAAAAGATAAGCATTTTGTGACTAGCAAAGGTTCTTCTAGTGCTTTAACATTCAACATTTACTATAAACTTTTCCTAACAAATGTCTTGTAGTGAGGATTTTCATGTGCTATGACTTGTGCTACTAATTAAAAATACTAGAAAAAATCCCACCATTTTGGTAATGAACTAAACGCAAAGCTCTAAAGGGTAAATGTATGCAATCTTTTTTGTGACCATGTCGTTGCGTGTTTTTTATTAAGTAGAGTAAAGTTCAAACAACAAGACGCAACGGTAACCAAACAATTATCAATGTGACATTGGAAGGGGTTACATCTAAACAGATTTGCGACAAAATAACCCGACGCAAGCTGGGTTAGGCGACCTCAGCCAGGCCCTCGGTGTTGATGTCCATAGTGGAGATGTCGAAAGCCGCATTGAGAAGGATCTCAAAATGGCGCCGCTTAGCTTGTAGCACTCCCCTCCGAAGACGGCCCCGACTTTGTCCTCGATGGCGGCGGGAGCCTCACCCGCCTCCACTACAATGCCCAACTTCCAAATCAAGACATTCTTTTTTTTTGACATGAAATCAAGACATTCTGGGCCTGCAGAGTTGCGTTCGCTGCCCTCCGCCGCGACATGACCTGGCGCCGCCGGGCAAGCAGTGGAGAGGGGGCGAAGATTTCGGAGTACGCGACCAATGCGGCGCGGTCCCGACTTGAGCTCCACTACTATAATTTTTCTCGCATGGTGGTTTTTTTCATTAATGGTGGCATTTTTTTACAACCGCGACCAAGCTAGAGTCACCGTAAATGGGAGGATTAATGCGGGCGCTTTGGGGACCTTTGCCCCCTTCTACCGAGCTAGGCCCGGATATAGGGCCGCCGGGCCCGTAGGGTTCGGGTGCCGCCGCCGCGCGTGGATTCGGACGACCGACCCTACATGCCGCCGGACGGGGAGGGAGGCCTCATCTCCACATGATCCGCCGCCACCGCTCGATTGATGGCCGCCGCCGCCGCCATAGCCTCGGACCGACCGAATCCGGCGAAGCGCGCCGCGCCTGGCCGCATGAGTGCTCGACCGCCAGATCTGCGCGAGCGCCGCTCACCAAGATGGGGTCACGCGGCGCCGCCGCGCCCGCCACGCAAGTGCCCGGACCGCCGGATCCATGTGAGCACCGCCGGCCCTAGGCTCATGAACGCTACGGTGGAGAGGGAGAGAGGTATACCCGGCATTTTTCGGGAGGTCGGCGGGCCCGGGTAGGGCCGAAAAATCCCGCTTATTTCAGCCGAAAAATCCCCGCCATGACGTCCCACCGGGCAAGTCGGCCTAGCTTTTTCGGGCGGGCTCGGGCCGGGTTCGGGCTTGGGCGGGCTCGGGCCGGGTTCGGGCTTGGGCGGGCTACCGTGTATTTTGCACTACAAAGTAGCTAAAAATGTATTTCGGGCCTAGTTCGGGCCAAGAATTTTTTTGCGGGCTTCAAAATCTCGCCCGAAGACGGTTCATGAGCGGGCCAAAACCCGTCGGGCTCGGGCCGGCCCGCGGGCCGGGTCGCTAAGGGCTAGTTTTGCTCAGGTATAGAGAGAGGGAGGGAGGCACCGTCGGTGGAGAGTGTTGGCCCGAGGAAGGGAGGAACAGCGAGCGGTGGAGTGGAACTGTCGCACTGTGGAGGCGTAGTTGGAGTGAGTGGGAAGGGAGAGGGAGGCCCAGTAGTCTGTTTTCATCTCCCTCCGATTATATACGCCGTTTGTTTTTGTTGAAATTTGAATGGATTGCTCATTGTGAAGTGGGCTGGTTTTCTAGGCCTAATTAATTGCGGCGTTTTTAAAAAAAACGCCATTGTTAATAGGGATATTAACTGTGGCGGATTTTAAATAACTGCCACGGTTAATAAAATCGAAGTGCCTTGTAATTTTTTTTTTGAAGTAGTGCTCCCTTCTTCCACCCTCAGTGGAGCCCGAAGAAAATCTGGCACTAGCACGCGGTGCTGCTCCCTCCGCCCTCCCCTTCCTCCACAACACCCACCCTACTACCTGCCTCCTTGCTCGGCGCCCCCTCAGCTCACTATATCGATAGTGTGTGGAAGGATACAACAGAGCGAGATTTGCAAAGATGAAGCGATGGCACGATGACGTTGTAGTGTGCGCCGACACCGCAATAGCATAGGGTGCGACGATGTGCGTCCATGGCGGCCTACTGTGACCTTACGCGGCGGGCCGGGGACCTGCATGAGCATTGTGGGCTGTTGTGGCTTGTGACATTGGCACAACAAGGCATGGTTCAAGCCTCCTAGTGTCGTTCCTGGCCCGCTACCTAGGCACGGCGGCATAGCATGTCACGATGGCACCATCGTACTCGATAGTGTTTGTGCAAATCGTGCCACAACCGGGTCATCCGTTTGGACACAAGTATAGAGCAGGTAAACAATGGTACGAGTCGCTCCCACCCTCTAGTAGGCGGCTCCCAACCCCAACGACGGCGTTAGGCTACGGCACCCACCGTTCCCCAACGCGCGCCCCCGCCTTTGGCGGTGGTGGCTCGATCCGTGGGTGGCCCCGATTCCGACCCCGTTCAGTTTTACACCAATCTTGAAGTGCAAAGTATACCAGCCCAAATAGCCGATATGGCCACACCGCCACGTGGAAAATCCATATTACCACGCCACCACCTACCTACAACAAACTTTGGCTTTTCACTCAAGTATGCAACATGTCATCTTTGTCAAGCTTTGTTTCACCAATAATAAAAAGTAGCTTCGATTTTGCCTCTACATATCCACTCTAGGAGAGTTAAAAGACGTTGCTTATGAAAAACGCGCAATAACATGGTTTCAAAAAAAAAACACTACACAAAGTTTACTTGTTAGTACACAAACGAAAGTACCATAATACCTATATTTTAGGTGCCTGAAATATTGCTTCTCTTTCGTGTAACAATATCAACCATTAGATACCCAAACAAGCAAAACACGCGGTCGCATCAAGAGGGGGAACAATTCGGACGCCTCACGGATAGGAATTCAGATTCACAAATACAAGCGCTATTTGTTCAATCATCAACCGGCACTGGCACCCTAGGGACGGCGACCAACACTAGGTCCGACCGTGGGGGCATGGTGAGCCCCGCCGCCTCCGTCATGTCCATCTCCTCGGCATCCATCCCCTGCCGGCATCTCCCGGTCGAAATGGAACAGCAGCGCCGCAAGCGCGAGCTCAACGCGGCGCCGGATCGAAGGCCATGCCGTGGCACATCCTTCTTCCAAAGACCGAACGGGATGTACTCAAAGTCTGCCCCCTTGAAGTCCCTTCCACCGCCACCATGCTCATCAACGACAAACCTCTCGGCACAAACTCCTCCGGGCGGCGTCCCTAGTGCTCGGGTCCCGCCGACGCCCACGCGTTCACGAGCACCATCGCGCCTTGTGGGGACGTGGTATCCGAGCACCTCGCGCGCGCTGCGGCACTCCCCGGAGCAGTACCAGCGCCCGGCGGGTACAGCCGGAGCGTCTCCTTGATCACTAGCCGCAGGTAGTGGAGGTTGGTTAGGCTGTCCTCCGTCACCTTGCTCTGTCGGTCAGTGCCGTCCGGACCTCGTCTTGCGCTTTCTACGCTTCTCCGCTGGGTTCCGCATCGAGAGATCATCGCCACTTGCAATGCCGCCGGCGATGTCTCGCCGGCAAACAAACAAGTCCTGTGTGTGTGTACGTGCACTACTGGAATCTGCAAGTTTACCTAGGATATTTTTTAGTTCCCTACGATTTTTAAAAACCCTAGGATAGTTATGTTTACCTAGAGTTAGTGTGTGAGACCCTAGGAAAACTTGGGTTTCCCTACGAATCTTGCCATCGTCGGGAGAATCCAGAGAAGGAAACACAGGCCGAGCCAAGTTGGCACCAGTGGGTCCTCTGTCCCCAGAAACTTTCCCCACCCACGGTCACAATTCTTTTTCCCCGTCGTTCATCTCCACGCCGCCGTTCACCTCAACCTGCTCCACGCGCACTCCAGCCAGAGAACTCCGCCACCGGAGTCCGCCAGCAGGATATGGCATCGGGCGCCGCCGGAGGCCAGCACCCGGCATGGCCGCCCGCCCCGACGGCGCCTCCAAATCCCGCTGCCCCTGAGGTTCGCGGCCGGAGGGCATCGGCGCATCCCCGCCCCAGGCCGAGCTCCTCGCTGCCCAAGGCGGTGTCTCCGTAGCCCACCGCTGGCCAGCAAGAGGGATCCCGCCGCCGCCCCCATTCCTCTCCACATCGAGGTGTGTCACCGCCACATCCCCTTCCTCTCATCCTTTCCGTGCGTGCTAGGGTTTGGGTTATTTTTCTAGCTAAGTTTTCATTCAGTCAGATCCATCATCTCTTCCCCAGCAGGATTCAAGATCTGGTAAACAAAATCCATCAGGTTGCTGGAATTATGCAGGATCTGCAACTCTTTTCTAATATTATGTTGTTTGTAGTAGCACACTGTTATGAAATTCATATTTTTGACATGCACATTCTAGATTCCAGATTCACAAAACATTCTAGATTCCAGATTCACAAAACATTCTAGATTCCAGATTCACAAGTGTGGAGAGAATATCTTGTTTTTTGCAAGTAAGACTGGAGGGGGATAAAAAGGCAGGGATTTGCATTTGTGCTGTTGTGCAAGCAAATCTTTAAGGTGAGAGGGAAATTTATTACAGGCAACACCAAGCTCGTATTTAGGGATTCATATATATAAGGAAACAAGTTGTACAATCCTGTGAAAAATATTTGTGCATTGCAATCAGCATTCAGTTGGCTCAGTTGGCTCATCAGAGAGGTTTATTTTCTTGAACAATTTTTGTGTTGTCTTTAGTAAATTACTTAGGTGTTAACTGATAACTAGAAAATCCTTTGAATGCTCATGTATTTTAAATGGGACTGATTATAGATATTTTATTCTAGATTTGCATATTAAGTGTCTTCTGTACATGAAGTCATGCCAGGATAATCAGATATGTATCTTTGGTGCACTTGTGTCATTTGATTCTCACGCAACTAGCTGTTATCATTTTTCTTGCATGGGCCAACTTTTACTAGATTCCTGTACACTCCTGCATTTTGAATTTTTGATTGGTGAGTGATCTTACTACTCATGGCTAACTTTTAATTTCAGAGGACATAGACAACTCACTCAGTGACTACAAGAAAAGAAAAACAGATGGAGGGGGATAAAAAGGCAGGGATTTGCATTTGTGCTGTTGTGCAAGCAAATCTTTAAGGTGAGAGGGAAATTTATTACAGGCAGCAGCAAGCTCGTATTTAGGGATTCATATATATAAGGAAATACAATCCTGTGAAAAATAATTTAAAGATAACCAATACTGTGCATAACAGCCATCCAATAGTCGTTGTATTGGCTATTTTGTTGAGCTTCTGTTTTGCACATGCAAGAACATTGCTCTTCATGGATGTCATCAAATCGAGTTCTTCTGTTTTGCAAATACCGGACAAACTACAACAGCCTATCCCTACATATTGTGAAACTACATGTCATCTCAAAGAAAACCAAACATTGCATGATCTGAAACTAACCTGAAGGTCCTTGTCGTATGCGGATTAATTATAGCTCTAGTAATAGTACAATGTGCTTTGTGACTTCTGCCATGGGCTATCTGATTAATTATAGCTGTAGTAACTAATGTACTTTGCATTTCTGATATGCATATTTCAGATTCAAGCGTGGGGAGAAGATCTTGACTTCTGATGCTGTTGTACAAGCAAATCTTGAAGGTGAGAAGGAAATTTATTGTCTCATCTCTTCATAGATGCAGGCTGGTTTTTCAGTTCAAGCGAACAACAGCATGTGTTGGTCTTAAAATGGTTATTTTGATGATTAGCGAATTTCAGGCCATGTTAAACTTGTCTGACATAGCAAATAGAAACAGATTGTCTTATTGTCTGTTATATATCAAATTTGTAAACACAGCATATTCTCCATAGATGATTAGTTTGTGAAATCAGTAGCTAATGGAGAATATGAATTAGTAGTGCAATAAATTCAACCTTTTTCAAACTTTGGACTTGCTTAATCTCATAGGCTGGTACTTTTGGCTCATCTGCTGGAGTGGGACAAGGACTGGAGTGAATGAGGCTACAAGTGGAGTGAATGGAACTACAAGTAGTGTCGTTCTTTTAGTGTTGTCAAACTATGAGTTGTAGTTGTTATTGCTTGTTTCTTATTTGATTTGTATTCGTGAGCACCAAATGTAGTAGCAGGTCTTGCTAGCTAAGTATGATGACCTGGCTGTATTATGACGATATTATAATTTCTATGTTTGAATGTATGGATTTATATGGTTATTGGATGAAATGAGTACTTGATTACGTGTTCATGTGTGAATTTGAATTAAAATATTTTTGTAGCTGAATTTGAATACGAAATGACATTTGAATTAAAAAATCTGGTTGCTCTTCCCTAGAGTTTAAATTCCTAGGGAAGGTTTCCTAAGGAATCTACCTGTCCACGTAGGATGAAGAGCTGGCATGTGAGACAGTTTCCCTAGGGGGATTGTACCCCTAGGGAAAGATCTTTCCCTACGGTTTTGCATAAAAACCCTAGGGAAAGTTTCTCTTTCCGTTGAATTCCGCCCTAGGGTCTTTCCCCTACCAACTACCCTAGGGAAACTGTTTCCCTAGGGTTTTTTCAGCCTTTCCCTAGGAATACAAAGCCTAGGGAAACTTGTAGATTCTAGTAGTGGTGTGTGTGGAAGACGAACATTAACAGAGAATGGATGGCATGTGCAATGTAATATAAGCAGAGCTTTACCATGACGACAGATTTGATGTTAGGGGTGGTGAGAGGGTACTGGGAGTCCATGTCCTTCTGCAGGCTCAAGAGCACGTCAAGCAAATCCTCGCGTCGCACCTCATCAGACGCCGCCACCGGGCGGCGGCAGCAGTCGCTGCCTCTCCTCTCGAGGTGCTCACGGATGATGGAGTCCAAGATGGCGCCCAAACCTGGACCTGATTGCTGGCGTGGCGGGGGCGGCGCACGATCACGCTGAGGCACGAAGGGGCCGGGCGAGCGTGGCGAAGTCGTGGACGGCTGGAAGAAGTCGAGCAAGCTCAACTTGGGTAGAATCCTAAGCGCCTCCCGCCGCAAAGGCGAAAGAACTCGCCACGGTGCTCATTCCGCCTCCGCCGCCGGGCGATAGTGCGCGCCGCGGAGTCGAAGAGGAACCTCGACACAAGTCGGGTCGTTCACCGCCGCCCCGCCCTCGCCGGCTGGGCCGGGCCGCCGCGACGGGCGAGGAGGAGGCGAGCGAAGCTCGCCCTCGCGCACGGCGCGGAAGCGACCGGACGGCGCCGCCGCGGCAAAGAGCTTGTGGACGCACCGCGCAAGATCTGCCGCCACGCGCCGCCGTAGGGCGCTGGGTGACGCCCTTGGCGGCGCCGCGGTGGAGGAGCCTTAGCGCCGGGCGCTGAAAGTGGCCGCGACGCGAGGGCGAGGTCGTGGATCATGGTGACCACGCGCGCCGCCGCTGGCGACGAGGCCACCACCACGGGACGCCCGTAGGCGGATGGACATGAGCGGCCGTGGATCCACAGCGAGGTCGCGCAGCGCGCGGTGTGTGGGGCGCGGTGCCGGCGAGGTGGTGCAGGTGGCCGATGAACGGCAGCGCCCATGGCCCCGAGGTAGCCTGCTGAGCAGTGGGTTCCCATGAGCACGGCAACGGCGACGGACAGTAGCGCCGAGGACGACGAGTGGTAGGGCGAGTAGAAGAACCAGCAGCAGCGGCGGCGAGAGCTCGTTACCAGCCGTGGCGAACGACGTCGTGTACCAGCTGGTTCTTGGTCACGTCCTCCTTGAGTCCTTAACACAGATGGCTGGCTGCGTGTACCTGTGCCAACTTGTATGCACGTACCAACTACTGACTTCACCTTTAGGACCGCTACATGGTACATGTATACTGTACACGTTTAATAGTGCATTGTACGAGTTGGATGGCACGTCCCCGGCCTAGAAGATGGACCGCGACTGAAAACGTGCAACTGCAGCCTAGTCCCTGCGTACAAAACAAAAGTACCTACCAAGAATGACATACATGAGTATAACTGATCTCGTAGGAACGTTATGAAGAGATGTAATCATGTAAGGGTGGTTACTAGTCTAGAATAAGACATAAAAGTGCTGAAAACATACTAGGGGGGTTCTAAAAGTGCTCAAAACGCTGACTACACCAATGCAATTTTTAACATTCAACCGACTATAGATGTCTTTAATGAGGAGACAATGTAACCTTGAAAAAAATTGAAGATAAACACGATAAGGTCGATTTCGAGGTGAAAACTGGGGCAACTGGCAAGCAACAATAACAAAATATCTGGCATCCACAAAGCCAAGTGAAAATCATTCCACCGAACTTTTTAAGTTACTACACAAAACTTAAGGATCCACAACTTACGCTCCAAAATTTAAACAACCACATCCATCTCACATACTTAGCATAAGTACCAGGATTCCCCCAAACCCACGAGAAAAATTTCTTGCTCAAACAAATTCGAAGAGACTTAAAACATTGTGGTAAATGCCTATATTGCAATAGTGTTTAGCTCTTGGAGGCCTTGTCCTTGGTCTTTTGGATCTTCAACACCTTCTTCACGATCTTCTGCTCCTCGACCAAGAAGGCACGGATGATCCTGAGAGGTGATGATGGCTTTAGTTTCACCATTAATCATTTGAACAGATGAGCATGAGATGCGAAAGAATGATCACCTCTCTCTGACTGCAGTACCAGACAGAACACCACCATATGGACGGTTCACAGTCCTGCGGTTCCTTGGCAACCTGGACCTCTTGTACTCAGCAGGTCTCAGGTGTGGAATCTGCAATTCAAGCATATGAAATATTTGTGAGCAGTTAGATAAGATGTAAATGACACAAACTTGTACTCCAAGGTGAACTTAAGACTGTCTATTCTGTAATCAGTGAAGTTGCTACACATGTGGTCATGCCTATAAGGCGAACAATCTCAGCAGATTCAAGGAACAGTGTGCACAGGGAATTCGACAAAAGATATTGCTACCAAGCACATGTAGAGTTGATGCGTGCCAAGGAGTCATAGAACTTCTTAATTGAAGTTCTAAAAATCAGTGTCCTAAAGATAGTTGTACACAAAACCCTCCATGAGGTGGTCAAATCAGGTGGTCAGAAGTTTGTCAGTTAGAGCGAAAGACAATTCAGTGTAATCATAGTAATGATCATTTGAACTATGCAACTGATCATCATCCAAACCTGACCACCTGAAGAGTTCTACCAACAAAGGTAACAAAAATAGAAGATAGCCAAAGCCAAAAATTGCTTTGCAAAATAAATAAATAAATAAATGCAGAGGGGAGGGTGTATGCCAGTGCAAAGGGCCTCATAGAGAAGATTAGGCAGAATCCAAATGAAAGGTTCAGACATATGCTTGTCATGTTTCTAGGTAATCATAGGCCCGGTAGTACGCCAGGAAAAAAAAACAGGGGCAGTACATTTGGTTCAAACAAGAACAGCAATGTGAAAGTTACAACAAAACATGTTTTTAAGGTGAAAGCATAGATAGAAATCAACATCAACAGAGGACATCTCAACAACCCGGAAGACCAAAGGGGTCTAATAATGGTGTCCTGACATTGATATAACATGTACTACACAAAAAAACAATTTACTGCCAATTATTGAGAGTAGGAGTAATAAATCAGCAAACCAACAAGCTCACAATCTCTCTGCTATCCTGATTTGGTCTCAACAAACGGCAGAAGACGCAAACATACTTCATAATCATTTAGAACAAGGTGGACATCTAATATTACCATCCCGATTCATTCTAAACAAACGGCAGATGATACAAAATTCTTGATAAATCATTTACAGCAAGGTGGAGATCTAATATTAACATCAACCGATGTCATGAAAGTCATGGATCAATGCATCCTACCCTTTATTCTAGCTCCTCAAAGGAATTGAACCATAATAAAGATGCATGCCAACCATCACAACAATTAAACACAACCCATGAAAAAAACCGCGGGCTACAGAATTTAGCGGGAGGTTGGCCAAAACACAATAGCGGCACTATTAGCGCGCTATTTGGCACTATAGTGCGCTATTTGGCGCTATAGCGCGCTATTTAACATTGGGACAGGTTCGTTTGGCCGCTATTAGCGCACTAATTCGGGCGCTATAGCGCTATTTTTTTCAGTGAACACAACTAATAAGTATGAAGTCAAATGTATTTTTTGTGGGGGGGGGGGGGGCACGTCTTCAGGCTTCAAAACTAAATGTGGAAAGGACACGACATTAGAAGGCCTCATATAGAAGATTAATCAAGATGAAAATTCTGACATATGCTTGTCAATTATAATCAAAATAATCATTGGCCAAAAAGCATGGTTGAACGAGAATAGGTGCACTTCGACCCCCAGTTTGTAATCACACTTCACAAGAATATGAGCCATAAGCTACACAAAATACTAATGCATCAATTCATATACATGCTCCGTCAGGAACTCCTAGCGTAGGTTAATCACACAGCATTCAAAACAAAAACAATCATTGCATTAGTGCTTGATGCAGCGACCTAACGCAAGAACAAGTGGATATAACAGAGAAAGGTGGGGGCGGAACATACTCCTTGGATCTTCTTCCCGGTGACGGGGCACTTGGGTCCGCTCGCACGCTTCTTGGTGTACTGGTACACAAGCTTCCCGCCTAATCAACAGCAACAACGAGTCAAGATCCGAAAAAAAAAATGCGTAAAATTAAACGACAATAGTGCGCTATTCGATGCAATAAAAGGGACATAAATCCCTCACGCAGATCCATCAAACTCCTAACCAAGACACGAGCAGAGCAGCGAGAATCCTATCTCCACGACCAACCCGCACGAACAGAGACAACGCGAGGACGAGGCCGGCTCCGTGTCTTACCAGGGGTCTTGACGACGCGGGTCTGGTTGGATTTGGTGGCGTAGCTGTGCCGCTTCCGGTAGGTGAGCCGCTGCACCATCTTGCCGCCGGCCGCCGCTTCTCCCGGGCTCTCGCTCTCCGCGCGCTCGTCCTCTCTGGCGTGGCGGCGGGGAAGGGAGTGAGGAGGAGAGATGGAGGAGAGCTTTTATAGGATGGCTAATGGGCCGGGTGACCTACATCTGACGGTGGGGGATGATTTGCCAAGCAAATGGACGGCCCGATCTGAGACTCGGGGATTTACCAGCACCTTTCAATATGTGGATGGTCTGAATTTGGTTTGATGCTCATACATGACTTACATGACTTGGATTTAACATTGTCATGTTGCTCATACATGACTTGGAGCTAACGAAATTGTCATGTTTTTTTTAATTGTGTGGGCAATAGGTTTTGTAACACATACTCCCTCTGTATCACATTTAGATAATATTTGGATAACAAACAAACGGAAACGTTCGGAAATATAAATCATACATGTCAATCCATCCAAAATTTTGCACCAAATTTTGGGTTTGAAAAACACAAAATACATGACTTGAGTCTAACATTGTCATGTTTATGTTCAAAAAAAAAAAAAAACATGAGTTGGCAATAGGTTTTGTAACACATACTCCCTCTCGTTGTTATTAAGAAAATATTTTCTTTTGGTCAAAACTAAAAAATCTCATGAATAACTTATGGTGTGTTTTTTTTCAATTATGTATGGTGTTTCTAGTTTTGTTTTAAGTCAATCTTAGTTAACTTGGTCACGTTATACCCAAACTTTTTTAACATCAACATTCCGCCCATTAAACAAACACATTATCAAGCTAGATTTATAGAAATTAACTCAATATTGTAGATTTTGGTGCGCTCTCTATAACATGAAAACACAAAATATATAAGATGATGATAATGGAAAATATGTCCAATTCAAGTAAATCAATCTTAGCACTAACGAAGAAATTGTGCGTCTTCTTTCATACATACATCACATGAATTTTCTAAGTTTTAGCCCATTAGATAGAAATACTCCACACATTACAAATGTCACCTACTTCTATGTATGGAGCAAGAAGATACAATCTTACTACTCTTGGTTCTAAATGTAGTGGATTTCGAGTGGTACTAAGTAGGGATGAAAACGAAAATGATAATTTCCGATTTTCCAAGTCGTGCAGGTCGGGAGAAGTTTTTCCCGATTTTAATGCCTAAATGGAAATGGAAGTGGTAACCGAAAAAATGAAAATAATAATGGTAAAAATAAATGGAAATGAAAGCGAAAACAATTTTGCCCTCTTCCGATCGTTTTCCGAAGATTCCCATATTTAAGCGGTAATTTACCGTTGGTAATTATCGAATCAAAGGCACACACAACCAACTTGCACATAAGGTAAATATTTTTTGAAAACTAACTATATGGCAAGGATTGTACACATATAGGAACAAACTCTACTTAAGAAGAAAATCTAATAATTCATGTTTTTATCACTATGCTATGTCAAGTCAACTTAGAACTTGATCATTTATTTGTGTCATTGTCAAGGACTATGGAGCTATATGGCTTTTCTCATTTCGGAGGATTTGGGGTATTTTTGTCATTTTTGAAGATACCGTGATCATAAATTTCTAAAACGTTATCGCTATATTTTCCGATCGACTATATGGCATGGGTGGTAAAAAAATTTGGGTGAATACAGCCCCGAATTCACTTTTCAATGGCCCGAGTGGAACAATGAACTTTTGTTTGGCATGAGTGGAAAAGAAAATGAAATTTAAAGTGATTTGTAAATATAAAAATTATATCAATGGATTTCATCCCTGAGAATAAGTTTTAAAAAATTTATAAATATAAAACGTTTACATAAATATTTTTATAAAAAAAAAGAAGTCAAATGTTTTTTATAGTTTATATCTTCTTTCATCGATATCCTAATACTCTTCTAAATGTGAAACATCTCATTTCCACCTATGGGTTTTTTTTGGTTTATGATGTGTTTCTAGTTTTGTTTAAGTCAATATTAGCTAACTTTGGTCAAGTTTATATAAAAATTAAGTTCAACAATGTTTAAATAAAAACAACCACAAAACAAATTAACTCAATCCTGTAGATTTTGGTGCGCTCTCTATCCTTTGAAAAACAAAATGTACTATAAAAATGATGATAATGTAAAATATGTCCAAAAAGTAATTTTTTTTGACAAGAAGAAAATATATATTATATTATATGCTCATTCTTACAAAGTAGGTCCTTAAGCTTTGGAGCCCATTACATCAAGGTGAATATGGACGTAGGGATGGTGTAGGTGCATCATGTCAACTCAATCTAGACACAAAGGGCTGCCTCAGCGACTTTGTCGCCGGGATAAAGGAGTACATCACATGAATTTTCTAAGTTTTAGGCTCTTAGATAGAAATACTCCACACATTACAAATGTCACCTACCTCTATGTATGGAGCAAGAAGATACAATCTACTACTCTTGGTTCTAAATATAAAGATTTCGAGTGGTACTAAGTCAAACTATTGTATGTTTGGCAAAAATTTTAGAAAACAAAAAATGTTTACGCTACGTGTAAAAGCATCATTGAAACGTTAAATGTTTTATAGTTTATATCATTTTCATAGGTGGCAATACTCTTCTCTATAAACTCGATTAAGGGTTTGTTTTGGTTTATGCTGAGCTATGGGAAAGACAAAAGGCGAGAAAAAGATTTTAAGGTGTTACAAAAAACAACCACAAAACTTGAAAAAAAAAAAAAAAAACTTTCAAACAATCATGAAACACTTCATTTAGAAAACATTGGACTACTAAAGACCATATATTACAAAAAAACACGATTAATCATTCTGAGGAAATACAACAATGAGCATCTTTGAAGATTGAACTGACAAATCCTTGATATTAATAAAATAACCATAAATGCCTTGTTATCGATGGGAACATCGCTGTTAAAAACATTGTGTCGTTAAATACTAAATATCTACATGGTTAAATACTAAAATATTCCCTTTCATGGAGAGGTTCAACCCAAAACTAAGTGCTACTAAGGCTCTTATACCACTAGGCTACAAAGCCCTTTTCAAAAAAAAAAACCATTAGTTTAAGATAGAATCACTTTTTAGAAAAAAAAAAAAAACAAACCAAATTAAAGAAATGCAAAAACACAACCACTTACTAGTTTATTTTTAGTTGTTGCAAAGTAAAATTTCATGTCACATCCAATATGCAGGACACACATATGAAGTAGTAAACATGGACTAATCCGATCACCACCCAACAAAAATATTGTTACAATGCACCGTGTTAGCGATTGAGCTTAAACTCTACTTCCTCTATCTCAAATTGTAAAACATTTTGCCTTTTTACTCTAACATTTACATCTCGTCTTATTAAAAAAGTTTATACAAATATTTAAGTTATTTTTGAAGAACTTTTATTAATAAAGCAATCCACGATAAAAAAAACTTGATGTAAAAAAAAAAAAGATTGATGGTCAAATTTGATGTAAAAAAAGTCAAACTACTTATACAATCTAGAAGGAGAAAGTATCATATGTATTATATTTGCAAAATTCTAATAAATTATAATAATATTATTATATATAATATATATATACACTTTGTCTAGTAGGGATAGAACGGATACCTGCTGCAATTACGAAGACCAAAGCTGGAAAACGAGAGCCAAAATTAATTTAATTCTACTCGTATCTTTTCCCATCCGTCATCTCTCTCCTCACCAACCAGGCCAACACAACACCCCGCCCCGACGAGATCTCCCCCTTCTCTCTCCTGCCGTGCCGTCTCTCTCTCTACCTCTTTTGATCCGGCAATGGCCACCCCTGCCCCCGCCACCGCCGGCGAGCTCCTACGCGTCGACCCCCTCGAGCTACGCTTCCCTGTATGCTGCGCCCCCTGTCTCCCTTTTTTTATTATTACTCTTTTTTCTTCTTGGTTTGGGAAAAAAAAAACCGTTTTTTCCCCTTCTTTCTGTCGCCGCGGATCGATTGGGCGGGCTCCTGACCTTGCTGGTGTTTCTCGTGAGCAGTCGAGTTGAAGAAGCAGATCTCGTGCTCCATGCAGCTGTCGAATCACACCAACGACTACATCGCCTTCAAGGTCCGTTTGTTTGTTCTGAGTAGCCCCCCCTCGCCCTCTATTTCGGTGTTTTTTTACACCCTACCTGAAATTATCTCATATTAGAACCCTAGCGATGGATTTATACCATGCTATTTGGGCTGCTGTGCTACCCTGATGGGTTTGTGGTGACATTCATGCCAAGTCTGTTTTACATGAATTGAAACATCGATTTTGACCATCCAAAAATTGGGTCCTTCTAGATTGTTCTGCTGGTGGGCCCTCAATTTGGACGTTTGCTGCATCAAAGGGCGAGTTGCGTGATTAAAAAGACTTTAAATTGTCTGTTCTATTCATACTTGCATGTCTTGCTTGCTCACACTTTGGAGCTATTGGAATCTGTAGTGCTAATGTCTATATGTTGAGGTTTGATGCTTGGAGGGGTTGCTTTGTTTTCCTGTGAGACCCAATGATTAAGCTGCGGTAAAAATGCCTGTTCAGTGCAAGAAATAAGTGTTGACCTTTGGTGATTTATTCACCTGTTAGAATTAGCACTGATGTTATTTGTTTTGAGGTTGTGATGCATTGTGGTTTAATCTTCCATTGAACATACCATGATGTTTTTCTTGCTATTATAGCAATGGTTAGTGTGACATGTTTGTGCTGTTTAAACTGCTTATAGTTTGATCTTGACAATGTAAACATATGTTCAAGGAAGTCTTATCTTGCCCATGTATTTTTGTTTGACTGCTTCCTGAATTATCCAGGTGAAAACTACAAGTCCAAAGAAGTATTCAGTGCGCCCAACACTGGGGTTGTCTCGCCACGGTCCACGTGTGATGTTGTTGGTTTGTGGCTCTTAGCTTTTACCAAAGTGATATGTGTTTGGGCATACCATCATCTGTTTTGTTGTTTTTTTTATGTATTTGTTATCTGTACTGTTACAGTTACGATGCAAGCACAGCGGGAAGCCCCGCCTGACATGCAGTGCAAAGATAAGTTCCTTGTCCAAAGCGCCGTTGCCCCTGCTGGTATAACTCTGAAGGATGTCACAGGGGATATGGTAATACTTCTTTCTTTTTTTGAAGGAAAAAAACTGTTGGGGAACCCCACAGCACTTCATTTGTAAAAAATTTGTAAAAGAGAGTACAAACTTATAAGGAAATTAACTGTAAGCATCTAGCCAAAACAAAAGTCTGATCTAAGATCATCCTTGAAATGAAGGGACTGAAGGAGGGCAATACTTCTTTCTTATTAAACGTTTTCAGGAGTAATCTAATGAAACACTATATACATATAATGATAAATAAAGGCATCAGAGTTTTTTTGACTCAAATACTGTGGGGAGGTCCCCGCAGCTGAGATTTTATAAAATTAAGGAGTTTGGAGCGACTTTATTACAGAGATAAAATTGTCTTGTCTTCATAGCCCTCTATTTAAATTGACTTTAGATTGCAGCTATATTAAAATCTCTATGGTATTGGTTGTTGTGTGACTTGATAGTTCACGAAGGAGTCTGGGAATAAGATGGAAGAGATCAAGTTGCGAGTGACCTATGTTGCTCCTCCACAGCCACCCTCTCCGGTTCCAGAGGAATCTGAAGAAGGTTCTCCATCTAGGGCTTCTGAATCAGAAAATGGAGATGGACCTGCTGGAGGATTCACCAGAGTGAGTTATTGTTACCGTTGAACTTTGATTTATCGATTTACTACTTTGTTAGGAGGGTAATGTGTTTCTGGAATCATTGCAGGCTCTGAGAGAGCGATCGAGCCTCAAGACAAATCTACAGAGGTCAGTTACTGTTCTGATTATTAAGATTTCATAATAGAGTTAGCATCTTGTCCGTATAGTCTCATATACTTCGGGAGTGTTGGCATTGCAGGCTGGAGCTTTGATTTCCAAGTTGACTGAAGAAAAGAATTCCGCGATTCAACAGAATCATAGACTTAGACAGGAACTTGTAAGTGAAGCATCACATTTTTATCTTTCTATCATATTAGGGAACTTATCTAGAATGATATTACTGTTTGACAATATATTTTAGTCCCTTTTTTTGTTGTCATCTCATCAACAGTTGTAGAGGTAGTCCTTATAGTTATATCACATGAGATTTCTGTTCAAACATAAATTTTGCTAAGAGAATCAATAAAGAGAATTCGGTTGTAGTCTATGCATGTTTTTCTATACCAAAGACACTGTTATTTGTAGATACAGTTTCCCCTATTGCAATGATTTGAGTGGATTTAATGTGTTCGAATACTGAAATATATTTGATTCCCATAGTAAATAATACTCTGTCCATCCATCAATATAAAAAATATTTTTGTATGGGCAAATTCTTTCTATTAAATTTTTACCTCTAATTTCTCTTATGATATGATATATTTTCAAAGGCTATAAATCAACACCATCTCAAATGTACTTTCATACGTATCTATTGGTGCATTTTCTGTACACTAAACATGTGTATGATTTGACAAGACTTTTCATTATTATTCAGAGTATATGTACCTTATGTACCATATAAGTGCTGGTTTTCAGTAGAGATGCAAATCCACTAGTACAACCGGTGATATGCATGTTTATGAGACCTCAATATGCATTTAGTGTAACACTTAACAGTAACCCATAGACTTTGGGCATGTGATCCTCCATCGAGCTCTTGTTCTTTGTTTTCGTGATTGCCTCTTGACGGCGGCCTCAGACTCCACAGAGCAAGCTAGAAAATGCCGGAATCAATTTTCCCACTGCCCAAATTGAGCTCTTCGTTTGCCACAGTCAAGGTCTCCACCACCCAAATTGAGCCCCCCCCCCCCCCCTCCCTCCCCCAGAACTCGAGTAAGGCCGTGTTTGGTTGTTGCCTGCTTCTGGTACAGTGTTTTGCCTGGGTGGAAGCAAATCTAGGGTTGAATGCAGGCTCCAAGGATGCACTTGTTTTGAGCATAGCTGGCCAGACAGGCTCAGCGGCAGAGTGAGGGTTCAATGTAAGTCTCACATGCTGAACAGATTGCATCTGCTCCTACAGGCAACCAAACATCTTAGTATGTTTGTTTGTATCTGCTCATGCAACTTCACCAAACACTCATTTTGAGAATCTGCAACCACTTAGCCTGCTTCCCTCCAGCCAGGATACAAGATGTGGGTCTACGAAACCCCATCCGAGCAACCAAACAGACCATACACTTCTACCTAATCGAGCTTCACTGCATCGAGCTTGAGCTCTCAGCTGTCCAAATCAAAATTCTTGTCGTGCTTGAACTCCCCTGAGGCCCTGACTGAAGTGCTTGCCATTGTAGCAACCTCACCCTCCTTTTGCTGTTTTACTGAGCAAGGGAACCAAATTCTATGCATCTTGTTTGTGCCAAGCCAAAGTAGGAATGGGTTCAGATTGCTACCGAGCCAAGGAACCCTTTCCTACTTTGGCTTGGCACACTAGAGTCAGAAATGAAGAATGGGCTAGATTAGTCTTCCACATGTGTCCTAGAGGTTCTTAATCAGCGTATTTTGCAAAATAAGCAACGACAAGGTTGCTTAGAAACTCCCCTTCCTAGATCCCACTATTTGGGGAAGCTTTCAGACACTGGGTACACACCTTTACAGTTTACACTGGTAACATTCACAAACTGAATAGGCCTTTTAAGGCACAATCGACTTTGTAAGATATGAAATTGATTGGGAAACAGGACAGAAACACCACAACAGGCCCTTAGTCAACCAGCACCCAAGTGATTTGCATCAGTCCCTGTCTTAGCAAAGAGCTTTGAAAACACAGCTAATCTTCTTTTACTGATTCAGAGTAATATTTATCAAGATTTGTGTTTTAACTGTTGCCAGTGCAGACACTGCATGTTCAGGATATAGTTGATCATTAATTTTGTATTTGAAGATCAAAGTTGTTTCCAAATTTCTTCTGTTTGGCACAAACTTTTTGTGCAATTCTACTTTTGAGCCCTAAAACATATTGGTACGGCCAATGGGACCTGAGGGCGTAAGGTGAGAGACCGGTGGCCGTGGCTTGAACTCACAATGGCGAGGTGCGGGCAGCCTAGTCGGCGCTAGCACAACAGAGAGAGGTTTAGATTAGAATGAAGCTTTGGCCAGGGGACCAAGGGGAGATATAATCTCAATCCCTGGCTGATCTTCTCATTAACATAGATGGGGATTCTTATAGTCCTTTACAATCTGACTCTGACTCTTAGATGCTAACAAACTGTAGCTACTAATCCTCAACCAAATCTCTAAGACTCTGGACTAACCAATTCTCTAGGACTCTCAACTAACCAAATCTATAGACTCGAGACTAAACCTGACCAGGCCGATGGGCCTTCCTAGCGCCTGTGTGCAGCCTAAGGTCATGTGCCACTTCATATTTTGGCCCACCGTCTTCTTAGTAAAGCCAAAGAATTGCACAAAAACTACCCGAAGAACAATTATTGTCTTATTATTGAGGACAACTGCTATTTTACCATTTAAGCTTGTACTGCCATCTAGAAATTCTGGGGTTTTTAACAACCTTCTCTTGTCAGTTCAGAAGCTCAGTATTCATTTGTTTCTGTTTCATGTGGCAGGATTTGGTGAGACAGGAGATCAGCAAGAGGCGTGGAGGGGGCTTCTCCTTTATCGTTGTCATAATTGTTGCTTTGATCGGCATCATCCTGGGCTATCTGATGAAGTCATAATTCTTTCAGGCTGTCCTCTGGCCATATCAAAGACAGTCATGCAATATGTGTTTGGGAACTCGAAAAAGACTATTCAACCAGATGTCTTGAAGTTCTCCTGCCTATTTTGTCGATATAGGAGTGCGTATGTGAGGAATGCTGAGCCAGCTTAAGCTTTTCTTTTTCTTCTCTTGTTATATTTCGTTGGATGGGTTGTGCACATTGCTGACATTGTAACTTGGAAAATGCATCAATTGCTTTTGTTCACAGTTTATCTTGCTGACGAAATCTGTTTATTTCCCAAGTAATCTGCTGTTCCATCATCTGGAAAGAGCACGTGATTCCACCATGTATTAAGCTTTGAACGAGTCTTGTTGCAATTCCAATTATCGCCTAAAAGCAATTAAAGTTGATAGCAGTTTGTCAGGTCTTCTGCAATGAATACCATCCAAGGTGATTGCAAAAAAGTTGCTGGTGCCTGGTTATTTAGCAATTTATTGTATGGCATTAGCCTCCAACGGAATATACGGTCATAGAGATCAGAGAGTGGCTACAGTTCTTCCAAACCTGCAGATTTTTGACACAGTTGCTGCACCTGTGTGGATGTATTTCTAGCAAATCTGTGCAATTTCCAGTTCGAAAAATTGGTAAACATTGTAACCAAAAAAGAACAACAGAACTGAAGAAATATGGACGGCAATGTTTCTTGAATCAACACTTTCCTGGTACTTGAATTCAAAAAAATTCATAACGTTCTTCATACAAAAGAAGGCCAACATTCCAAGTAAACGCAGAGTTGGCCATTCAGGTATAATCTTTGTACAGAAGGGTGGTTCGTCCTCCCTTTGATCTATCCTGATCTAACAACAATCACATACAATTACGTAACTAGCAGTGCAACCAGTGCAAGCCCGACCTTATTGCCCAACATATTTACAATACATCATGGTGCCTAAAATGTGCCATATTTGGGCTCTAGAGCTTTTGAGGTGTTCTCACCTCTATCTAGTAAACCTGAAAACTAATCTAAGTGCACCCTCCTTCTGTTGCCTCTATACCGGAACACACACACAAAATCACCTGAAGCGGCATTTGAGCAAGTCACTCAGCAGCCAAATCTCTTTCCCTTTCCAGCCTTCAGACTGGTAGCCATCATGAAAGGCAGTGGGAAGCATCAACGGGCCAACTTCTTCGTAGGCATTCACTGGAACTACTTCCATCATTCCATGGCACAACCAGCTTTGGATTTACACTTCATCTGAGTAGGTACCTTGTGCATCGGCAACATCCTTGCTCGCATTGGAAGACGTTTTTCCTTTTAGCTCAGCGCATACAAGCTTCATCAAGAGGAGCCCAGCAAGGAAAGCTGCTGCCATCAACATATTGAACACATCATTCCAGCTCTTGGATGAAATGTATCCTGTTAGCAAGGGTCCAATGGCAGCTCCGACAGACCCCGCCCCATCAATTATTGCTGTCACAGTGGCCAGTGCTCGGGAGTTTCCATTCAAAGAGCTGTGGGTGCCAAGGTCAGCTGACACTGCAGTTGTGATCAGGGCATAAGGCCCATTCACAAACATTCCAGTGATGAACATGAGGGAGATGTTCCACATTATCGACATGCTTCCATATGTGCGGTACAGGAAGAGGGCGGGTATCGCACAGTACATGAAGCTTGCAGCTGTGATTGCCCGCGCATTTAAGCGATCAGAAATGTGACGGCAAGGACTCCTCCCAACACGCCACCAACATCGAAGATTGTTGATAAGCTGCCAGCCATAGCATCAGAGAGGTACTGACCACCAATACCTGAAACAAGTGAAGACCTATTAGAAAGCACATTCCTAGGAAAAGTTCCGGTTCTAGAAAAAAAAAAGGCTTCTAATATGTATACTGAACCATCAAAATGAGAATGATGTCCGACAGATTTGAAGGTTGAATATGAAAACTTACGTGTATGACTGATGTAGAATGGTAGCCAATACAGGAAGGTATATGCAACCAATTTCGAGAAGAAGAGGCAAAGAGCAAATGGCGCAACTCCAGGAATCCTCCATGCCTCTAAGAAACCCACTGCATTATGTTTCACTTCTTGGCCTGGTTCCAAAAGGGGCTCCTTCACAGTGTCCTTGTCACAGTTAAATTCACCACTGTCAATGTCTATCTCCATTACCTCAGGATTAACCGGCAAGAAAATATACACCATCAAACCAACAAGAGCCATGATAAGGCTGGGGACGGCAAATGACCAACCCCACCCAAACTTGAGGAGGAATGCAGCAAGCAGTGAGCCAGCTATATTCCCAATAGAAGTGTGTGCATTCCATATGCCCATGATTAGCCCTCTCTTGCTCTTCCCAAACCAGTTACCAACAACTGCAACAACTGAAGGCCACCCAATTGATTGGAACAGGCCTGAAAGCATCTGAATAACCAAGAAATAGTAAAAGCTGTGGACATTCAGCCAATATCCAGCACCAAAGAGAGTTGTGAATACAGCAGTCCCAATCATGCCAATTGTCAGAAAGATCCTTAAATCCATGCGATCCCCAATATGTCCAGCGAAGAACATCCCGATAGAATATACAGCAAGGAACGCAACATCTATCTCGCCAAGTAACGCTGAACCATCAACAGTGTTGAATGGCAACCATCCAATGGTAAGAGCGTTGCTCTTGCTTGCGTGCAGTCGTCCCCAGTGGGAGAATCCCACCTTCGTCTGGGGATCAAGAGCACTCTTAACGATGCTTGTGATCTTCCGAGTCATATGAAAGCATGCGTATGCGAAGAATGTAAGGACCAGGACCAGTGTCTGGTACGTCCTGAGCGAACCGGCACCTCCAAGTAACCGAAGACCAGGAGGTTTCCTGCTCGTCATCTCTTGAGAGTGAGACATGAGAACACAAGATTGCTGAGAAAGGTCACGGTGCAGCTAGTGCAAGCGCAGGGACACCCTTCTGGAATCAACAACGATTGCCACCTGAAAGCAACAAAGGAAGATGTAATCAGGATAACAGGCGTACAAGGAGCTATGAATTCTATGCTGATAACTGAGACAGCAGATGTTATGCAACTCTTAATTCATACTAGTATGCAATCATGCTCTAACATGTTGGAAAACAGAGTGATCTAAATGAGCCTCGTACAGCTGTTTCAGTTACACCACAAAAAATAGGGGAAACTGATGCAGCGAATGATCCAAAGAATCTCAGCATATTTCAGGAAACAAATTAATCTGCTTGTTTAGTAGTCAATTTCAATGATCACAGGTGGAAGACATTTGTTACTCTTGTTCCTTAGCAACTGTGACCTTGGATCAGAGGCACCCACACAAAGTAATCAAATTTGCATAACCGAAAACGCCCCACTGATCAATTTCACCAAATTAGTGCCTTTTTTTTTTCTAACTCCTAACATTAGCCTAACTGCGTCAGTAGCAGCCGATAAACTAAAGAAACTCCCAACTCTAAAGCAGCATACTTTCTGAAACCTGCACAAGAAGGAAGTTTCCATGTGGACGCAGGTAAAAAAGCTGATTTTGACATTTCGACTCCACCGTCCTTGCAATTTTGCAAAGATTTCGCAAGTCCCGTCACAGGGGGCCCATCCGATTTCCAACTCAACAGGTATGATCTCATACCTGACGCTCCCCAGTTGAGGGAAAGAAAAACAAACACCACCTTGTCCCAAACTCCCATCAAATCCTTCCTTCACCAAAAATTTCCCTCAATTTCAATTTCAACCCCAAAACCCCCCTGAAACTGAAAGGCCTAAATAAACCCATTAACAGTAGTACAGAAGCACACACCACCGTGAAGAAGAAGAACAATAATACTGTAGCATCGAAGAAGGAAGACCCAACAAAACAACCGAGCTGCCGATTCAGCCCAAAATCGGCGCAGAGAAGATCAAGAACAGGACAAAGCACGGACCTTTTATTTATTTTTCTTTTCAAGAGCCCCGGTCGATCTTCGCCGGATCGGAGGGGCGGCTGGCTTCCTCCTGCGCCGGGACGGATTGGGCAAATGCACAGCGACGCGGCGGAATCACGCAATGGGGATTGGGGAGCGTGGAAGAAAAGAAGCCCGCCCCCTCACCTCGTGCCTGCCCGTGCGTGCTCTGCTTCCTTCTCCTCGGTGGTGGTGTTCTTTGAAGCTCGGGGCGAGTGCGAGAAGTCACCGAACGAGCGAGGGGCATTTATTGGAACCTGCGCCGGGTATTTACGGAACTGCCCTTGGACGGAACTGCATGGTGGTGCTCCTCCTTGGGTTGGGTGCTGACAGCACGTTACGGCCACGATAAGGAAAAAAGGAAAGCTTTTTTCCCAAGACAGATAACTTATACCAACCACGCATTTTGATGGCGTGTATGAGAAGGGAAGAGAGAGAAGAGAGCTTTTTCTTTTTCTAACGGATGATAGGTATTAGTGGGTCCCAATAGATATGGATGTGAGGTTAAATAGGAAAGAGAAGGAAATAAATAATAATAAAGAAACTTTTTACCCAACTTTAATTGTTGTGATAAATTTTGGCCTAAGATTTGGGCTTTATACCAAATACTTGGCTCTACTATTAGCCATGCTCTAAGCTGGCATCATGGATCACGATGGGATTTGTTTATCACCTCGCACTTTGCTAATTGAATCGAAGTCGCCAGGGCAATTAGGTAAACCGACAAAACATGATACGAAGTGCAAATCGATCCTGTTTGGAACTCCACTACTAGCTCATCACTTTTGTGTGTTTTATGAAAATCTCACGTGCAATGTGTCAAATCCACGTGGGAAGAAGAAGAAGCTGAATGTCTTGGTTTTCCATGTCGTGTCCAATGTTGTCTTGCTTTTTTGTTGAAACATAACCGGGTTGTTCGGCTCGCTGATAAGTTCAAGTGAACAAGGCAAAATAGCTTCTACTGTACTACTAAAAATATGGGTGTGCTTTGTTACTTGATGGGGTATAAAATGTTCCAGCTTTATCATAGAATCAAACTCTACAGCTAACTGAGATTATAAAAGTTGCACAAATGCCCACGGCATCTAGCTAAATCAAACTAATCGAAATATAAACCTTGTGACGAACATGGCATATGGACCGGTTATATAATAATAAAAAAAGGTTACAAGAAGTACTGGATGAAGCAAATACTCGTACGTACTTACCTGTTGCTAGCAATCACGGAGAGGAACATCTACTTGCTCCATACTAGTTGGGATGGTGGTGTGCACGTACGGCGCGGGTATAAACGGGGACAAGGCAGGGGTAGAATCGGAAACCAGGAGGAGGAGGATCGAAATTCATGGGCGACCCGACGGGCCACTGGAATATTCTTTCCCGCCACTGGAATTATCCCTCGCGTGCCGTGCGGGGCTTCCCTCTTTGCCCCCGCACGCGTGGCCACACCACGGCCCACACCCGACTCGGCGCGCGCCGCAGTTCTCGTACGCCGCTTCCCGTTCCCGCGGCCGGCGGGTGGTGGGTGGGCCCCGCGTCGTCTGTCCACGTCAATGGTCGTGGGCCCGGATCCAAACTGTCCCGGAGGAAGCTGCCCGGGCCGTGCGAGCCGGTGGAACCGGCAATGATCTTCTGTGGCTATGGCTGCAGCTGCGGTGCGACGAGGCTCACAGCCCACAAGTTTGACGAGGGAGGGATCTGCATGGCCGCCGGGTATATTCTGGGAATAAACCGTAAGAGATGCCTTCAACCATTCAAATTCAATAACAATAATTGTCTCCATACCCCATGCTTTTCAAGTAGCATATTTAAAAACCTACTACTACACGTACAAGCCCACGCCCACGGCACACGAGAAGATAAGTCATCCGTATTCTCAAAAAAAAAAAAAAAAGTCATCCGTGGCTGCATCGGATGGTTGGCAAAAAAAAAAAAAAAGGGGACAACAAATGTATATATGCCCTACGGTTCTTGAAAAAAAACCAATATGGAGGGAGTACTCCTACAGGTACAATAAAAGGGAAAGGGGTGCAAAAAGGGGACAACAAATGTATATATGCCCTACGGTTCTTGACTTCTTGGCAAAACAAAAAAAAAAAAAAAAAAAAAATTTACATGTATATATGTGCGTGCGGGGGTGGTGGTGGTATCAAGTTGGGAAAGATGGGCAAGCTGATGAAGAAACTATTGGAGAAGTACACTTACTTAATTTGACAAATTTTCAAGGACAACAAATTCCTTTAGCAAACTGTTCGAGTTTGCTCTTAGCCCAAAAGCTACGACGACTCCTTACCAAGTTGCTCTAGCTAAATGAATATTGTTGAACACTCTAGGTCTGCTTATAGTTGGATTCAGGGTTACAAGAACAAGAATCACACTAAATATCATAACTATTTTTTTTTTTTTCTTCTTCTTCAAACTTTAAACGTAGGACGGTCCATAATCGAAAAACGTCCTCGAGGTATGAAGATTATTATAGAGGTTGCTTATGGTGGAAGTGGAACATGCCACTTTATGTTGAAATCTCTAGTTTAGCATGCAAACGAGAATTTTTAGCTAAAGAACATTTTTTAGTACCGATGTGGTCATCATCAATCAGTCTATATGTTGTCCCTTCCCTTGCAAAAACTCAGAAAGGAATGCTTTATACCCTTTATCCAAGAAACGTCTTGTATAGACATACACGCTTGTATATATGTAGAAACTCTCTCCTATGGATAGGATATATATACTTGTAAATCCTGCCCCTACTAATATCTATTGGAGATTGGGCCAACAACTTTTGAGAGTCATGAAAAGGCAAGCTCTTGCTAACGACAGACACGCCTCCTCCAATGGGTTAATTCATCATATCATAGACTCGTCATGTACTTCCTCCATCCTTAAATTTTCTTAACTTTATTGAAAAAAATTACAATATCTAATGAACGCATCATGAAAATATAGTCTATGTTATATGTAACTATATTAATCTGGTAGCATAAACCTTTGACATTTATTTTTTTTCTAGAAACTATAGGTCAAAGTTTTAGAAGTTTGACTTGAAACAACTCTAGAAATCTATTTCTAGCTAGTGTTTGAATATAACCCTAGCTAGTGTCGTGTATACCCCTTTTCGAGCATCTAAGTATTTTCTAATATCCAAAAGTCACCTGAAGTTACACGTATAGTACTCGAAAATGGGTCAAAGTAGAAGATATGATGAATGGATAAACGGTATATATTGCACACACGACAGGGCCCCTCCCTGGGTCATCCCAAGAGATTCATCAAAGTCCAATCTATCCGGACCAAGATTTCCACGTACTTTACTCCAAAAAGAAAATAAAGATTTCCACGTACTCCCATGCATTAGGTACCAAGAAAATCATGTGGTGGCAGTACAATGACTGCTTACAATGCTAGCCAGGAGTGTTGTGGAAGAAGTAGCACGCACAATAGTGGGATTAATAATTTATTTACCCGAATATATAGTCACCGTAAATAAAAAAAAAATCCATATACAGAGGACTACTGTACCTGCTTAATCCGTGCAAGCTGAAGCCAAAGGTTGGCGTGAATGCTACATTTTTCAACGGTGTCCATTATCGCTTACAGTCACACATGGTGGCCAACGCAACAAAGCAGAAGACGCCGAAAAAGATAGGTCAGTGGCGTACCGCGGCAACAGACACAGCGACGTGTTTCCCGATGTGCGTACCACCGGATAATATTATGGCGTGTGCGCCTCATGTTCTTGCCTATCGCTTTTACAATTTCTCGCCGGTTGCCGCTGCTGCTGATCCGGGTTGGATTTGGATTTTGCCCGGTGACAAACAGTGAGACAGCTTTCTTTGAAAAACCCGGTAAGGTAGACAGGGACGGACAGTCGGACAGAGCCGTCGCAGAGTCGAGAGATCTCGTCTAGTTTGGCATTGCGTGATCTCGTCTAGTTTTAAGCCGTTTTGCATCATTTTCTGAAACAGAAAGTTTCTCACTAGATGTGTCATGGAAAGTTTTATGAGAGCTCAGCAAATATATTGACATGACACACCTTATTAATAAATATAGACGATTTTAAGTTTCTTGACCAAAAAAATAAGCCACTGTTCAATCCTGACCGAAATTATTTGCTTCTCAGCTGCTCTCCAACCCTGCAGTTGCTACACCAGAATCACTATATGTTAGAGAATTAAGAGAGTTCAAGTTGAAAATGAGAGTGAAGGTGGGTCCAACAACGAATCCTTGCTTAGCTCGATCTACCTCCTTAATAGAGGGCACAAAGAAGGCTCAACTCTTGCCTTCTATGAGTTTATATATTTTGTGAAGAAAGATAAATTAATGTTTTTCCTCAAAAGACTTAGGGTGTCTAGATGCATTTGGAATGCAAAATACCAAGGGGCTGTTTGGCCCCGGCCACACCCCGGCCACTATAGTTTGTGGCACCGCCGTAGTTTTCAGTGGCGGCCACATGCAACCACGGTCTTTGTGGCGGCCACAGTTTTGCGACGACGAATTCTCTTTGTGAAGGAAAATGTTGTGGCCGCCGAGGTTTGTCTTCAACCAAACAACAACTTAAATTCCATAGCGAGCCGCATCCTAGGCATGGCAATAGTGGCTGAAAACCAACACTTATACACTTTGGTGTTTAGTTGCATGCCACACCAACAAAATTACAATAAATATGGTGCCACAACAATAAATTTGCTGAGTTGGCATGGTCATTAAATGTTAGGGTGTGTTCAGATGATGCCAAATGCTAATTCTTTTGCTGCAACAAATGGCAAATGCCAAAATTTACGCCTTGGTGTTTAGTTTCATGCCAAAATATTTGCCGTGGTAGACACAACACGCACCCTCATGACGCATTTTACCCTCTTTTGGGTCTCTTGCGTGCAAAATGCTCAAACATTTGGTGGTTTTACACCAATAGCGTATAGTTCCATTTTACAAAATGATGCGCCAAAACACCAAAATTTTTTTTTCTAGAATGGGGACTCAAGAGGACCTCAATCAAGCCGGTGTTAGTCGAGGTACTAGTCGAAGCTCCACTGGACGGAACCTAGACCTGAAGAAAGCTTTAGAACGCGTAGGAAGGTAACCTACACGTGAAGTAAAAGCACACGTAGGTGAAGACACCGGAAAACCGGGCACACACGTGACGTGAGCTAGCAAAAGACTTTCAAGCTCAGTTTCAAGTCCTGTTTATTAGGTGACGCCGCGCCGGCCAAAGACTTGAAGTGCTAGTCTTCTTGCTCGAGAGTGAAGTGTGATCACTCATCACATTTTCACACACGTACCGCAAAAGGCTAGGAAAATTCCGGTCACGCCGTGCGACGTACGTGTGGCCGTTCCGGAAACGGCTAGGCGATAATGTCTGCCAGCATTGTCAATATACTATGCACACTCTCAGTTCTAAATTATAGTAATTCATTTGACTATATTTTACCTTAAGTTTGACCATTTTCCTTATTAAAACAATTTATGCAAAAGGTGTTAAATTTGACTTAAAGAGCTTTTATTAACAAAGTAAGAAACAATAAAAGAAGTGATATTTAGCACAAATTTCATAAGATGAGTGGTCAAATTTTGAGTCCAAAAAAGTTAAACGAGTTATAATTTAGAACATATTTAGTATATCATTAATTATTGTGGATAATGGACCATTAACTGCTGGAAACGTACATATTTCTGTCGGTGTGACGACGACGAAACACCCTATCCTGTTTCATTTAATTCCAATATATATTATTCCATGTTATGATATCGTTGTGGTGCTTTCTCGTGCATGGTGACGGTCGACGGCGACCGGGGAAGGTAACGTACTGTACGTGGCAACTCATGACCGGGGCCAATGCAAGCTTAACGTCGCCCACACAGTGTTTTGAGTGATGACTTGACTGGAGAGAGATGGTGTGCATGCTTTTTGCTAGCTAACATCTGGGGAAGGCTAGCTAGTTGGCTGCAAATGAATGCAAATGACACGAGACGAGAGCACGCGGACACACAGATCGCGTCATTTACTAGCATCCAGCCAACTCACCCGTGTAAACTGGGGTGTTCAGTTGGCGCTACAGAACCCAAAAAGTGCTTACGATCCCCCCGTCACATCAAATCTCTTAGCGTATTTTTGGAAAGATTAAAGGTAGATAAATTAAAAAATTGATTGTACAGTTTGGTTGAAAAGTGTGAGACGAATGTTTTTAAGCCTAGTTAGTCTATGGTTGTACAAGAATTACCAAATACAAACGAAAATGCTACAAAGATGCGCACCCCAAAATATTTCACCAACTAAACAAAGCAAAACCGTTTGACGAATCATTGTAAAACGACTAAACGAGGGCAGAAGGACACGTAATGATACACAACATAACACGTTAAGTCTTTTGCGTGTGTCTTCTCGAGAATGATAGTAGAAGAAAGCACACTGCAGGTATTCGCTGGGTTACAAAATTACTGATAAAACACACCATGCATGGCGCATTTCTAGTGGGTTTACTCAATATTTTAAATCGCGAGCTATAAAATTTAACGGGGAGGTTGTCTAGGACACTATTGATGCTATAGCGCACGCTATAGCGGCAGACATAAGCAGTAGCTCCATATGCGCACTATAGGTCTACGGTACGAGAGGGACGGTCGTTTTCAATCCCTTCCATTCTTGCCGACATACGACCGGCCGCCTCCAGATACAGCTCCATACGCGCACTGCGGGTCTTAGTACGAGCGACAGACCACACGCACTGCGTGTCGTGGCTGGGGCCTGGGAATCTGCTAGCTGGTCCTCCCTATACTACTGCCCGTCTCTGTCTGCCATCTATGGTTTCTTCACCACCGGTACATAGCACGCGGCGTAGTGTCAAAAGAACTATAATGTGCATACAGTAGGTAAGGTCGAAGGGCGATTCAAATTGCTTTTGTTTTCCGACCCGTCGAGCTCTGCTCACCCAAGCTCTGTCCCCTTTTGAACTTTGTCGCACTCCACGTACGATTTGGATGGAAAATAGAGTATGAATGCGCGGCAGCTAGCATTCGCCAGGTGGATACATGCGCAGCCAAGAGAACCAAAAGCGGTTTTGCGAGATTCTACATATGGGATGGGGTCAGCTTCACCGAGGTTGTAGCATACGTACAGTAGTTTTCTCCGTCTGGTACGTACGTCTTTCTCGTTTTCTGCTTTGGCTTTGCATGCTTGGCTGGTGTTGCTAGCTACTACAGTACTCAAGCTCCTTGATGACTGGGCTGTTGAAGGACGAATGATGACCCGCCACGTCACAGGGCATTGCCTCTGAACATAATGAAGCCCGCTATCTCATCAGTTCGTTGTCAGGACACGTACAGTTGTAGTCTGGGGATGATGATGATGATGTGGGTTGCATTGCATATATATATTGTGGCCGCGTACGTGTTCCAGAAAATTAACGTTCATACCTTTCTACTTTTGGATAATGAAATGCTTGGTCCTGTGGAGACTTACGTGCATGTCGTTGCTGTCAAGTACTCCATCTGTCCATGGAGTTCGTTGTTTTTTCTTTTGAATTTCATGTTTGACCATCCGCCTTATTCAAAATATTTAGGTAAATTATAAAATAAATTAATCAATATTCAAGTATCTTCATGGATAAAATAAATCGTAACAAAATAAATTATATTTGTGCAAAAAATTTGAATAAGATGAAGATCGAATAAGATGGACGGATTGCGTTGACAAACTCGGTGGGACGGAGGGAGTATATGGCCGATCATACATGTTCCGGTACGGTGATCAACGTAGGCGTGGCCCTGTGGTTGACGACGACCGCTCCGTACGTCCCGGACCGGAGAGCCGATGAGTGTCGTTCTTTCGATTTCGTCCTGGCACCAGAGGTTAAAGTAATCCTAATCCTAATCCATCCGCTAGCTCGCTCGGAGTTACTGTAATTAGTAGTGGCTGTGCGCGCGCCTCCCTCCGGCCACTCGTGCTTTGGATTTGCATTTTTACTTTCCATGGTTCGATTGGCTACTTTCCAGTGCAGCATTCCCTGCTTGCATTGCTCACGGCAACGTCACGAGGACTACAGCGGCCGGGTTGGACGGTGGCGTAGGGTGGTCGGCGGACATGGACAAAACAAGCCAAGCCAAGCCAAGGCGATGGATCTCTGAGCGGCTGCCGCCTGCCGGCACCAGTCTCCGCCGTCGGCCACCGGACGGAATGGGGGCGACCGCCGACCAGGATTTCTTTCCATCCTGTCGCGCGATGTGCAAGCGTTTACTGCTGCAGCTGCAGAGGTGCACGCACGCTTACCACCAAACCCGCCGCCCGGCCTCTTATCCACATTCTGTCGTCCTGTGGCACAAACAAAACACGCAGGATTTTTTTTTTTTAAAAAACAAAAGAAATCGAAAGACGCAGGAGGATTAGAATACTCCTCTCAACTAAACCCTGCGAGAATCTGGACGACGGCAGAAAAAATTATCACAAAAGACATCAAGTTGTTAGCACAAAATCCAACCCAACAATTCAAGTCCAACCCGACTCTCCCCCGATGTTGCCGGATGCACGAAGCTCTTCACGTACATTTATGGACTAATGATTTCCTATAATAAGGCTGACTAATCCACAAGCAAGACTCATGAACCATGTATTGCATAAGCTAGCTCATGATAATGAGGATGAAGTACTCAAGGCAAAGGTATGTGAAACGTACAGGGTTGGCTAGCTTTGGAAAAGCTCTCAAAAATGTAAACTGGACTTCACCATTGCGGTACTCTCAACATACATATATGGAACATTCAACTCGGAGGTCCGGATAAAGAAATTATATATGCTCTCTTAAAATTTTTCACCCTATAGAAATAGACTAGGACGGGTTTGGAAGCCGGCCAGCAGGTCAATCAGGTTTTATTGTTCATCTGAGATTAATTTGCACTTTGATGTGTTTTGCAAGGGATTTTGACTCCTTCACGGGATAAGACTGCACCTTCCATACAAACAGAAAGCTGATGTCTGACTGAGGTGCTGTTGTTCATCGTTTGATCTGACGGCCAAACATCCTACACAGCCTACATAAGGCAACCTGACAACCGACATCGATAATTGCCCTGATGCATGGTCCTAGATGAGAACTTTGACGGTTCTTTTGCTGCTAGTATATTTGTCCACAAACTAACTAGCTGTTTCAAAAAGGCCAGAATTATTAAAAACGCCGTCCGCTCGTCCGCCTCCGTGGGCGACGGCGGGCGACGAGTCCCAGGCCGCCGCACCTCAAGCCGGACGCCTCCGCCCGCGCCCGCCGAGCTCGTGCGGTCCGTGGGGAAGGTGGCGGCGTGGCCTACCCCCCTACTCCGGCGGTCTTGGCGGGCGTGGCCGCCATGGCCCATGGAGGTTCCCCGGCGGCGCCGGCCGCCCCCGGGCGGCGACGGAGGATGCCGCCAGATCGGTGGCGCCCGCCGGATCCGTGGCCGCTACGGGGGCGCTGTGGTGCGTGGGTGTCGGCGAATCGAGCTGGTGGCGGGCGGCGGTATGCCATGGCTAGCGGCCCGGCCGGCGCGGTCCGACGGGCGACGGCCGGGCGGTTCGGACGGGCGGCGGCGGCGGGCCGGGTGTGCGGGAGGGAATCGTGGCGGGCGTGTTGCGCCGACGGTGGCTTCGATTGGCATCTACGCCGCGACGGGCGGCGAGGTTTGAGGTTTGCTGGCCGCCTTCCTTCCCCCCTTCGCGCCGGCAATCCCGTACAGCGCCTCCCGGGGTGGGGGGGGGGGCCGTCGGTGCTTGCTCGTGGTACCGCGTGGTGGTGCCTTGGGTGGTGCCGGGTTTTCTCCCGCAGCCGCGCGGTGTGGCGGGAGGCTTGGCGCGGGGGGAGGGCCGAGTGTGTGGCGCGGCGTGCATGGTGTCGAGGCGGGCGAAAGCCTTCGCGACCGCTTTGTCGGTGCCAATGGTGGCGGCGGCCTTGGGTCGTCGTTCTCCCGGGGGCATCATTGAGGGCATCCATGTCCTGCAGCCTTGGGATTTTCAGGGTGAAAACCCGGCCCCCGTGGGACGCGGCGACGGCGGTGTCACCGGGCGTCGTTTCCTCCTTGAGGCGCCGCATCTTGAGACCCGGTTTCGGCTCATGGCGGGGTGGTGGTCGGTTGGTGGTGTCGCCTGTGTGTGGTACTGGGTGGTGCACACGGTCCATGTTGGCGGGGAGGAGCAGAGGGGCCATGGGTGCTTTGGAGCCCGAATTGGCACACATGGTGGTGGTGATCTCGGTGCCGATTAAAGCGGAAGAGGTGCTCTTTTGTGCGGTTTCGGTTATCCGAGTCCGGGTAGTGGAGTGAGGCGGTGGGTGAGGGGCGAGGCCTCCACAGAGTTGCCGGGATCAGTGGTCTCCATTGTGCCGTGACGAGACATTCTCCGACGCAGGGAGGGCTGGAGCGGGGGGATCGACGATTGTGGGTGTGCAAGTGAGGGGATAGTCCCGTGGTGGAGGAGTTCCGATTAGCTGCCGGACTTGCGGCTGGCCGGCTTCGGCGTTGGTGACGACGGCGCAGATTTTGGCGGCCTGCCGTCGGCTCCTCTCCTGGTGGTGGTGGTGTGATGTGGTGTGTGTTTTGTTTTGTTTTCTCTTGGTGCCTTCGAGTGGTGGCTCGAGTCGACGTCCCAATCCGATCTAGCGGCGGTGTTGGAGCTTCGTGTTGATGACCCAATCCAACCGAGCGGTGTTCCTCTTTGTATATCTTGCCCCTTCCGCGTCGTGTTAGTTGAGTTGTTTAAGTGGATCCTAGTAGTAGGCGGAGTGTAACACTCCCTAAGGTTGAGTTGAGTGGGCGCTAGTTGTGGCGCGAGTTGAGTTGATCTGGTACCTAGGTGTGCGGGTGGAGTAGGGTACCCTTCACATTTGTATGGTTTTTTCGCCCGGTTTCGGTCAAAAACTGGGCTGGCACTTGCCTTTTCTTTTTTTCGTCTAATAGAAATCGCGCAAAGCTTTTGCCGTCCTTTCTAAAAAAACTAGCTGTTCGTCATCACGCAAACACAATTGTTAATTTATCGTCTGAAGATTTGCTCGAAAACATCACCGTTCTTCAGTAAGTACCTAAATGTGTTCCTTGCGGTTCTCAGGCGCGTTCCTGGACAAATCTTAGAAAAAACAGCTAGACTGATTCCTGGTCATGGCTAGACCGGGTTTCGGCAGAGGAATTGTGCCCGCCTGATCCATCTGATTCCTAGATGGTTGAATTGCGCCCTCATCGATAACGCCTGGTCGATCGACGAAGACGTGGTCCTGTTCGTAAGGTCCAAGGGTGATTCAGCTTGCGTTTACCGTCGTGGTATATCTGCCCACCCAAAGCTCTGTTCCCTTTTGAGTTTTGAGGCGCCAGATGGATACACGCACAGCCACGAGAACCAAAAGCGGTTGTGCGAGTGGCTCTACATACATACATGCAGCTTGATCCTTCCTTAAATTACAACGGGGGTCAGCTTCACCGATTGAGATTGAAACATATTCTCTGTCTGGTACGTCCTTCTCATTGTCTCTTGGCTTTGCATGCTTGGCTGCTGTTGCTTGCTAGTAGTAGCTTGACGTACATCCTCTCATCAGGCGTATTTGATCGGTGTTGAAGCTAGGACGAATGACCCGCCACGTCACAGACTCCATCACAGTGCATATTGCGCTGTTCCGGATTGAAAGCCTCATCTGAATATATGATGAAGCACGCTATCTCATCGATCGGTTCGTTGTCAGGACACGTACAGTAGGCTGGTGGCTGGGTGATCTGGATGATGATGATATGGCCGTGTTCCAGAAACCTAGAATTGACCGCATGACTTTTCTACTTATGGATAAGGCCAGTCTTAATAGGGTTTCATAAGTGTTTAATGCACATTAAATGTAGCGTTATATCAGTAAAATTTCACTTTTTGCATGAAACATCTAGGAGAGAGAAGGAAAAAGTTTTACCATGTTGAAACCTTTAGGCACTGTTTCACATGCGTTGGAAACGGGGTGAAACCCCCATTGAGACACAAATAGCGTTTCACCATGGAACTATGCAATTAAACCATGCAAATGAGAGAGAGCAATGGGACCTTTAAACCTATGAAACTGTGCAATGAAACTGTACATTGATTGAGATGCCTATTCATGTGAAAGTTTCACATCTTAAAACCCGGGAGGTGAAACTCTCTATTGAGATTGGCCTAATGAAATGCTTCTTCAATTCGTTATAGTATATTGTACGTGATGTCATCGTATATAATTTGGGTACTTTACTATATATACGGGTGCGTTCTGCAGGTGGTGATAACGCGTGGCTGTGGTTGACAATGACTCCCCGGATCAGCGATGAGCTAGTGCCCAACTAGGGTGACTGAGCTCTCGTTTTTGATCCTGCGCCGATCCAGCTCAGCAACCTACCGCTTTTGATTTCCTGGATCCGGCCGGATTCACCGGATGGATGGTTAAAGTAATCCGCTGGTGCATGCTGTGTAAGGGCCTCTTTGGCAAAAGAAGCTGCAGCCCGGCTCGCAATCGTTCACCCGACATTGGCTACTGTATCACCTTACATTGGCACTGTTCACCTGCCACCGTTACTGTTCATAGAAGCCGTTTTTCTCTCCCCACGCTCGCTTCTCTCACTGACAATGGCACTGTTCATCGGAGCCCAACGAAGCCACGATTTCGTGGCTTCTCCAGCTCCTCTTCCGGCTGCTGCAGTGCAGCTACAGCCCGGAGGCTGGAGCTGCAGCTCCGATTGCCAAAGAGGCCCTAAGCTATGCTCTAAGCTAGTGGCTGTGCTTGTGCCCTCGATCGATCCTGCCTTGGACAGGAGGGGAGGTCACCTTCACCTAGGCCTGCTAATGGGGCGGGGTTCAACGGGTATTTTGGGGCGGGTTTTAATACGGGTATTATTGGGGCGGGTGGAAACGGGTGACACTGTGAAACGGGTTGGGTTAACGACACAAACGGGTTGGGACGGGTTGGGGCTCTATGGTCATAGATCGGCGCATAAGTCATATATCATCTTACGTCGTGACTTCGGATTGGGGCGGGTTGGGGTATTGGGCCGACGGGGCGGGCGGGGCGGGTGGTAGTTAGGGTTTTTAAAATATGGGTTGGGACGGGTTTGGGGTGGGTATCCACCCATTAGCGTGCCTACCTTCACCTCCATCATATCTGCCGCGATTGCGTTGCTTTATTTGCTTTGCAATTTCCATGGCTACTTAGGCCACCTGCAGTCGCCGTCGATTGGCCAACTAATACTAAAGCAAGTAAACAAAAACCAAGGCTTTCCGCCATTCCATTGCAGCTAGGCTATAGCTGCAATGGATCGAAAGGGTAGTCCCCACGGCATATATATACACACGCGATTAGACCCGTGTCCGTGCGGGAAAGAATCGCTAAAGGTTGTCTCCAACAGAGCGACCATACGGTGAAAATGCATAGCTAACGGTGTTTTGCATAGCAAAACCGAGTCCAACGGATGATGCAAACAAGATACGCATTATGGGTACAAGACGAGCGGTTGGCAAACATGCGCCGCGTCTCACCCGGGGAGGCAAACCTCGGTGTGGTAGTGGTGGGCCCATCGGAGGCGTTGGCGTAGACCGGACGGATCTTTGTCGTCCTCTCGCGCCGCACTGGCTGCGGTCGCGACCTTGTCGTTGTCACCGCCCCCTCACGGCGCGAAGGCGGACCGGATCGGAGAATAAGACAACGCCGTCCTCTCACCGCACACAGCCGTCGGATGCGCTACGGGGACCGCCCGCCATGCGGCGCTCAAGGCCGGCGTGGACGACGAGGCAAGACTGCGGGCGCCGGGAGCGGGGCTGGCACAGAAAGCGAGCTGCGGATGGTGGCAGCGGCAGCGAGGTCGTCGGGCGGCCCAAGGCCGCCAAGCCGGCGGCGCGTATTTGTTTCTGTCCCGATCCGGGAAGAAGAAGAGCGTCTACGTAATTTTGTTTCACTCGTCATAGTTTATGATGTAAAAGCACTAGACGCAAGGTGTTTCTAGATATGGGCTTAGTTGATTTAAAAAAAGATCAGGGTGCTATAGAAAAAGTGTTCGCCATATGCATCCCCGCTCGGGAGGGCAGCTGTTGGAGAGGCCGAAAGTATGGGCGTTGGATCTTTTCGCGTGCACGATCCAAACCAAGTGGATGGGTATCCGTATGTTGTTGGAGATAGCCTAATGTCTCGTTTCGTTCGGTTACCGTGGAAGCATTCCCACGGTTTCTTCACAAGTGCCCTTTCCATAACGCCGCAATCATGTTTAGGCATGGACGGCCTGTTCCAAAGTCGTTTGTTTGAAAGGGGCGATGTCGATCCGGCGAAAAGCCTTCACCGACATTCTTGCTCTGTGGTAATGGTGGCGGCGCTATCGGGCGTCGTTCTTCCCGTTGGGGACACCATTATGGGGCATCGTGTTCGAAGCATGGGGTCTCGGGGTGAAAAACCGGTCCGTTTTTTTCGGACGAAGCGACGGTGGCGCCGCGGGCGTCGCGTCCTCCTTGGAGGCGCCGCTTCTCGAGACTCATCTCGCTTGTGGCGGTGTGGAGGCTGGACTGATTGGCCCGTCTTGCAAGATGGGCATATGAGGTGTGCCTTGGTCTTGGTGTTGGCGGCGAGGTGCAGAGGACCCATGGGTGCTGGAGGCCTTGGGCTGGTGCGCTTGGTGCAGTGGTGATCTCGGTGATGGCTGGGCGGAGGTGGTGTTCTCTGAGCGGTTCGATTATCCGAGTCCTGGGCCGGTGGATTTAGTGGAGTGTGAGTCGGTGGGTGAGGCGAGGCCCCCACACTGAGTAGCCAAGATCAGTGGTTTTCAATGGTGCCGTGACGAGATTGTTTTGCTGATGCAACGCTGGAGCGGGGGATCGACAATCATGCGTGTGCGGCTTGGGGACGATGGTCCCGTGGTGGAGGAGTGTTGGTAGCCGCTCGGGCTTGCAGCGGGCTGCTGCACAGCGTTGGCAACGACGGCGTAGGTTCCGATGGTCTGCTTTCATCTCCTCTCCCAGGTGGTGGGGGTGCAGTTTGTGTTGTGTGTGTTGTGTCGATGTCCCAATCCGACCGGTCGTTGTGGATGGAGGCTCAGGTTGATGACCCAATCCAACCGAGCGAAACTTCTTGTTAATTTTCTCCCATCCGAGTGGTGTTGTTGTTTCAAGTGGCAGGGGGGAATCTCCCCTAAGTTGAGTCGAGTGGGCGCTAGGGGTGGCGCGAGTTGAGTTGATTTGGTACCTAGGTGTGCAGATGGAGTAGGGTACCCTCCACAATTGTATGGTTTTTCTGGCTCGGTTTCCAGTCAAAAAACTGGGCTGGCACTTGCCTTTTTTCTTTTTTTCGTCTAATAGGAATCGCGGCAAAGTTTTTGCCGCCCCTTCTAAAAAAAAGTTGTTTGTTTGTACGGCTGATAAGCTGGTTATTGATGTTGTTTTGTTCTGAGAGAAAAAATTAACACTGTACTATAGTTGATACGTCGGGCTGATTAGTTGGAGCGAGCAGGCAGGATACACACACGTGTATATCTAGAGTGGTGCACGACGGGTGCATTATGGATCAGCCTGGGCATTCGGTTTAAACCGAAATTTCGGTTTGGTTTTTTTTCGGTTCCTATAAAATTCGGTTTTCAACAACCCAAAGACCGATCGGTTTCTCCCAAAACTCAAAACCGAGAGGTTCGGTTTTCGTTTATTACTTCGGTTTTCGGTTTTCACCGAAACCGACCGAAGTTTCTGAAGGAGGAAGAAAAAACGAGAAAAACAAAACGTCGGACCCCTGCGCACCTCCTCCCTTGCGGCCGCGGCCAGCAGCCTCGCCGGCGCACCCTGTGGCGGCTGACGCCGCAGCGCCCGCCACCACGAGCTGCAGCCGCGCGGGCTCGCGCCGCCGCCGCCGCCGCGCAGAGGCTCGCGGCTTCGGAGCTCGCTGCCGCCGCCGTGGGGTAGGGGTGGGGGGATTGGGGATTGTGGAATCGGTCGCCGCCGCCCGCCGCCGCCCGCTCCGACGCGCGGCGCCGCCGCCGCCCACCGGCTGCTCAAGCTTGAGCCGCTAGGGTTGGAAAGCAGAGCTCGCGGCGTGATTCATGCGTGAGGGATCGTAGTTGGCTAGCGTGAGGGAGTTGGGGACCTGGCTGGGGTCCGCACGTGTCCTCACCGTCTGCAGGGCCGCTTTGGGCCGTGGGCTGGAATCATCGTTGCAGGCGTATCATACTTCGGTTTCCTCGGTGTTTCGGTTTCATTTAACCCTAAACCGAAACCGAAACCGAACACCGAACAACGCAAATCTGAAAACCGACACCGAACGAAAAACCGAAAAACCGATATTTCGGGTCGGTTTCGGTTCGGTTCGTTCGGTGATCGGTTTTTTGGTTAAAAGTGCCCAGGGTGAATTATGGATGTATCATCTAAACAAATCCCAGTTTATTACTCCCATGATGGATCTAGCACAGTCAAACGAACATGCTTGGTAGGGTACGTACGGTGCCCGGCTGGCTTCTCGGTTGCGATGCGTTTCCTGACGGAACTGAAGAAAGGAACCCACAGGACGTACGCAACCTAGTTTATAGCAGCAATATTGCTTTCAACAAAGTACTGTTACTATCATCATCATCAAAAAAAAAAAAAAGCCAATAAAGCAGCAGGAAAGCGAGGAGTAGGAGACAATATGACGGCTGCCGCGAGTGGAAAGGAAGGTCATGGACGATGGCGTAGGGTGGCCGGCCAGCGACAAGCCAAGGCCATGGATCTCGGATGCGTGACGCGACGCACCGGTGGCCCTTTCTTTTTGTTTACTGTCGTCGTGCTAGCCTATGATGCCTCCGACGAGCCAAGCGGCGCCGCCGGACTGTTTCGATGGAATGGAATGGAGGCGACCGCCGACCACCACCACCACCAAAACCAAAACCACCAAACCCGCCGCCTCGCTACCTCTTATCCAGATCGACTCTGTCGTCTTCCGGCACCAAAGAGGCAACTGCCTGTGATGCTATATCAGCTTGGTTATCATATTTAACCGGTGAACAATACTATTGTAAGAGTCATCATCAATCTTTATCTAAAAAAAAAAGAGTCATCATCAAAACATCATATTCATTTAACACTTAGTATTTCTTGTTCGAGACGTCACTTTTTGGAAGATCCTTATTTCTCGGCTTAGGTGCCGGCGTCATGGTGGCTCCTTTACGCATATACCAGGTGCTTCGTGTCGTTGCCGGGTCTCGAGCTCCTTGTTGGAGATGTATTTTTTCCGTCGTTTTTTTTTTTTTCATTTTCTCGGTTGTACCGGTGTTGTCCGGTGACTTTTGTCTTACCGAAAACACTGGCTACCTATTTTGTAATAATTGGCCCGATTCTACCCGTTGGTAGATGAAGTCGGGTATCAAATATATCCTTTATCTAAAAAAAAATTTAACACTTAGTATGGAATGGCTTAATACTGATAGTTTTTTAAAGTAAACAACAGGATAGATAGATATATAGACATAGATTATACTTTTCTACTGAATATTTGCCTGTGACATGATTATCCATGCTAAAATATTTTGTGGCTAAATTACGTAGCAATGTTTAAGGAGCTAAAACGTTTTAGGGACTAAAATAGCACAACAATTACCAATATTATAGTAGCAGATCCTTGAGAAAACAAAAAAAAAAAAAAAAACTTTAGGAGAAGCTACGACCATATCACAACTAGAATTTTAGACTTCTCCCAATTATATAAGCTTCTCCTATTGTTTTGGTATTCAAAATTTAGTATCAACTTCCCCTACACTTAGGGGTGGTAATGGATCCACCACTTTTACCTTCTTTCACACTCTCACTTGGCCCTTTTTCATTTTTAGTTTAAAATTATATAGTTTTACGGTCCAATCCTAATCCGTTTTTCGATACTTTTGCTAGGCTAAATTCAAGGGCCTTTACCACCTCTACCTACACTAGAGGTAGTGTTTTATTACTTCTTAAAATCACTAAGAAAATTCCACTGTTTTAGTAAAGCACATGCTATGAGTATTTACCACCACGAAAATCACAGAAGTGATTTTGTTTTCTTTGGTGTTTTCGCTGCCCTATATATGTGTGGGCCAACGGCGACCGGCGGTACATCGGTGGGAGGGCCTGGCCAAGTGTTTACTGGTGCAAAATGATCCACGTCAATTTGGACAGGTACTGCTGCTAGTCACCATAAAGCTACTCGTAGTAGTTGTATGGCGTTGCGCACAGCGCACGTGTGCTCACGTGGTTGCTGTTTGTTTTTCTTGTAATAATAAAATTCCAATGCAAATAGAAATTGAACTTATCTATCTTCTGTTTCGGTTAAATTAATCTCGTGCTCAAATAATTTTATTAGTCTGTTGTTCTTTGTGGTTTCGACATCGAAAGTTTTTTTAAAAAAATCACTCGGGAGGGAGGCAAATGGAATCCATTTAAGGTCCAACAGGATAGGAGCTGTGAACGAGAGTCAGGCCTGTTAGTGGCCCAATAGATAGTAAGTCCACTTCAATCTAGGCCAGTCGGAAAAACATGTGTGGCTGGCCATTCTTGAATTCCTTTTTTTTTTTTTCCGTATTCATTCTTCACCTCCAAAGAACGTTGGTCATTTCCGATTTCCATACCACAAATTTGAATCGATTTTTTTATAAAATATGTGTAACATTTATATCTTTAAATAAATTTATTAAAAACTAGATTCAAATATCTTTCCAATAATACTAATTATGTGTGATAAATACTAATGTTTTTTAAAATATAATTTATTAAAGTTGTTTCTGAGAGAGCGGAAGTGACAAACATTTTGGGATGGAGGGAGTACACAACTAAACCACCCCTAATCCAGTACAGAATTGTAGCATAGGTGCGAGCTCCCGTAAGGTGAGGGTCTCCTCTTCCCTTCCTTTTCTTCCCACAACGCTTGATAAATGACCTCCTTTCCATACCTTCAACCCTTATACTGTAAGTATAGGGCGAATGCCCGATATGGAGCCAGCGTCGTCGTAGGCATACCTCCCCCTTGGCCCACTTGCTAACTGAAAGAGTGCTTTCGCACCCCATGCTTTTGCTCCCTGGACTGCTGTCTTATATGGCTTCTTCAACCCACCAATCTTCCCTTAGGATGGTGGTCTTAGCTTGGGTAAAGGGAACATATCTGCTTGTAAATTCCTTGTGTCAAATAACTCGTAAATTCATTGTGCTCTTCTCATAGCCTCACAACTGATCGCGGGGGATTCCCCACGATTTATCCCGAGAACTCCACACTGTTGTTCTGGACTTTCTACAATCCTCACTTAGAGGACTTTACAAAGCTTTCTTCCCATCGATCTTATTCTTGGTATCCCCGGGTGTCATATCCCCCTGTTTGGGTGTGTTATGACCAAATAAACGACCCTCAATGTTAAGGATATGATGGCACTTCTTACTGTTCAGTCCCATAGTGATTTGGAACTCTCTATATTTCGATTAAATATTCATGCCAATTTCGATGGAACATTTTACTTCATTTTACTTCTCCTCCGTATTTGATTCTTTTCCGCTTCTTCCATTGCGATCCTTTGTATTGCCTCTCGAAAGGTGGTTTCATCATCTTCCACAGCTGAAGATAGCATCTCCCAACTTATAAATAATCCAAACTGCTGTTTATCCCGCAAATCATCATCATATAGACTTCTTCCTATTATTCTACCTGTTTCAAGATCAATCATCATGGCATTCGAACATTGGACAATCTTTGAAAGATTTTCCACACTCTCTTCCCCTTTCTACACTTCATTCGTTTACTTCCTTCATTTTAGATAGAAAATCTTGGGATTATCGGGATCGAAAGTACTCTAAAACTGTTTATATCGATGACTCTCTAAACAACAAGCATGTGACGGTCATAATCCTCCATGAAAACATCATGTATTGGCTTACTCAACCATACACAATCAGGTCGAACCATCATCATCAACGGTTTTGTAATGAATTCGTAGGGATCATCTGCATCTTGAATAATTTCCTTGAGGTTTCGAGGGTTGATTCTTCACCGGGAAGCACCGGTAGAGTATCATCTACATTGAATGATGGGATAGTCACCTTGAAAGTTATTGCTCAAAGGATGATCCGGTAATCCATCATGCCAACTTTTATTAGTCATTGTTTGTAGGAGATCTGCAAAGCAAGGACAAAGAGGAGGGGGATAGAGGATCACCTTGTCTTACTCCTCTCTTGCATTTGAAGCTCTTTCCGGGCACACCACCATTGAAAATGACTGATGAACTGCCCAGTAAGATAAGATGTTTTTGACCCATTGGATCCATTTGTTGGAGAATCCTTTATGCCCGAGGATTTCGGGATGAATTCATGCTCTATTGTCAAATGCCTTCTCAAAATCCAATTTGAGTATGATTATTTCTTTTTAGAGTGGTGACAAAAATATAGAAATTGAAATGCCCAGGCTAGACAATCCTGTATGGTTCTTCCTCTAATAAAGTCGTATTGATTTGCATGAATCAAGTCAAAGATCACCGACTGTAGTCTTGTTGATAAGATTTTGGTGATACATTTCATGGAGTAGTTGGTTGGTGATGATATTGGTCTGAAGTCATTAACTATCTCTAGGTTATCCTTCTTTGGAATCAGGGCTATATAGGAGGAGTTTATGCTTGTGAGATCAATATTGGTCTTTGCAAAAAGTCTTGAAAGAGCCTCTTAAAATCTCCTTCCATGATATTCCAACATTTTTTTTTGATGAAGGTTCCATTGAACCCATTAGGTCCTGGGGCATGATTATTTGGGAGCTCTTTAATGACTGAGTGAATATCTTCATCACTGAAGGGAGCATCAATCTTTGGTTAAATCTTTGGGGTTTAGTAGCTCTGCCGGATTGCAGGTTAGACCATTGAACTCACACACCCCCATTCTTTCTTTAAATGCCACCCACGGGAGATTTGCCTTCTACTCATGGTCCAAGATGGGGGATCCCCACGACTATCCAATAAAGAAATTGTGAATTTTTTTTTTGTGAGCAATAGAGGCCATTAGATGAAAACAGGTGAGTATTTTCATCTCCAAATTGTACCCATCTAATTGTGTTCCTCTGTTTCTAATATTTTCTTTTTGATTCCAAAAGATTCCCGAGATATGACTTGACTAATGTTCGAAGGCAGATTCCATTCTTGATAAGGATCTTTGTTCTTCTAGTCCATTCATGAGTTGAATGGCCCATTTGCTATTGTGAATAAGCTTGCTCGGATTAGAAATAGTTTTACTCCATTTTCTCGGACTTGCCCTGACTTGCTTTAGTTTCATTGAGAGGTGTTTGGTTGCACCGGCAAAATGAGGTGAGTTAAACCGGCTATTTTCCATAGTTTCAATAAAACCAGGGTGATGCACCCAATAGTTCTCAAATCTAAAAATGTGTGATTTTGGTATTGAGGTGCCAATGTGAACCACATATGGGATGTGGTCTGATATTGGTTTTGACAAAGGTTGGACTACTGTTGCAGGGAAGGATGATATCCAACTAGATGAGGTGAGGACCCAGTCTAATTTGACAAAGGGTCTTGTTGCATATTACTCCAAGTGTAACTTCTCCCACTGAAAGGTATCTCTGTTAAATCTAGATCTGAGATGGCTTCATTGAACATTAACATCTCTGAAACGTCCCCCCTGGTTTATTTCTATTTTCAGAATTTCTGATAAGATTGAAGTCACCTCCCAGTAACCAGTCATCAAATACATGTTTGCATATCAATTACTTATCAACTAGGGGTCTGTTGGTCTTGTTCGGCAACTTTAGTGGCCTTTAAATTAGTCTCTAGATCGAAACAGGGTTGGGAGTAAAGTTTAGGCTTAGTCCTCAGACTAATGAAACCACACAGGCCCTGAGAGTCTGATGTATTGATTATGTCAAATGGAAAATCAACTGGACAAGCGGATGCCGGGGAAATTCCAGCGACGTCACAGGTTGGCGAGGGGCTTACCGATCTTACGCGGTCCAGGTGTAGACACAATTTAGAAATGCCAAAAGCAAGCAATTATGAACTAATGTTGAAAGAAAATGAAGTGGTTGATACAACTGAGCCCAGAAAATAAAGTTGATGAGGACTTTATATATTTATTAGACAAAAAACTAGGCCAAGAAGATTCTCCACGAACATACAGATCCGTCTAGGATCCGTGTGACATTGACACACAGAGACTCTCCAACTTAGAGAAACTATTGATCTATATTTTTCCTTGACAGTCTATGGGCGATGGTTCACCAATATTGTATACAGTATTACTGCCGTCGTCCAAACTAGCTATCATACAACAACTGCTCAAACTTTTTTAATTTGACTAGTTTTAGAAGATAATAGCAATATTTGTATCATTTAAAAAATGTTATGACAATGTATTCTTCTTTTTTTTTTTTCTAAGCATACTAATTATGCAGTATAACTATTAATATTCTTTTATATATAACTGATAAATAAAGTTAAAAATATTTGACTTCTTGAAAATGAGAATGATATTCTTTGTGGACAGAGAGGCATGACCCATCATGCTTTCACTTTTGCTTTATTTGTACAATAAAGCTGAGTAAATCTACCGCGACCTGATTTTTTTACAAGATAATAGTAATTAGTACCGCTAGGACGAACAGAGTTATTTTGTCAAATTTGCATTCAGAACTAAATTAATGGTTCAACACGTTATCTAGAACGGAATGATTCGTCAAACCAACGTACCTTGAACTGAGACGTATCGCTGGTAATTTGGTTGTATCATTGCGTCCGATTGGCTACGCAGCAGCCAGCGCAGAACCATAATCAAGTCTTGATGATGACGGCTGGAGTTGAACCAGTAAACCTATCGATTGGGTACGTAATTAAGCCTTTTGAGTTTTGATTTTGACCCTGCTGGCACCGCGTGCTGCAGACTGCAGATCAGCCAAGCAATTTTATAAGCAGCAGCTCTCTGCATCTGGGTGTGTGAGAGTTAGAGAATAGGCACAGCAGGGGCCCATTGTTTGTTTGTCTTGCTCAGCCATGGCGGAAGTGGTGGGCTCAGTTCTTGTTCAGGAGTGTTTGAGTAACGTCATCTCCTTTGTGTTAGGCAGGCGCGAGGAGAAAGCCTCTCAAGGGGTCATCGCCGAGCGGCTCGAGATGGCGGTTTCCCAGCTCGAGTTCGCTCTGGAGAGGACGGCGAAGCTGCCGGTCACGGAGCTCTCCTGCTCCGCCGTAGGAAGATGATCAAGCGTGCCTACGTCGAGGCCACGGAGCTGCTCAACAAGCACAAGCAGGTACAGGAAGGCCACCAGGAAGAGGACGCCCAGCAAGGCCAAGGGACGAAGCGTAGTCGATGGGCGCTCACCAGTCGTGCCAAGAACTCATCATTTGCTGGCTTGAAGACCGATGATGTTCGAAGATTCGAATGGTTTGCAGATCATGCAGGCAAGTTCGTAAGGGACGTGGAGTCAGGGTGTTCACTCAGGCACCACACCTTTGCAACCCTCTTGTGAGGCTTCTTCTTCAAGGGAAAACCCTGAGGCATCAGGTTTTGCTGCACACGGAAGCAGCCGGCTGCGACGCCGTCTGTACATGCAGCCAATATGCTTAGAAGGGCGTGGCGTGGAGACGGTGCTGATATATCAGTACAGGGAGACGTCGACGCCAGACAGATCCTTCAATCTGGTGTTGATCCTGCGCCTCTCCGAAAGCACCGATATTGTCGGGACAGCTATAGTCTGCCTGCAGTGGATGGCATCTCAGTTCAAGGTTGGGACTGAAGCTGCAATGGGAGAACTCACCCTGCTACCAGATGTTCAGTACACCTCCCATCCACATGCTGCTCGATGTCATGCTGAGATCGACCTAGAGTCGTACGGCGACGACAGCCAATATCTGCGACCGGATCCGGTATGCTGCAAACAACCAAACATGCATGGGCCCTGTGCAAACAGCATCCTCCCGGAACAAGTCATTCACTTCTTCTTCCGATGCTCTAGCTCAGCACTAGACAGCTTGCCGAGCTCGTCGTCGCCAGACAACCACCAAGCGTCTGGTAAAAGAAGAAGGGCACCATTAGACCTGACAATTGGATGTTTGCCTCATCATGTGTACAAGCACAAGGAACAGCAGCTTCTGCAGGAGAGTTGTTACGCGTTGGAGATGAATGGTGACCAAGAACGTAGAGGTGTTAGCGTTGCCCATGGGGCAGAGACGCTGAGGTCCAAGGCAAGCAGTTTTCTCTTGCGACAGCCGGAGCTGACGGAGTACAGGATGCTATGGATCTACAGACATGGTGTCGCTGGATTTTTCTTTGAAAAGCCAGGCATCAAAAGACCCAAAACCAGTGGCAGTGGCAGGTCAATGTCAAGCCGTCTGGCAGCGGCGTGCCACCGGTCAATGAGCGTGCAGCGGCGGAGGAGCCTCAAGCGGGAACGAACAGAGGACCAGTGCCATGATGGCAACGCCTGTCCATTTGGCCCATGGGCCGTGTAATAAGCGTACGTCAAGATTGGACTGCAAGGAGGGTATGACTTTTTTTTTTTTTTTTGCTTATAAAATAATTGTTTGAATGATGAGTTGCCACTAGTACATACAACCTTAATTACTACTACTATCTTTTATGTTCACTCTACTATTTACGATATTATTTCTTATACATTTATTTTATATTTTGTATTTCCCTTCCATGCATGTCCACTGTTACATGAATCTTTTCCTATTATATTTTTTTTCTTGTTTGGGTTCTCACACTGACATATATACATATTAAATGGAATCCATAAAGGTCCAACAGGCCCTGTTAGTGGCCCAATAGATAGCTAGAATAGTCGAGTAAGCCCACTTCAGTTTAGGCCTGTCATCGGGTAGCCCATGTCGTAAAAACATATGTGGCATTCTTGAATTCCTTTTTCTTTTCAGAATTGCAGCGTGACGGGACAGCTGAAACACTCATTTGTAGTATTATTATTTATTAAAACTTAATTATACATCGATTTCACCATCAGCCATAGATTATATTGAAACTTAATCAATAGCAGCAGCAGCTAAGCTACTCGTCGTCGTCGTCGTCCATGTCCGCCTGCACGGCAGCAGCGGCGGCCTTCTTCTTGCTCCCACCGGCGGCGCCGGCGTAGTCAGAAGTAGTAGCGGGCTGCTTCCCCTTCCTGCGGTAAGCCTCCTCGTAGCGCCTGGCGTCGTCGATGCCGCGCTCGGCGAGGCTCCGGATGTTGGGGACCCTGTAGTTCTGCGCCACGTACGCGCCCACCGCCGTGCCAACCAGGAACGGGAACAGCCGCCGCACCAGGCAAAACATGCTCAAGCTTTCTAAGGTAGCTCCTTTCTTGTAGCTAAGTTCTGCTACCGGCTGAACTCGCCGGCACCGGCAGTGAGTGAGTGAGTGATGTGTGTTACTCTGATGGCAGGAGGATTAGGCCGTTTATTATATACTACCTCGTTTCCGATTTATAAGTCGTTCTGCCAACTCACAACACCAAGCCAAAACGACTTAAAAAAAGAAATGGAGGTAGTACTAGACTTGTGGTGAAACTGAAAGGTTTCTTGGACAGGGGTTCAAGGAACAAGCTAGGCATGGAATAATGAACATCACCAAGAAAGAAGCTGATACTCCTAGTACTGGTCACACGGTTTCGATCGGGTGTGAGATTAGCGTACAGCTGAAAATTACAGACACGAGGCTAGGGCCAGGAGCAACTTCTTCTCCAAGGGTCAACGGCGCCCAACTGACCATGGATATCGTGGAAAGCGAAGCCACAGCCTACAGCCAGCCACCTGTCAACTCTTCTTCCCAAACCATAATGAATCGATCGTCCATAAACAAAACCAGCTCAATTCGATTTCTCATTGCAGTTGCCATTGGATTCTGGTGCGTCCAAACGGCTCAGTATGCTCTTACTAGCAGACGTAGTTGGTAACTTCAATCTTCAACGACGTGACATGAGGTGTGCATTCGATGCTTTACTAGGAGTACTCAGCAAAACCACTTGTTTGGCTTGATCCCTGTCCTACTCTGTTTTTGATGGGATATAAAGGAACAGAGCATACAAGGCACCAAGTGTGTGTCTGGTCTGCTCAAACTTCAGATGTACCTACCATGCGCTAAATTGTACCATTCAAGGTCCAAATCCATCTTGATCTACCCAAAAACCTTTATGATCTTTTGAATTTGAATACAAGGATGACTTGAACAGTTGATGGTTGGACATTAATAGTAGGCAGTTGACTCTAAAAAATTGTGAAATCCATCTTGTTAAATCTCAAACAAAGTAGTCAATTATTTCTCAAAACATCTTAAAACCATGCAGCAAAACCATTAAAACATCTCAATTGTCAGGAATTTACCGACCTCCAAACCTGCAGTATTATCAGCATCAGTTAAGTTGAAATCTATAACTCTTATATAGGAGATCCCCACTAGCTCTCCTTAAGGAGTTCTCGGCCTGTGATTGGCTACTTTGGTAGTAACTGAAGTCCTAACCAAATCTTATAAGAAAACTACGTACCGAAGCTTAACAAATCTACGTTGATGCGCGTCCTGGGCTCGGTGTTATCGCGTGACGGGCTCGGGGCATGTTGGACCTAGCCTTATTCCCGTTGGGGTCGGCGTCGTCCACAACCCTGTCCTCCCTGTTGCTCATGCGCGCCGTCGTTCAGCTTATCCCCACCCCACCTGCTCCGGCGTTTGGAGTTCGTCAGTTACGCCTCTTCCCTCTCCCCGGTTCGATGGACTGCCGGATCTTTGCTCGACTCCTCGCCTCCATCATCCATCAGTTCTCAAAATTAAAGGCAAGCGTTCTCTTATATATGTTTCGATCGTCACTTTAGGTTCTCTTATATATGTTTCGATCGTCACTTTAGGCCACAGATCGGCCAGGTCGCCGGGTCCGTCGCGTCCAAGCGGTGGCGGATCCTCGGAGCTTCGGTGAAGGATACCCGCCGCCGGTGAGTGCTCCACTGCTCCTCTGCCGCCGCCGGTGACCTCCATGGCCGCCGTCGCGCCTGGCCAGGAGCGTCGCCCCCGTCTTCCCGCGCTTCCTTCGCGACGGAGCCCACAGAGCGCGCGCGGGGAGAAGGCCGCCGTCGCACTAGCTCCGCCGCCAAGCTCAGTCACCGTGCGATCCCGAGGCCGGCGAGTCCCCTGGGCCCCTCCTCGCGCGTCGATCGGAAATCTCATGGCCACCGTGATCCCAAAGCCAGACGGGCTGACAACGAGTCGGTGGAGATCCGGGAGGTGTGGGCGGACGACCTGGAGGAGGAGTTCACGCTGATCTGCAACATCATCGACGAGTTCCCCTTCGTCGCGATGGACACGGAGATCCCAGGCATCGTCTGCCGGCCCGTCGGCGCCTTCCGCTCCCCCGCCGACTACAACTACGCCACCCTCAAGGCCAACGTTGACATGCTGCACCTCATCCAGCTCGGCCTCACCTTCTCCGATCCGCGTGGCGAGCTGCCGGCCCTCGGTGCCGGCCGCCGCCGCCGCATCTGGCAGTACAACTTCCGCGAGTTCGACGACGCACGCGACATCTTCGCGTCCGACTCCATCGAACTGCTCCGTCGCAGCGGCATCGACTTCCGCCGCAACGCCGAGCGCAGCGTCGATGCACGCCAGTTCGCTGAGCTCCTCATGTCCTCCGGCGTCGTGCTCAACAATTCCGTATTCTGGGTCACCTCACGCAGGATACGACTTCGGCTACCTACTCAAGATTCTCACCTGCAATAGCCTCCCAGACACACAAGCCGGCTTCTTTAAGCTTATGAAGATATATTTCCCGACTGTCTACGACATCAAGCATCTCATGAAGTTCTGCAACAGTCTGCATGGCGGGCTTTACAAGCTCGCTGAGCTGCTCGATGTGGAGCGCGTTGAGGTAATACAGGTGATTTGAGTTCTGCTTTTCCAAATCTGAAGATACACATGTTCGCTCTCTTTACCAATTAAGTAATCTAACGTTTTACTAATGCTCGATGAGGAAGGTGCATTATCTGAACTTCTGAAGTTACTCTGTTGCATAACACATTCCCAGTGCGTTTCTGGATGGGGCCATAATTCAGTAATTTTTATTTTTTTCTACAGCCAATAATGAAACAAAATAACATATTAGCAGTAAGTTATCAATAGAGGGAATGTAATTTATGGAGAACTTAGATGCTGCTTTGACCATGTGATTAAGTTTGAATATGATTTGTAGAGTGTTTGACCCAAGGCAGGAGACGACACAGCTTGGATGCAGAGTAATCCGTTCATCTGATGACAATAGGAGTGGCATGGACCAAGTGGAGTAATGAGGATGCACTCCCAGATTCTATACTGCCCAAATGCAAGGTATTAATGTGCTGATAGTTTTCGGAAACATCATGAAATTCTCTTTTTCCACTTTGATTTTGTGCAGTCACACAGATCGTGGGCGGCCTTGTGATGATCTTTTTCTGTCCCGTCTCAGTTTTGAATCAAGGTCAATAAGAAGCGAGACAAGGAGGAGGACAGAGGCACTGCATGAACAACGCCATCACCGCTCCCTTTGTCAGGCTTGTCACGGTTGAAGGCCACAACGTCGTCCCCGGCATGAAGCCCTGCAGCTCGTGAGCAGGATGGACATGGACTTGGTTGAGGTACGATGCCTTCTATACACATGTTTCTCTTGGATTCATGCATGGTGAGGCAGAAGGCAGACAAATATGCCAAGAACATGAAGGACAAGGTCAGGAGGAAAGATGCGCGAGATGGAGAACACCTTGGAGCCTGATGAGTTTCCAGACCTCTGGAAAGGTGAGTACGAGGCCTTTCATTGACCCTGTGAAGGTCATTAGCCACCAGCAACATTTTTTAGTTTCAAAATCACAGATGTTGTGGAGGTGTATGAGATTATCAAAGAGCAGTAAGGATCTGATAGAAATTTGAATTGCCACGCAAAGAAACCTGTGCAGACAATATATATATGTATTGATAAGTTTTAACAGTCCCTATAAATCATTAGGTGTCATTTCTATTGGCTTGAGCTTTTAAATTCGTTCATATATATTTCTTAAGGCATCTTGCAGCATATTTTAATGTGGTTACCTGAAACACTGCAGGGGTGAACGGTGAGTGTTTGATTACTGAACTTATACGCAATGAACTCCTTTAGTCAAGAACTCTAAATAAAATTAAACAATGGTGAACTTGACTAAAGGAGTCTCCCTTTAGCAAAAGAACTATAAACAATGCAGCTAAAAGAAACTTCTTTAGCAAAACAACACAAGTCACATTGAGAGGTACTTTAAAAATTATTATGCTGAAAATAACTTCAAGTATTCAATCAAGTATAATATCTAACATCTACAATATACTCACTATTCATACAGGTAACCCTTGGAAATCTTTCTCAACATAAACCATGGAGAATGAAGAAGATACAATTATCTATACTACCAAGGACTCAGTCTAATAAATAATTACATGTCCTTTTTCTCAAGATACACCATGTGATCGTTATGAATATTTCTTTTTTCTTTACATTCGGTTAAAAACTACAGTTCAAAAAACTTGCCACCTCGGCTTCAATAAATAGTTTTACTCATTACCATACAAATTCAAGTTTACATAATATAATAATCTCTCATGTTTTCATCAACAAGAGATGATATCATCGAAAGTTTTACTTACAATCATTGTATTCTCTTAATTTCGCATGTGGCAACGCAGCGGGTGAGATTCCCCTAGTAATCATAAAGACGACCTCCCACACTTATCTGAAAAGATAATAAAAAGGACCTCCAGACAAACTGTAATCCTGTGAAATTTTAGATCTGGCATCAACAAGCAGAAATACTTGGACAACCGGTGCACCTGAAGAACAGATGCAGAAACATATCACACCTTGTGAAACTATTCCAGTTCCCAAAGGATCCTCACCTAAGCATATCTTTTCAGGTTTTACACAAAAATTTCTGGTTCTACAGAAGCATGCCACGTTCTTTAAAAAAAAACAGAAGCATGTCACCCCAAAACATACACATCTAGCAACGAGAAGCAACCACCTTACTGTGGTCTGGTCTAGGCATAATAACTTGTAGCATGCAGGTATCTCTAACTGACTTATATTATTGCCCGGCAGGACCAACAAGGACTCCCTGCGCAGTGCCTTCCTTCTTGCCACCTTCATCCTCGGCGTCATTGCCACCCTTCCGGATCCTGATCTTGTACTTGAGCTCAAACTCGGTGATCTCTTTCTTCTTTCTCTCCAGTGCCTCATGCATGCGGGCAATCACCTCTTCAAGACCCTCTTTTTGTTGCGCTTTGACAGCAGGCAGGACCTCCTTGATGGTCCTCTCCACCAGGACGCCGCCAATCATCCTGTAGCACCGCCTCGAGGGATCCAGCGGCTCGATCGTGTTGATCACAAGGGAGTGCTCGTTCACCTCCATCTCCAGCTCTGTGATCTTCGTGTAGAGCTGGTTCATTTCAGTACGCATGTTGGTGTAAGTGTTGGCGATTACTTGTTCATTTATTGCTTCTTTGCCATCACCACCTGCTCTGCTTGCCATTGTTTCCCCTAGTGGATCAGATAGCCAGAGAACAAAATCACTAACGACAAAACCTATGAAGAGAAAAACATATTTTAAGCACAGGTGCTAGCTAAGAGTTCATCCAGCATATGAGGCACACAAATAAAACAGTTAAAGACAAACACATTGACATAGAAGAAACACATTTCTGCAGCATTAAATAGAAACCTATCATATACATCACCAAGCAAGCAATATAATCAAACAAACAGTAAGCCATAACCACGGATAAGTTAAAAGCAATAGTGCTACAGTTTAAGAAATATGAGCAAAAGAGGAAAAAAAATTTATACACTATGCTGCCAAAAGTAATGTCAGCAGTTTGTAATCACCTCATCAACTATTTGAGGAATCTTGGTTACCTACCTCTCATAAATAAATCATCATCATATCAGAATTTGCTTCATTGTTTTGCAGGCAGTATTTGGCTGTGCATATTCTTGCCTATTAAGTGACTAAATTTACAGCCTTGTTCAAGATGTAATGAGGAATAATAAGTTTCAAGTTTTAAGTGAGAAAACTTGCACAGCAGAGCATCTCATCAGCCTACCATCTACTAGCATCACCCTCCGTTACTACTGATGGAACTTTACTGCCCACAAGATCAATAATCCCGGAAAGAAAAACAATGCTTCCTCCCAGACACGACCACTAGCATCACCTGTCAAAAGCTAATTCAGGACACAAATTTCTCACAGTGGTTTGTTCAGTAAGAAAGAAATATAGCAATCCCAGATACAGATTCTCGAAGTTGGTAGGCACACACATGCATAGACTCGTAATCAGATCAGAATCAGATCGAGTACACACAGACAGATAAATAGCTCAAGTTAGGGTTGGGGCGCTCGGTTTTGAACAGAAGGAAGGGGGGAGAAGTGGTGCGCATACCTGTCGGTGTTCGTTCGTCGCCGGCGAAGGGGCCGGCGGAGACCTGGGCGGCTGGCTTAGGGCGGCGGCGGCGGCGGCGGTCGCGCAGTTGTCCCCACGAGGAGAGAGAGAAGAGAAGGCACTGGGGCTGTAGGAGTTTGCCTGGGCCTGGGGCAGGCCTGGGTGGGCCTAGATCGTGCCTTGTTCCCATCAGCCCATGACATGCTCTTCATGAATTCGGGTTTTCTTGTCGAATTTTCTACGTTGATCCTTTGAGCATGGAGACGGATGCAATGAAATAGTTTTGAATCCCCATTTATAATATTTACGTACTAATAATGAAAGCTCTAATTCCCCATGTGAGCGAATAAAATAGGTCTAAAAAAAGAAAAAGTCCACATTCCCTCCCCCAACTATCACGTAAGTTCACTTTTCCTCCCTTAACTTCAAAACGGACAAATCACCTCCCTTAACTTTTCAAACCATGCATTTTTCCTCCCTCAGGCGGTTTCGCTACAGTAACCGGGTTTGCTACAGTGTCGGTCCCTTGTTTTTAATTCGGTTGAATCTTTGAAAAATCATAGTAAATCATAGAAAAATCATAAAATAAAAATCTAGTTTGGTTGGACTCCACATGAGTAGATCTACACAAGTGAATATATAATATGATATGCTTTAGTACAAAGTTCTACAAAGTGAATATATAATTAATTGAAATAATTCGTAGCTGCAAATTCTATAATTATTTTTTTGAACTAAAGTGTACCATATTATATATTCACTGTAGATCTACCATGTGAGTCCAACAAAACTGGATTTTTATTTTATGATTTTTCTATGATTTACTATGATTTTTTCAAAAAGATTCAACCAAAATTAAAAAAAAAAGACAAAGGAAACGGCGCTGTAGCAAACCCGGGTTAATGTAGCAACCCGGAGTTACTGTAGCAAAAACCGCCTTCAAAACAGCCCTGAGGGAGGCAAAATGCATGGTTTGAAAAGTTGAGGGAGGTGATTTGTCCGGTTTTGAAGTTGAGGGAGGAAAAGTGAACTTCTCGTGATAGTTGGGAGGGAATGTGGACTTTTTCTGTTTAAAAATACAAAAGATAGGTTAGGGTTTCCCATACTAACTTTGGTAAAAAGAAAACTCTACAAAAAAAACTTTGGTAAAAAAACATTTACATACTATTAGTTTATATCAAAATAAGTATAAATTGTCATGCCCGAAAACCACACTTGTTGAAACCTTTGCTAAAACAGTACCCTTATCAAAGCGTAAATTGTGCTTTCGCCCTAAACTTTTAAGCTGCAATCCTAGGTGCAATATCGAAAAGACTTTTTTTTGTCTATGGATAAAAAAAGATGTGATCTTCATTGTTCCGAGCTGGTCGTCCTAAGTCATTTTGATTCTAATAATATCCTCGAGGTTGATACTCGATCATCGAACATAAAAACCCTAGCTAAATGGAATTCTAACCACCCTATAAGATGTTTAGTAGCCCGCAAGTTCAACCCATAATGAAGTAGAGATTTGTCATATGATCTCAACTTCAAGAGCGAGAAAGGATTAAGTACGTGTGCTAGATGCAATGCAACCGTTCAGAGTCTGAGACGGGCAATCCTAGTATATCATCTTATAGTACCTAAAAAAGGCTCACATTGCTAGTCCATTGGAGATGGTAGTGTCTACATAAATGGACAAATCGTCATTTGTGAAAGTTGAAGTCTATTTTGGAGACAATGATACAGTATGTCAAACTCTGCTAATAATCTCCTAAAGTCGAATTTTAGCAGCATGTTCATGATAAGGGGTAATTCATATACATTGTCACTCCTGAAATTTTGAACCAGGCGTAATACCTTAGGAATTACAACACCATGACATGCTTACACCCGAACAAAAATTGGTTCTTAAATGGGGTTGAAACCCATTGTGATGGCTTAGTGATTAGGAAGTTCAAATTTGGATTAGAGATTAAAATACAATTGAAAAGAAATAGATTTGGGCTAAAAAGACAACCTAGTAAAAAACCGCCCCATACCAGTTTACCTATTCAATGACCGACAATAAACAAAACCGACCCTGACTTATTTCTCTAGCCTTCGATTGTGCCCCCATGTAATCTATCTAAGCTGGTTTCAGCGCTCGAGCTTGTTTTCGATCTTTATTTGATGGGATCTTGTCCAATCTCGTGGGAAAGAATTTGCAGATCCCGTTAATTTGGAAAAAGGTTTACTACTAGTATAAGACCACTCTTTCTATATATATCAAAGGATATACAATTGATAAAAAAAATAATGAATCTACTACCCTAGCTATTCTCCTACCTTTACTCTTCCACCCCTACTATTCAACACATCTCTTGTGAAATTTAGGTTGCCTTGCTAACCCTAGATCAACCTTTTTTTTACAAACGACCCCAACCTTGATGTGCTTCTACTTGATAGATCTTCTCAAAAGATTTTGAGGGATTTTATAAAAAATCAAGCGTTGAATTTGCATTGCCAACCAATTGGTTGGCCAGTTGGCCTCCTTATTTCTTTACCTCTCTTTTGTAGTGTATCTCGCCCTATGCCGGATGATCTAACCCTATCTAGATCCCTAGCTGATGTGTGACCATAATTCGCATCGACAAAAAAAAAGTAGTCCAATATACTCATTAAGTTAAATGCGACAACTATTTGTATCCTAATAACTAGTATATCTTGATTGTTGATGACGGAATCAACACATTGATTCCCTATCTCGAGGACAATTTGGTGACTATAGTAGAAATAGCCGTAATTGCGTCGACAAAAAGTAGTCCAATATACTCATTAAGTTAAATCGACAACTATTTGTATCCTAATAACGAGTATTTATATCTTGATTGTTAATGACGGAATCAACACATTGATTCCCTATCTGCTCGACAATTTTGTGACTATAGTAGAATAGAATATCGTACAACCTTCAGATCATCATTGACCAGTTTGTGCAAAAATTAAAAGTAAAAAACATATCAATATAATGGTTTCTTCGACGCTCAAGATTGTAATGATATCTAAATAACTAATGCTTTGCGTTACCCATAGAATTGGATGGCAAGATATGGCCGGTGCAAGAAATAAATACCACGTTCATGCATCATAATAGATGAAATGATGGTGCTTAAAGGGGAAAGCTTTGAACAGCAATAACTCGCTGCCCTTTCCATTTCACCTTCATTCGTCGGCTGCCTAATATCTATCTCTCCATATTATCCTAACAACCTTATCGCCGCTTCCTGCCAAGCCGTTCGTACCCAAACCCTAGCAACACACATGGAGGAGGAAGCACCATCACGGGCACCACCACGATCTTCGCCACCACCACCACGGCACTTGATCGAGCGACCGTAGCTTCTTCTGCATGACGTCCTCCTCCACCACAGCCTAAGCTCCTTTCCTCGCCTTTCTCTTCTTCCCTCCGGTGGTGCTGACCCAGCCATGCATCTCATCCTCCTCCGCGCGCGTATTGCAATTGAAACTTGCGGTTACTTTACGGACTCTGGCGGCGGCGCAACCCGAGCTCCATTCATTGCCTCCGCCCTATCCTCGCCGTCACCCACACTCTGCGTTGGCCGAATCGGTCTCATCAGCCTCTAGCTCCACGATTCCTACCTACCAACGAGATCCAGCCAGTACCCATGCTTGAGGGAAGCTCTCGCTCCACGCCGGCGTGGGATCTCCGCGATCTTCGTTCAGCGTCCAGGTAATAACATGATTTCCGTCGATCTCAATGTCGCCAGTTGTGTCATCCTCGCCGAGCGCCGGCTGCTCGAGCCTCGACGGCCGCGCGGCGGCGGCGAGGGGCACAGCGCTGCGGTGTCGGCGACGGCCGGGCCGACATGCTTTTAAGGCGGACCGAAAAATTCTTTGGTTTGGCGATGTCCAACTCCACCTCCTCCAAGCAGCCATTGTCCTCTGTCTCCCACGTTTGGCGACCGATGCATGGCGTTCCTTTTACCGATACGAAAGAAGCGCCCGTGCCCGATCCCATAGGTTCGCCAAAGTTTAGGCGGTCAACTTTGGAGCACCGGCGTCGCGGCAGGCCAAAACGGGGGCCATCGCCGCCGGTCGGCTTGTTCGCCACCGCGGTGGCGCCGCCCGCGCTTCGCGCATAGACAACTCCACCACCAACTTTGGGTGCGTGCAGCCATGTTCAGATTCGAAGCTAGCTCCACTGCCACCAAGCACGCAAATGCCTCCATCGCCGCCGGATTGGGCCGGGCCGGGCGATTAGACGCCCGGGACACCAAGCATGTCGTAGCTCGTTCATGGACAGCTCCATGGTCTCCATGCCAAATCTGAGCATTGTAGCTAGTGGTTCTAGTGGGAAATTATTCACCGATGCCGAGATAGAGAAGATCAGAAAGAGAAGCACCTTAGCCATCTTATGAAGACAGATCCTAAGAGGGTCAGAGGAAGGTATATATGCATGTGTTGATTAATAAATTCCCTTCATCATTGTATGTGGAAACTGAAGATGAATGGGTGCTTTACCTTAGTCATTGAAACTGGATAGAGATGGATCAGCATTATATTGTTTTCTCTTGCATTGTCAAATAAATTTGTAGGTTGCTATCGAATCGTAAATCTGCAAAAGAAGTCACAAGAGCGCAAAAAGTAAACCACAGAGTTGGCCTTGAGGACCGGCTAAGGGCATTGGAGATGGAGCGCGAAACATTATCAAAACAAGTAAAATTACAGCAGGTCAGTTCTTACTTCTCACGTGCATGTCATCTACAAAGATGGTGATCATTTCTGTGTGTGACAATATGCAATTACATGTTGAGTAATGCAGGAAGCATTAGCTGAGATTGCATCTGAGAACAGGATGCTGAACACCAGGCTACAGATGCTGGACCAGCAACTGAAGCTAAAAGAAGGTCTATATGATATACTTCTTATATATCTGTTGCAATCCATCATTTGCAGTTTATATCCCCTAACGGGGACACAATTATACAAATCAATATGATGATATCTACTCAGACCTTTCGATCAGTAATACATGCAACAAAACAAACTTAATTTTTATATTTTCCTTAGACTTTTATATAATTGCCCACAAATCTCTAAACAAGGATCTGAATCGTAAACTTTTAGTAATTTACTAAGGGGTTAGCAGAGAACACCACTTAGAAAGGATTTGTGAGTCCAGGGTGTAGTCTAAGGGTACAATTGAATTCACTCTTAATTTATGTATTTGTGTGTTGATACCTAATTTGATATATATCTTCTTCTATGTACAAGTATTTTTAGTCGCTGTGTTGGATAATTAGGCACTAAGGCTGATAAAATTGTTAGCAACACTATTGTGCGTTTCTTATGGGGAAGAAGAATATACTTATATACAATATAGTTCATGTTCTTGTGTTGATTAAAGCAACAAAATCAGTCAAATTAAATCACACACAATTCTGCTAGTATGCCTCAATGTCACTAGACACATATTGATACAAAAATTACATTCTACTAGCACGTGGTTAGAGATGCCTACTGTTGTTTCATCAGCGTTAGTAATGCTAGGTCCCACACCTCCTCTGGTATATATATATATATATATATATATATATATATATATATATATATATATATATATATATATATGTTCCATTGACTTTCCAAATGGCTGCAATAAGAACATTAAATGTAAACAACATCTAGACTGTTGAAATATATTTACTGTGTTGTGTGTACATCTGAATGTAATGATTAGAGTTACAGACAAAATTACAAATATTTTTTTGTTTCCTCTGTCCCAATTAATGCTTTGCTATTTGGCCATAAATAAACCCTAACATTGCATATATTGGGTGAGGTTTGAATATGCACTGATTGTAACTATTGGTTTATCTAGTATATGCCTATTGATTAGCATATGTACGCTTAGAATATTTTTGTGCCATATGCATCCAAATTAAGTCACCTCTAAAAGTTTTTCTTAGTCAAGTCGAGAAAAGTTCATTTTCAAATTTTTTTTTTTTGTTCATGTACTAGCTTGATCCAAAGTAAGCGCATATTTTCAGATGTTGACTTACATGTACCTGGATTTTTTTTTGCATGCTTTGAGTTGAGATGAGTGATGACACATGCATGATGTATCAGAAACAATATAATGCATGAATTCAATACAAACATGTATATACATATTACTTGATTATCTCTGATTTTAGTGTGATGATTACATGTGGTAAATTTTATCTAAAAATGTATTAATTTTGCTATTTGCAACAAATTTTTAAATCAATTTCTTGAATGGAGGTAAGGTATTTTGAGTTGTTGTAAAGGTAGGATGGCCCAAGTGTGTGTGTGTGTGTTGGGGTGAATTTTGGCTGTAAAAAATTTAAAGCAACCTTAACCTAATTAAACACTACTTCACCACGCCTTGCCTAAGCCGGAGAACTAATCATGTATTAATAAATTGAGTCCTTGGGGACACCACACTAAGCCTTGTGCTTAGCTTGATCACTCTAGCAACAAGTGCTTAGATGTCGAGTTTAAACCTCTAGCTACTAGAGACCACACTAAAGCAAAACTCAAGTCTAGCTGTGGTCAAGAACTTCAATCACACTTGACACAAATGTAAGTGTAACAAGTAAATGGACAAGAGACATCTATGTTTTTGTGGTATTGGATGCTACAATATAATGTAAGCTCGAGAAGGACCTACTTAGGGTTAAACTCCCTTAGTTCACAAAAGGCTCATGATCAACTAGGAGTACTGTACCCAATTCTCCACTCTAGATTGGTGAGTCATAAACCAAGCAAAATCATCCTAGTGTCTCCCAACAAGCTCATCCAATGGAGGGTCACCAAGAACACCACTGAGTCATCTATGTGGTGGCAAAGACCAAGAGTAATAAAATAAACCTCAACCTCCATCCAATCTAACCCCCCAGCAAAAGAACCTAAAGACATGCACACATAATCTCCACTCCATCTAGCAAATCATTGACCCTTGACATGCAAATGCTCTCCAATCTCCCAAATAGCTTTTAGGTATATGTATATGTGATAACCTAATTAAAGAGAGATACAAAAGAGTTGTTGAACCCATATATATAGGCCTAGGAGAGCATCTAATCATGGGACAAAATTATATGCAAGGACCACTAGATGATGTGCTAGTCATCAAGCCCTATCATCAGATCATACGGTATTTAGAAGGAATCCAACTTTTTTCAATGGCTATACACACACACACACACACACACACACACACACACACACACACACACACACACACACACACGAGTGCGTTCCGGTGGTGATCACGTACGCCGTAGTTTTGGTTGAGACAATGAGCGCTCGGCCGTCCCGGAGAGCCGATGAGTGGGGAGCATGATGAATTGAGCTCTCGTTTTTTGATCCTGCGTACGTCGAGCTTAGCGCGGTATAGTGATGCGCGGCCGTGGAGGCGACTTGCTGCTTTTGATTTGCTTTGCTTTCCATGGTTTCGTTGGTTAGGTGGGTCATCTGCAGTCACCGTCGCATATATATCGATTGGGAACTGCTAGCTGGCTGGGACGCTAAGATAGAAAATAGTAGAATGCAAGCATGCGTTCCACGCGCCGCACGACGTACGAGGGCATTTATTTATATTTATATAAATAATATTGTTGACACCCAAAAATGGCGTGGTCTAAGTCACGGTAAAAATCCAGACTTAGCCATATTTTGGAGGTCCAGGTCACCGCAAATTTCCATATTTTCGAAAAGGGCTCTTCGGAATGCGACCGGACTTCGCCGGCGCGTCCGTCCTGCGTCCGGTCCTAGCGGCCCGGTCGGTCGCGCCCACGATCGGGTTTAACCTTCTGTTAAACCGATCGGACGCGCTGGACCGAGCGCCCCGTCAACCCCGCCGCGAGTCCGGTCAGGCGGCTAGAACCTGTGCTAATTTCGGGCCATCGACCGGACGCACCCGTGGGTCCGTCCAGTCCGTCCCGGGATCCGGCCGGGTCGCGCCGCGAGCTGGGCTGCGCATCTTACCGAAATTCGACCGGACTGCCGTCCCGGAAAGGCCCGGTCAAGGCGATCGTGCGTCCGTCACCCCGACGCAGGCCCGTGTCCATGCGAGATCCGAACCGATTTGTTTCCAATCGTGTTTAGGTCGGTTTTTGATGCTTGAAACGCCCAAGGACGGTTTCCTAAAAGGATAAGACCACCCTCCTCTATATAATAAAGAGGTTCATGGCCGATTTGATCCCATCTACATCCAATCGACAACCAATCTATCTCCCCGTCCCGCTTGTAGGTCATCTTTCCCTCAACCCCTCTACGTTGCTGTTCGGCGGGCGAACTCCGCGTTCGCCGTCGGCGTTCTAGGCGGCCACGCTGGTCCTAGAGCACCCCTCGCGTCGCGTCCTCCGACGGGTCTTCCGGAGGAGGTGCGTTCGAGGTTCTTTCAGCCGTCACCGAAGCTCTACGCGCCCCCCACCGATCCCTAGATCGGTTTGGGCTGCCACGCCACGGTGCTCGCTGCTTCAAGGTTGTGTGCAACCTTCGTGGACGTCAAGAGCCCTCCCGGTGTGTTGGTGTGAAGCCCTAACTTCGCGTCAACAAATATCAACCCGATCAAGGCAAGCGGATTATAGGAACAGCATGCAGTGCCCGGGCGGTGGATCGGTTGCGTTTAATTCCTGACGCTGACGGAACTGAAGAAAGGATTGGAAATTGGAATCCACGGGACGGAACACGGAACCTAGTAAAGCAAAGCAAAGCAGCAGGGAAAGCGAGGAGTAGGAGAGGCTACGGCCGCAAGTGGCCATGGAAAGGAAGCTCGCGCGCGGGTCGGTCATGGACGATGATGGCGTAGGGTGGCCGCCGGCGGACAGGGACAAAATTAACAAGCCAAGGTGATGGATCTCGGATGCGTGACGCGACGCGCACCGATGGTCATGGTCCTCCTGGCCTGGCTGCCAGCCCTTTCTTCTTTCCCGAGCGGCGCGCGGCGGCTGCTGTCGTCGTGCTATGCCGAGCGGCTGCCGGCACCGTCTCCGCCGCCGCCGCACCCACCGGTCGGACTGTTTCCAATTCCACGGAATGGGGGCGACCGCCGACCAGGATTTCTTTCCATCCACACCCATCCTGTCGCGCGATATATGATCCTGCAAGCCTTTACAACTGCAGCTGCAGAGTGGAATTGCACGTACGCTTACCCGCCGCCCTGCCTCTTATCCAGACTCTGTCGTCCTCTACACGCACGCAGCATTTTTTTTTTAAAAAAAAAAAAGAATTCGAAAGACGCAGGAGGATTCGAATATGGACGTACGGCACAAAAATTGTAAATAGCGTTTGATCAGGTCGTGCACGAGAACACAGGAGTCCTGAGACAGACAAATGTATATAACACCACGTTTGACCATGTGTTTTTTTTTTCTCCAAACTTTTTTGTGAGAAATAGTTCATTAGTTACTACGTCACTACGAGGGAATCGGCTGCTTTGCGAGTGCTGCGGACTGCACTAGGCAAAGGCGTTCTTCGCACTTCGGCAAAGGCTAAGGCAGTGCGACTTTCGGCAAAGGCTTTGCCGACCGCCATACTCGCGGCGAACCCCACTTTCGGCAAAAAGAATGACTCGGCAAACGAATCTTTGCCGAAAGTGCCAAATGTCGGGCAGTTGGCGAAGGGTTCGCCGAGTGCCATGTCGTCTTTCGGCGAACTTGACGTCGACCGCTACATATGGCGGCTCCTTTGCCGAGTGCCAAACGGGCGGGCACTCGGCAAAGATTTGAATATTTTAAAATCTTTGCCGAGTGCCACATGTCGGCATTTCGGCAAACCATTTTTACAAAAAAAATAATAAATAAATAAACTTTGCCGAGTGCAATACAAATGACACTTTCGGCAAAGTTATGATCATTTTTAGAGTGCCACCTCTGCACTTTTCGGCAAAAACCCCGCCGATTTCTTTGCGGGGTACCCGGCTTTGCCGAAAGTGGCGGCTTTCGGCAAAATTGGGAGTTTTATTTTTTTGCCGTTTTCTGTTGATTGTTCTTTGCAAATACACGTATACATATACCATAAGCATTCATATATACACATAAACCACATATATCACCAATTCACATATATAATCCACATATCTCACAAATTCACATATATAATCCACATATATCATAAATTCACACATATAGTCCAACATCCAAACGAAATCCAACATGTCCAACAACCAAACATAATCTAACATGTCCAACATCGAAACGAGATCCATCACGATTGCAACATGTCCAACATACAAAAGAAATCCATCACGGTGCCACAGGTCGAACCTAATCACCACCAACTCAACTTCACTACCCCGACCCGTGGCCTCCCTGGTGCGAAGAGTGTGAGGGGCCCTCATCTTGCCCCGGATACCACCCATGCCGCGGGCGCCGATTGGTACGCCCACCCGTGGTGTGTAGGAGGGCCGTGTGGAAGCCCGTAGTGTGGCCGGCTGCGGCCCGGAGGAGGAACGCCACCGCCACGTGTATTGTGGAGTCGGGCCGACCGGATAGGGTGGATGGGGTGGAGAAGGGCCACCGAGGAGTCGGGTTCGAACCGCCCGACCGCGGGGGCTGCACAAAGGGAGGAGGCGATCTCATTAGTACCTGCGGGTGAGCCGCGACGGGCCAAATAAATAAACAACAACATATACTCACCGGAGTCCCCGGGGAGGAGGAACGGGAAACGGGGTGGAGCGAACAGCTGAGGGAGGCAACGGAGGCAGGGTCACACCCGGGATTTGGAGGCCCCGGAAGTAGCCCGCCACGCCCTGCGTACCGACGCTACGAGTATTGCCGGTATGCCTCCAACTCCCGCCGATGGGCCTCTCGAATGGGCCGCCTGCACGCCTCAAACTCTGTACTGGTTGGTCCTCCTCGCCTGGCTGCTCCAACCAATGCCATCCGGCCGGCAATATTACACCAGTGTAACGTTGAAACAATGCATAGGCAGTGGACATGTGTAAAACCAGGTGGAACTTAATTTAATGAAACTGAAATTACACAAACTCCTGCATCATCTGCGTGGAGCTGGCTGGAGGTGCTATGGGGATGTCGGTGGAGGTCGTGCTCCTTGAGCGAATCACGCCGACCGTCAACAGAGGACGGGTTGATCGCTACGTTGGCCATCCGTAACCGCCGTGGCCGCTTCCCTCCTCCCAACCTCATCACCGTGTTCGTGTCCGGGCGCGGTGGTTTGGATCGGTCGTCCCCATAGTATTTGCTTTGCCGCCTCGGCGCATTGGGTAAGCTTGGGGTAGACGCTGGCGTTGGTGTACGCCTCGGGCCCCTTCGCCGGGTCGTAGACGTTGGCCGGGCCGGTCGCTCGCCGCTGTGAGTCAAGGCGAACCCAGCGTACTCGGCCGATTTGCCGGCCTTCATGCGCGGCGGATCGCGAGGGAGAACACAGAGAGATGGTTAGAAGTGAAGAGATTTGGCGCTTGAATAAAAAATCAACCGAATTGTACCCATCTATCCATATACACTTTGGGAGGGGCACGCTCCCTTGGTGGTGTGGCTTCCCTTCCATCTCCGCGCGACATCTCCGACGGAGTCTCTTGGTCTCGTACGCCTCGCCCAAGAGCCACTTGTCCACAATGGACTCAGCCAGTCCTTGTACTTGCCGCACCACTCGGACACATCCGCATGACATAGCGAGAGGATGAATGGAAGCCCGCTTATTTTGCATTGAAGGAATAAGAATAAATGCGTTCTACGAACCTGGATGTCTTGGTCCCGGTGAGGTCGGTCTCCCCTCCGGAGCATCATCTCCCTTGCTTCATTCTTCCTCACCACCTTGCCAAGCACGCCGGCCGTTTGAAGGAGACGATGCACCGGACACGGGCCTTGTGGTACGTGTCCTTGAGTCGGTCTCGGCAGACCACGCCCCGCACTCTAGCGGCCACCGCCTCTTGCCCCGCCTCCCACGTGAAGCGGTTCGCATACGGACAACATGTATCATTCTATTATTTAAAAAACATAGTATTTAAGCGGCGTGAAGTAATCACGCATACGAGACTCACCCGTAAGTCCACCTTGATCTTCCCGGCAAGGGCGCCCCTCCTCCACACGGCGAAGTGCTCACGTATAGGGCGGCTCCCTCACGCCCAGCGGTTACCGGGCGAGGGTAGTTCTCTTTAATCGGCCGGGCTCGGATGCCATTGATATGGCGCGAACTGCCCCCTCCGCTACAATCTTCCGATTCTTGCCACGAGCCATTAAGGCGAATTGTTAGTGCGAAGTTCGATTTTCAACATGTCATATGAACAAGTAGTGAAAATATCAATGGCTACTTACTTGTCACCGTGGGGTCGAATCACCGGGCGGCGGGCGAAAGGGATTGGCCCTGTGGGAGGCTCGAGGCCCCGCTAGGCCGGTAGACCTTTGCCGGCACTTTCGAGGAAGGCGTCTCGGCAGTGTCTCTTCGGCACCGGAGTCCGAAGTCCGAAGCGGTGTGGCCCGACGGCGGCCCCTACCGCTCGGCGAAGACACAAACTCAAGCCTCCTCGTGGGCCGGGCGCCGTCGGCCACGCCTCGACGTCTCCACCGTCGGTGTCGCTCATCGGCCTCCTCGCCGTCGGCGTGGGGAGAGGGTGGGAGGGGGGTCTCGCGTAGAAATTTGGACCCCTGCCGACGTTGCCGCCCGCCAGCTGGCATATTGTCGAGTCCTCGCAAAGACAAAGAGTAAACCAATTAGTATTGCAAAATGAACGAAACATAATTGAAAGGTAACAATAATAACAAAATAGTATTACATGATTTAGAAATTATCTCCCGAATGCCTAAGGTGGCATGTAGTCATCACTATCACTATCACTATTGTAATCATCAATGTCACCATCCTCATCATCCGTACGCCCTCGGCATGTGCATCACCCTCCACAACTCCTCCCGGCGCACCATCCTCCATCGTTCAAGAATTTGCAAGTCCTTAGCATCCCGCACCTCATCACCCTCGTCCTCATCGATGGCGTTGTCTACTTCCATGCCCATCGGCGAAAAGAATGTCTATCTCCAAACGTCCTTCTAGCCCCTCGGGTTGATAGAACTCTTCGGTGTTTGGGTCAAGGTTGTAATCATCATCGTCGAACGGGCGCTTTACCGATGCGGCGATACCGCCGCACAAGGTACCAACCCGCAAGGTCCTCGTTTTTTGGCACGCCCATGGGAGGTAATAAACTTGTGTGGCGTGTATATTAGCCACAATATAGACATCCTCTCCTCCATATACGGAATCTGTCGAATTTCGACTTGCCCAATCGTAGGGTCTACTTTCGTGTCATCAAGATCGAACCAATGGCATTTGAATACCACTAGCTTGAGCTCTTTAGGACCCCGAAGTTGAGCTCATATATTTCTTCGACTATACCGTAATAGTCCTTCTTATCCAAGCCGGGCGCATTGAACTCCGGTGCGTTGTTTTCTTGGTTGGGCCGACTCTCCTCGTAGCTTCTTGTGCGGCGATAGCCATTCACATCATAAATGGTGAACGAGTTGACCCTACGGGGAAGCCATTGCCCACCTGTTTTAAATCTTCGCACATTTAGGCATGCGTGCGGGCACGCAAGGTGAGGCCACGCACATCGTTACATTATATGTTACTAGGACCAAAGTGGAATATCAAAGTCGGAACGAGGTTAGTTGGATGGTACCTTTTGAGCGAACCTGGGAAATAAAATCGGCCGCCCATTTTTTTAGAAGATTGTCTTTTGTTGCAAGGTAGGAGCCCCATTCCCTCTCGGTGTTGACCAATAAATTCCCCGAAAAAAAACAAGGCAAGTGGGTCGGATCGATAGGTGGAGGAGAGTGGCGGCGTATGGAACAAGCTCATTGAGAACTTACTGGCGATAAGGGCGGTTTTCGGTCAAGGTTCAACAACACATAGAGCATGATAGTGCGCCACTCATCAAAGGACAAGTGCTTGTGGGTAGCTGCGCTTCCTCTTCCGACTTGCCCTCGAAAAGGCCGAGGTTCGATGAACTCTCGTCGGCGTTGTAACGAGGGGTAGGATTGTGGGCCATTTGGGGAAGTTTCTCAAGATAGTATGCCGCTGTGTGAAGGTCGACACCTCCTCTAGAATGTATGCCTCGCCACGGAAGCCTCTCGATTGGATAGCACCAAGCGGGCTGCGACGGGCCCCCAACCGTGCCTCGGCGGGAAGGTGCAAAATCGTGTCTTTGCATCGACGGGGAAGAAGCCGGTGGAAATATCATCTCCAACTTGCAGATCAACACGAGGCAAAGACGCTCCGGATCGTGTCGCATCCCGAGATAACTCCTTAACACAAAAGTTGGCGGAAGAAAAAGCTCAACTCTGCCGGGGCCGCGCCCACCGGCTCGGGGAGGTATCCCCGAGTCATCGCAGAAGGATCCGCTCAATCCATATGTGGAAATCATGACTCTTCATCCCTAAGACTTTCATAGTCCGCGACGTTCACTCCCTACTCGGATTCGCGCATACCCATCGAGGGAGCGATAACGTCTTCATCCACCGTAGTACTTCCTTCCTATCGGCCCTTTTGATGATGTAGTCGGCGGGCCCCTTTTTCCATCTCCTCCCGGGGCTAGGGGTCTCTATCACTAGCTTTGGTCTATCGCACATCATCTCTATGTCAAGTCTAGCCTTAACGTTGTCCTTTGACTTCTTAAGGTCCATGGTTGTTGCGAAGAGTGACTCGGAGATATTCTTTTTCGTGTGCATTACATCGATGTTGTGTGGAAGAAGAAGATCCTTGTAGTAGGGGAGATTAGTCAAGCCCGATATATAAGTCCACATGTGTATGGTACCATATCCAACAAAACAACCTTTCTTTTCATCGATTTTGAGACCGGCTAGCTCGACAAGGACCTCTTCACGGTCATAAACTTTGGGATGGGGTCGGTGACTTCAACACCTTTTCGTGAAGTGCTTTTTTGTCTAGTACGAATTCATGGTTCTCGGCAGGAATTGACGATGTTTGTCAAGCGAAGAATACTTGCCACCCTTCTGCGGCCCGGTGAACATCATAGCGCCTTGCATGTGGGGCAAGGGAACCTCCCATGAACACACCATCGCTGAATATGCCATAAGCCGGGAAGTCATGCATTGAATATAGGTACCACACATGCATTGTAAAGTTCGTCCTTGTAGCTTGGTCGTGCGTCGGCATTACCCATTTTGCCAAGCATCTTGCAATTCATCCCACACCGGCCGCATGAACACACCCATATTGTTGCCGGGTGCGGGAATTATCGGCGTCAGAACAGGTGCTTGAGGTCAAACATGACACCGGGGGAAGATTGAGAGGGATCACGAACACGGGCCAACAAGTGTGCGGGGCCGCCAACATTCCGCACGGGTTGAACCCATACATTCGCGAACGCTACGGCGTACATTTCGAGCCTCCATAGCTTTTTCGGGATGCATATTATCGAAGTGCTTCCATGCATCACCATCCGATGGGTGTACCAACTTCTCGACTTCGTATCTTTTGCCCTTCTTGTGCCATGTCATTTGTTTCGCGGACTCCTCGGTCATGTACGGCCGTTGGAGCCTCGATGCGAAAAGGAAGGTGTCGTAGGACCATCTTGGGGATCTTGGACTGCATTTCTTCTTCGCCATCACTACATTCTACCTCCACAAACCTAGAGGCTTTGCACTTTGGACGGTCGCGTTGCTTCCTTGGTCTCCCCTAAATAGGACGCACCCCTTTGGACAAGCGTGGTACGACTCATACGGCATCTTGAGTCCACGAAGGAGTCTCGTGACTCGCGTCGTGTTCTTCGGCGGGGCGTGACCCTCACGGAAGCGGTTTGCCAACAATTGACAACGAGGGTGTCGAAGCCGTCTCGACTAATGCTCAATTGCGACTTCAATGCTATAAGGCGTGAAATGGCATCCGGCCGTAACCATTGTCTTCGTGAAGGGGCTGCTGTGCCGCCTCCATCATCTCGTAGAACGCCTTTGCGGTTTCCTCGGGTTCCTCCTCCAATGCTTCATTGAACCGTGCATCGTGAAAGTGCGCCATCATATACGCCATCCCGGCATCCGCATCATACTCCTCGAGGAGGGGCCTCACCACGTCCTCTCTAATACGATCGACTTCACCGTGGAAGATCCGGCGGCTATAGTTTGGGGCGAATCCGTTGTTGTAAATATCTTTGCCCATTTCAATCTTTTCGTTTCTTTTTTTCTTATTCTTACATTTGCTGCTTGAGGGGACACGGCATCCGAAGCAGACCCTTTAGCGGCTGGGCCAAATGCATGCTCGAGGAAAGCATCGGTCCCCTAACCCATTCAAGGCTCTTACTTGCGAAGCCCGTGTACATCCACTCACGGTTATCCATCCTCTGTCATACGCCCATGTCGGTGAGCCACATAACCAAGCAATTGCATCTACACAAATGTTCCTACCATCTAATAGGTGAGGGATAGGTCCTAATCCCACCCGAGGATGCGTAGACAAGGTTAGCATCCATGCTTTCGGGTCCGTCAGGGCCGATTTTGGCGGCACCTCCGTTCTCCGATACACGTCTGGCGGGGGAGAGTGTGTATCCCGAGAACAATGGGGAGGTCTTTGCCGAAAATCCGGCTCGGACGGGAGCCGAGCATGGATGCTAACCCATCTACGCATCCACGGGCTATCCAAAAACGTGGACAATCCGAAAACGGTACGGCCCGCAGATATGCACGGAGATCGCATACCAACGCTGTATCTCTTTCGGACGGGAGACGCCTTAACCGGGTCGGCGCTATGTAAGACAACTATAAGGATGGGAGGTGATTAATACCTACGATTGTCGGTGGAGACGCGGTGCAGCAAGACCGGTGGCGCCCACGAGGGACGATCGGGTCGCCGAGTCCCTCCCACAGGTCCTCCTAAAAAAAAAAAAAAAAATAGTTATTATCGACTAAAAATTTTGGCAAAGACACCTCCCCCGCACGGGAGGTTCCCAAAACCTGCAAAAAACATGGCACGAAGGCCAACAACCACATATATACCGAACATGGGCATGAAGGCCACCAACAACCAATATGGGCACGAAGGCCACCAACCACCAATATGACACGAAGGCCACCAACCACATACATATACAATTACTAGTAACCCTACAACTACTACTAACAACTACTAACACTACTAATACTAAGAGCTACTTAACTACTTACTAACTACTACTACTACTAACCCTACAACTAACACTACTAACTACTAGTACTAACAACTACTAACCACTACTACTAACCACTACTACTAGAAGGGTAGGGCTTACCTTGGCCGCAGGAGCGGCAAGAGCAACGGTGACCGACGGCGGCGTGGATCACCACAGCGGCCACGAAGAACGACGGCCGGTCCGAGAGGCACCTTCTTCTTCCTCCTCCCCTTCCTCTTCTTCCTCCTCCCTTCCTCTCCTTCCTCTCTTCTTCCCTCCTTCCTCTTCTTCCCTTCTTCCCTCGTCTTCCTCTTCTTCCCTTCCCTTCCTCCCGCTTCCTCTTCTTCCCTTCCCTTCCTCCCTCTTCCTCTCTTCTTCCCTCCTTCCTCCTCCCTCCTCCCCTTCCTCTCCTTTCTCTCTTCTTCCCTTCCCTTCCTCACTCTGCCCAGGCCGGAAGGGGGCCGAGAGGGGCGGGGCCGGGGCTGAACGAGAGGAAGGGGCCGGGCCGGGGTGGTGCTTGCCGGACGCCGGCGAGGCGGCGCGACCCGGACTCCGGCGGATCGGCCGCTTGGGATCCGGCGCGGGCCGCCAAGTGGTGGCCGAGGCTCCGGCGGTCGGAGGGGAGGGGGGGGCGGATCCCGCGAGGAGAGGCGGCGGCGGCTTTCCGGCGGGGCGGGGGCGGCGGCGGCGATTTCCGGCGGTCGGCGGCGTCGGGAGGGGAAGAAAAAATGAGCCGAAAGCGGCTCCTCGGGTCAGAATATTTATCGGCTTTGCCGAGGTGCCGGGAAAGGCGGCGCTCGGCGAGGGAGGTCTGTTTTCTTTTTTAAAAAAAACACTTTGCTTAGAGTGCCCGGCGTCTAGGCACTTTCGGCAAAGGTTCTTTCTTAGAGTGTCCTTCATGGCACTCGGCAAGTGTGTTTTTTTTTTTTTTAAGCCCCAATTTTTTTTTTGTGTGGCCTTGGTAGGATAATTACATCTCATGTTCACAATTTGGGACAATTTCAAGTTGTTTTGCTATATTTCATGAATTATTTCTATTTTCTTGCATTTTTTCGACCACTCCAAATTTGAGCTGCAGGTACATGAAATAATGGAATGTGGTCATTAAAAAAATATTATTCATGATGTTTGGCGTATGTTTAGGCTCAATCCGGTACTCGCGTGAAATTACGAACATTTTAATGTCTTAGGAACATGACGAGTTACATGCGGGAAAAGTGTTTTTAAATTATATAAAATCAAAACGAAGTTTAAAAATCCACGAAACTTGGCGAGGTGTCTTGTCATCTCATGAGAGCCTGTGGTAAAAATTTGAAAAAGTTTCGGAGCAAGTTGTGACGTCGGATGCCTAAAACCAAAGACATCCCCACACTCTCCACATGTGATCAAGTGTGGGGATGTTCGAGTTTTAGCCATCCGACGTCACAACTTGCTCGAAACTTTTTCAAATTTTTACCACAGGCTCCTCATGAGATGACAAGACACCTCGCCAAGTTTGGTGATTTTTAAACTTCGTTTGATTTTATATAATTTAAAAACACTTTTCCGCATGTAACTCGTCATGTTCCTAAAGCACATAAATGTTCGTAATTTCACGCGAAAATTTGGATTGAGCCTAAACATACACCAAACATCATGAATAATATTTTTTAATGACCACATTCCATTATTTCATGTACCGCAGTTCAAATTTGGAGTGGTCGAGAAAATGCAAGAAAAATAGAAATAATTCATGAAATATAGCAAAACAACTTGAAATTGTCCCAAATTTTGAACATGACATGTAATTACTGTACCAAGGCCACACAAAAAATGGGGCAAAAAAAAAAAAAATGCATAGTTTGCCGAGTGCCATGTTGGACACTTTCGGCAAAGACCCCGCTTGCCGAAAGTGCTTATCGTGCGGCACTCGGCAAAGGTGACGGAGAACGTGGGCCGTTTGATCCTGTTATCCTTTGCCGAGTGTATTGTTTTGCCGACGGTCGCAAGCTCGGCAAATATATTGTTTTCGAGTGTTCTACATCGCCCGACGGCCGGGCACTCGGCAAAGTAGTCTTTGCCGAAGTACTCGGTTTGGCACTTTCGGCAAAGATGCTCTTTTTGCCGAGTGTGCCCGACTTTTGCCACTCGGCAAACTTCTTTTGCACTCGGCAAAGAAGCGGATTCCTAGTGCGTTAGCAAGTTTATAGGGATTGGCTCTTATAGCGAAAGTTTCCTACATAGAAATTTAATAATACAAAATCTCCCGCATTTTTTCCTCCATTTCTAAAGGGCGTCAGACTATTCATTTTCCCTCAATCCAAAGGGATCTCAAAAGATCTCACGCATAATGCAAAAAGAGAGAAAAAAAATCCTGGTTATCCTCTGATGGTTTGCTCTAAAACATCGCCGTTCTTCAGTATGTAAATGTGTTCCTTGCTGTTCTTGGGCGTTTCTGGACAAATCTTAGAAAAACCAGCTAGGCTGAGTCCTAGTCCATGCTGGCTAGACCGGTTTCGGCAGAATTGTGTACGATGACCGACCTGCTGTATAATATATAGCTAGCGAAAACCTAGCTAGAATTAATTGCCCCCTCATCTCGATAACGGTCGATCGACGAAGACGTGGCTCTGTCCATAAGGTCCAAGGGTGATTCAGCTTGCGTTTTATATATACGATCCGTCGAGCTCTGCCCACCCAAGCTCTGTTCCCTTTTGAGTTTTGACGCGCTCACTCTCTTCGATTTGGACGGCAAATATAGTTTAGTTGTATATATATAAGCAAAAAACAGTAGGAGTATGCATGCGGTAGCTAGCAGAGGCGCCGCCAGATGGGTGCACGCACAGCCAAGAGAACCAAAAGCAGTTTTGCGAGTGGCTGTATATGATGCATCCAATCCTTCCTCAAATTATAATGGGTGTCAGCTTCAGCTTCACCGATTGAGATTGTAACATATTCTCTGTCTGGTATACTCGTCCTTCCTTGTCTCTCTTGGCTTTGCATGCTTGGCTGGTGTTGCTTGCTACGTACATTGCTTTGCTTCATTCTCATGCGTATTCGGTGCAAGGACGGACGAGAATGCCCCGCCACGTCACAGTGCACACCGTTCCGGATTGAAAGCCTCTGAATATGATGAAGCTCGCTGTCTCATCGATTCGTGTCTGGACACGTACAGTAATCTGCTGGGCCGGTGATCTGGATATGATGATGTGGCTGTGTTCCAGAAACGTAGAATTGACCGCATGACCTTTCTACTTGTGGATAAATGAAATGCTTCCTTCTTCGTTCGTCGACCGGTGCATGTAGACGACGACTTATATAGTATATTGTACGTGGATGTCGTGTCGTATATATATATGTTCGTATATGATTCTATCGGGTACTTACTTTACTATATATACGAGTGCGTTCTGGTGGTGATCACGGGTGGCTGTGGTCGACAATGACAACTCCGATCCCCGGATGGCCGGATCGCCGATGAGTGCCCAGCTGGGTGACTGAGCTCTCGTTTTTTGATCCTGATGCGCCGATCGAGCTCAGCACGTACTGCGCTGCAACCTACCTACCGCTTTTGATTTTTCGTGGATCCGGCCGGATTCACCGGATGGATGGTTAAAGCAATCCGCTGGTGCTGTGCAGCTCTGTGGCTAGTAATTAATCTAGTGGGTGTGCTTGTGCCTCCGATCGATCCTGCCGTGGAGGGAGGTCACCTCCACTGGCCTCCATCATATCTGCCCCGATTGCGTTGCTTTGCTTTGCAATTTCCATGGCTAGTTAGGTCATATGCAGTCGCCGTCGATTGGCCAACTAATACTAAAAAAAAGTAAGTAAATAAAGCTAATAAACAAACCCAAGGCTTTGAGCCGTTACATTACATTCCCTGCTTCCGCTTTGCTTGGTGGCCACCAATGAATTAGGGTGAAGGGCAGGCGACCGGCATACACACGCGATCCGATCGGGGAAAAGAAACTGCTAAGGTCTCGTTCGGTTACCGAGAGTTACCATTCCGAACCCAACGGTTTCTCCAGAAATTTCCTTTCCAGGCGTGGAGGGCCTGTTCCGAGGCTGTTTGGCAGATGGCTTGTAAGAGGCTAATAAACCGGTTGATTCTGTTTTGATTGTGAGCTGTGAGGGGCTGATAATTTAGTTGCCAACAGTCAGGATGCATAACACACACGTATAGCTAGCGTGGTGCATCACGACGAGTGAATTATGTATGTATATCATCTAAACAAAGCGGCCAAAATTTACAATAAGTGCATGATGGATCGACCACAGGCAAAGGAACATGCTTTGGTAGGGTAATAAAGCGGCTGGCTGGCTGCTCGGTTGCGTTGCGTTTCCTGACGGAACAACTGAAGAAAGGAACCTAGTTTTAGCAGTAATATAGAGCGGCAGGAAAGCGAGGAGTAGGAGATCGACGCTACGGCTGCCGCAAGTGGCCCGGCCCGGCCGCCCGGCCGTGGAAAGGAAGCGCGGGTCATGGACGATATGATGGCGTAGGGTGGCCGGCCGGCGGACGGGGACAAAACAAGCCAAGGCCATGGATCTCTGATGCGTGACGCGACGCGCACCGCACCGGTGGCCCTTTTTCGGGCGGCGCTCTCGCGGTTGCTGTCGTCGTGCTATGCCAGCCTATATCCCTCCCATCCGCTAGCTGCTTTCCACCCCCGAGCGGAGCGGAACGGCGGCCGCCGCCGGACTGTCTCGATGGAAGGAATGGGGGCGACCGCCGACCACCACCAAACCAAAACCACCAAACCGGCCGCCCTGCTGCTGCCTCTTATCCAGATTCTGCCGTCCTCGGCCACGAAAGACGCAGGATTTTTCTTGAAACAAACAAATGGGATTAGATACTCCGCTGCAAAAATTCTGGACTGAAGAAAAAAATTGTAAATAGCGTTCAGGCAGGTGCTGCACGAGAAAAACACATGCACGAGAGTCCCTCATTCAAACATCATATTCATTTAACACTTAGTATTGAAAATGGCTTAATAATTTTTGATAGTTTTATAAGTAAAGAGCATGCTGGATAGACATAGATTATACGTTTCTAGAGTAAAATACTGAATATTTGCCGGGGACATTTTGTGGCTACGTTATGTAGGGATGTTTTAAGGAGCTAAAACATTTTAGGGATAAAATTTTTAGTACAAGCTATGGCCATATCCTCAAACATAGGGATATGGGCTTGTTTGGTATTCAAAATTGAGTATACTCCATATCCTCAAACATATGCCTATCCCCGCACATGTTCTTACTCGCATATTGGACTTACGAAAGGTAAGCCTTATTCCCAGCTATTTAACTAAAAAAAAAAAAAACTCTTCACAAACTTTCCCTAGCTACACTAGTGTGGTGGTAGTGTTATATTACTACACTGCTCAAATCACTAGGAGAATCACACCGTTTTAGTAAAGCGTGCTATGAGTATTTACCACCACGAGAATCACCGAAGAAAGTGGATTTTGCTTTCTTTGGTGTTTTCGCAGCCCTATATATGTGTGGGCCACGGCGACCGGCGGTACAAACCGGGCGTGCCTGGCCAAGTGTTTACTGGTGCAAAATGATGCACGTCAATTTTGACTAGTACTGGCTGCTGCTATCTATGGCGTTGCGCACAGCGCACGTGTGCTCACGTGGTTGCTGTTTATTTTTCTTCTTATAATAAAAATCCCAATGCAAACAGAAACTAAACTTATATCTATCTTCTTTTTCGGTTAAATTAAGTTCGTGCTCAAATATATTTTTTCGCCTGGTTGTTGTTCTTTCGGGAGGCAAATGGGATCCATTTAAAGCCCAACAGGGGAGGAGGAGCTGAGAACGAGAGTGAGGCCTGTTAGTGGCCCAATAGATAGCTAGAATAGGCGAGTAAGTCCACTTCAGTTTAGGCCTGTCATCGGGTAGCCCATGTCGGAAAAACATCTGTGGCATTCTTGAATTCCTTTGTAGTATTATTTATTAAAACTTAATTACACATCGATTTCCCAGAGGCCACCTTCTTGCTCCCGCCGGCGTAGTCAGAAGTAGTAGCGGGCTGCTTCCCCTTCCTGCGGTAAGCCTCCTCGTAGCGCCTGGCGTCGTCGATGCCGCGCTCGGCGAGGCTCCGGATGTTGGGGACCCTGCCGCCACGTACGCGCCCACCGCCGTGCAAACCAGGAACGGGAACAGCCGACGCACCAGGCAAAACATGCTAGCTCCTTTCTTGTAGCTACCTAGCTGATCGATACTCCTGGCTAGTGCTGCTGCTGCTGATCGAACTCGCCGGCACCGGTAGTGAGTGAGTGATGTGTCTGACTCTGATGGAAGCACTCGAACAATATGCCAAGATATTTGAGCAGACTTTGAGCCATGACCATGTAAAGGCCCTTGCTGCTTTGTTTGGGTGGAATGCACCTCCAAGTGCTGAGGTGCGTGCTATGGCTGACATTACAGTGGTTTGAGGTGTTTATCTGTGCTGGTCGTCTCCTTCTTCTTATGCAATGGCTCCATACAATATTCTGATCTGGAATAAAGTTGCAATGATTATGCTATTTTAACCTGTTGCTTTTTGAGAATTGTATGAACTTGTTAGCAATTGGCCGGATAGCTGCTCTTTTGAGTTTCGAAATTTCTGTGAAGGTGATCATTATCTGCTAAGGTCGGCACTTCCTTTCTTTGAGTAAAATGAATGCTCTGGTGCAACTGTCAAAATTTGTGCATTGCTGTTCATGGAAGAGAGTGGTGATTTTGCTACCCAGATAACGGGTTAGGCGCTACTGTTGGAAATGGGCTGCATCTCGGATTGGGCTGAGCTGCCTCAGCTCCTGCCACATCTGTCTATGGTGGCAAATTAAATCATGCTCTAATTCATTTTTTTTTTTTTTTTTTTTTGCTAAGATGAAATGTATATGGTAATGGGAAACACAACTTGTAAAACTTAGAAGATAACCGGAAACAAATTAAAGACAAGTCGAAAATCCTTTCTGCTTGCTCCTAAAAAGGAGGAACACACACCAACATGATGCAACAAATTTAAACACAAGGTGAATGCATGCGTTTGTGATGAGCCTTATTTACATTCAACGCTGGTGTTGTTCTTATTGAAGTTCACCTGCGGGCAATTCGCCCCTCACGTCGTACCACCTTGTGCTGATCCATCCCTTGGACTTGAACCACACGCTGGCCGTCACCAGCACCGTGCAGTTGGACCAGTCCTTCTCGGCGCGGGCCGGCGGCGGGCTCCCTGCTTTTTCATCGCCGGGGTTTCCATCCGCCGGCGTGCTCAATTGCTCGGATTTCCAGTACTCGGCCGACACGTTGATGCGGGCCAGCTTCCCCGGCGGCTGCGTCGTGCCGTCCAGCAGCGAGCTCCGGTCGACCACCGCCGGCACCCACGCCGCCTCGCTGTACCATACCTCGGCTCTCAGATCGCCGTAGTGCACCGCCATGTGCGGGCTGCTGTTGTTCACCACCAGCGTGAAGTTGTAGTACTTGGTGTCGTCGTCGTTGGCTTTGTTGGCTATTAGTATTGTTGGGTTCTGGATGGAGAAGGAGATGCGGGCGGGGGCGATGCTGATGAAGATGGCGGCCGTGATGGCGTTCACCACCAGGCTTCCGATTAGGGCTACAAGTACGATGTGCTTGTGGCTCCATTTTCTGGGAGGAGGGATCTGGATCGGCGCCATGGCCGCCGGTGGAACTGTGTTAGTAGCTTGGCATGCAGCAACCATGGAGTGCACTGTCCATCTTTATATACACGTACTGCTAGTTGGCCTTGAAGCTCCGAGATCCGATCCCCTCTTTGCATACCGACGGCGATCTCTGTGTGCATTGGTTTTTTTTTTTTCGTGTTAGCGTTCAAGGAAACATGCATCAAAACAGTTGCTTCTGCTTAACTTGAACACAGAAGGAAAACTGTCAAGTCATGATTTTTAATATCGATCAAAGCACCTAATTAATGCAAAAACCAAACAGGACTTCAGAACAACCGCTGAAGAAAGCCACCACATGCGCTGATCGATGTCGGTGTTGTTGGATAATGGAACAGAAATGTTCCAAACCTCCACATCAAGTTATGCTTTAGCCGACGACAGTGAATATGATGACAGTGGGGACAAATTAAAGTAGTCGAATCAACGAATAAAGCACGCTGCATGCAATTGAAAATAAAAGTGTGCAGCTTCTAATTAATTTCATCTTTTTGCCTTTTGTCACCATGCATCGTCGTCCGTTGCTTTGCACTCACTTCAACTTAAAAAGCACTGTAGTGTCATTTTTTTGGTAGGACACACATACAAAAATCATTTGACCGATCGACAGTTAGATCAAGAGTACGTATATGGGTTTTGTTTTGTGGTGATCAATGTAATTTGCGCAGGCTTATTTCGGCTGGTCTAGGCTCGACTTATTGCGCAGTATTTGTCTCTCACAAACATAAGTCGAGATATAAGCCGAGCCGAGCAGGCTCTACGTTGTGTCACATAAAAGCTCATTCCAAAATGCAGTATAAGGATATATCTAAGTTTGTTAATAAAGATAAAGTATTAAAAGTGGAAACGAACCAGAAAAATCTGAATACAGTATATATAGGAAATACAAACATACCAAGTCTATTAAATTCCTATTTCCAGTAGTGCAATAATGAATAAAGTAGAGTACCTTCTAGCTAGATCCACATATACGTGCTCCGGCCCTTCTTATAGCAGCTACATACTATGGGTCTGCAACTCAGCTGCATGAGTATACACACAACACATCGATCCCTCCCTTGTCCGATCGATAATCCACTCATGCATGTTGCTGGTATGTAGGTAATGATCAGCAAGCGAAGTGGGCGCGAGATGAGTGACATAAAATATGTTATTGCTGGCGGTGGCGACGGCGACGACGACGGCGAGCACACAAGGTTCCCCTGCCTCGACATGGTGCGCTACGCGATGGCCGCCGCGGTGACCACGCTCGCCGTCGCCGTGATCGTGTTGGTGATCCGCGCCGTGCTCCGCTCCGAAGACGTCGGCCTCTCCATCAACAACGGCTACATCAGCGCCGACATCCTGTGGGAGCGCACAGTGGTGACGTCGACGACGCCACAGATCAATCAGCCAAGCTCCGCCGCCCTTAGCGAGAAGAAGGTACAAGCGGCGGCCGGAGTTGCCACGACCACGACGCAGGAGTATCCTCAGGTGACGGCGGAATTAGGTGTCGGATCAAGCGACGCCGGACTTCCCAGGGAATGCTTCCTTGGTTGTGATGACGATTTCGGATCCGGATCAGTTGGAGGAGCAGTCCAGCCTAGTCCTCCTACCCAGAAGGTGACGGTGAGCAAGGCGAAGACGACCAACCTTCGTGTCATCCTCGTCGCCAAGAACCCCGGCGGCCGCACCAGGATCGACTGCAACTTCACGACGGTGAGCCTCGTCGACATGCGGCCTCCGAAAGGCGAGATCGGCTGGCTGGAGCTGGGCAACTTCACCGTGCCGCCGCAGACGACCATCACGCTGCTGAAGCGGCTCAAGATCACTGACACCACCTACATCTGGGAACACTACCGCGGCGAGGTCAGGTTCAGCGTCATGGTGGTGGTGAGCGCCAGCGTCACCTCCTACCCGCTCAACAAGCCCAATACCAAGGTGCAGACCTACGTGTGCCAGCCGGTCACCGTCGGCCTCATGGACGACGAAACCATCTATGCCAACCAAGTTGATTGCTGGGCAGCTGGAGCACCACCACCCTCGCCGGCGCCGGCCCCGGCACCACCACGGCCATGATGGCCACATATCGATCACGCATTGAGTGTACGTCATCTTCAGATTCGTACGTACGTGTGTTACATGCATCCGCGTGTTTTGTGATTGCAAAGTGTGATTTTTAATTTTGCACAAATGATTTGTGTGTTAACGAACCAAATCCAAGGCTAGGGTCCATGGCTCAGGTTTTGCTGCTGTGGTGAACCAACAATTAGCGATATTTGTATTATTTTCATTTTCTACCTTTGTGGTGAAACATCAGTTATATATGGGGCTACAAAAATATACTTGTGTTCAGTACTTTGTTATTTTTATATATAATTGTATTTTAAAGTGATTTTACATCATAATAATTTTACTGTATAGTTTTGGATATATGCACCATGTAAAACCACACCATCCTTGGGGATAAGGGTGATCTCCAATGATCATTATACCGTTAAAACTTTTGTCTCAGAAAAAATCAGCATCAGTCACCAGCCACCAGCCAATAGCCACCAATACTTTTATCTCAAAACAAATCAGCATCAGTCACCAACCACCAGCCCGGACAACAGTACTTTTGTCTCAGAACAAATAAGCACCAGCCACCAGCCCAGGTGAACAGGCTGCTAATAGGTGAGGCCACCCAACCGTGCCACGCAGACCAAGGCAAGAAGGTACACACAAACCAAAGGATAGGTGATTCAGATCAGTTCGGATATTGCGGGATATGTGTTGGTGTTGTAAACCAACTCAGATTTCCTTGTAACAACTAACTAGATCATCACAATATAATCCACCAGATCACAAAACACGGGGTATTACTCTCATAAAACACGTATCTGTCTGAACCTTGCGTCTCTATGTTACCATTCGAGTACATTGTGTCTCTATGTTGCCATTCGAGTTATGATTTCATGATCCCTCTGCTTACAAATCAACCACTTCGGTAACCGTTGGTGGACTGCCAGCCCCTAAATTCGACAACCCTCCATTCTGAAATGGATGAACTATATAACAGTGGCATAACATACAGGGCAAACACAGAAGATTTCATTCTTTTAAATAGCGCATCACTTATTTCGAGTCTATGCGGGATCATACTAATCATTTGTTTAGATCCAAAAAATAGAAAATCATATAATTTGGTGCAGTAGTTTATAAAAAAAAAACCGACGCTGATGGAAAAAAAAAACCCAAATCAAAATTGTAAACCTGGTATAGCGTGTATGACGTTCTAGGGTTTGTGCTCTTCAATCGTGCCTTGTAGCATTCCATGAAATGATTAAGTCAGAGAAGTCGCTTCTGTACTCGTGATTACTTTCCCAAAAGATAAAAGCAAACAGAATAGTTAAACCACATGTTACACGCGACATAAGTATATTCCTGCCGTGGGTGAACAAAAGCAAAATTCCTTCAGAACATGTCGGCGAGCTGAGAGCATGAAACAAAGCTCCTACCTAGGGATTGGTAAAAGACAAACTAGAATAGAGGCAAAACAAAGGAAGACATTCCCTGGCCTGCAAAGAAACATATTAATCAGATTCTCAATAATAATCAAATGGCAACTTTATTTTTGGATAATCTAAAAGTAAATTCAAGCTATTAGAGATTTGTTGGCAGAACACGCGATACCACCAATTAAAGCCTTTAAATTTGAGAAAAAGTGAAAGTAGAGAGACAAAAAGCAAAGAATGGTAAAACAACAATATGATGCTATGTACAATATGCATGCATGTGCCCGTGCTTTCACTTTAATTCTTTTGATGAAATTTATCCCTGGCATTCACGTGATTCCATGGGCTTTTGATGAAATTTGTCTTGGCATTCACGCGATTCCATGTTCAGTTAGGTACTGTACATATATATATGCACACATCCAGTATAGCATGGACACATATCCATACGCACTCCACGCAAGTACTCGATCATCATCCAACAACAAATTAAGATGATCTTCCTCGCCAATAGCCTAATACATGCTAATAACAACAGCACAAATAATAGCTATGCTAGACATGGCTGTGAGTCCCTACTCCATCCATTCGTGTTCAACCTCACCGCCTCCTACGCAGACCAGAGGAACGAGTCCACCATGGTGTTCACCTCCGTCGTCATGTTCATGCTCGCCGCGCTCTTCTTCAACCTAAACCTCTTCAGCCGGTTCTCCGACGTGAGCGCCATCCTCAACCCCACTGTCCGGCTCTTCCTCTCGTCCTCGCTGTCCCTCTTCCTCCCCGTCATGTCCTACCTCTTCTCTGAGGCCAAGAACGAAGGCGCTGCCGCCATGGCTGCTGCTGGCGCTGGTTACAGCACTAGCTCCACCAGTTACAGACAGCTTGGTGGTGGTGGTACCGAGCTGTCGCTGCGAGCCCGGACGATCCTCATGTGGATGCTTCTCGTGGAGCTCCTCCGTAAGAAGGTGGAGGCGATCCTGGTGAGCGTGGGTGTGCAGTCCTACTCGAGCACCATCGACCGCGCTTCCCGCATTGCTTGGCTGGGCTACCTCGTCTTCTACAACCTGAGCAGCACCGGCAAGAAGGCCATCTATGGCACCTTGTGGGTCCTCGCTGCAGCCAAGCTGCTGCAGAGGGTCGCCATCAACGAGCTGCTCAAGCGTTCCTTCGCCTACGGCAAGAACGCCGAGCAGCTCAGCTGGTACATGGCCCAGATAATTGAGAAGCGAGATCATCAGCTAGAAGATGATGAAGAAGAGCTGTTGAAGAAGTGCAGGTACGCCGTGATGGGAGAGGAGGACTTGGAGATGAAGGTTAGCTCCCTGGAGGGCTACCATCTGGAGCTGAAGGACAATGTCGTCGTCACAGTTGGCGATATCTGGACACAGGACATGGGTGACCTACTCCAGCAAGATCCAAGCATCAAAAGGCTATGCCTCTCCTTCGCACTCTACAAGCTGCTACGCCGGAGGTTCGAGGACCACCCCATCACCGACGAGGAAACCAGCAGCTGCCGGAGCCTCATCTTCAGAGGCCTGTGCAAGGAGCTGGTGCGAAGCACAGAGGTGGCACCGTCAACCCAGAAGGTTGAGGTGGAGCGCGAGGAGGAGGATCTCAAAGACACGGTGGTCGCGGCTGCCCTTTTCCAAGTGTTCAACGAGGAGGTCCAGTTCCTCTGCGAATACTACCACTCCGTCCTACCCGTGGTGCTCTCCAACCCCTTCTTCTTCCTAGCCAACTACATCCTGTTCCCCATCGTGGTATGGGCCTTCTGCCTCCTCACCATCATCCTCTGCGCCAACGGGGACCTATCGTACGCGTATCACAGCATCACCGACGACAACTACATCGTATCAACCGGCACGATGAGGATCTTCGGATGCCTCCTGAGAGGAGTCGTACATATCCCGGCTGTGCTCTTCACCACCATTGACCTAGCCGTCACTATGCTACTCCTGTTCACCTTCCTCTATGAACAGGTCTGGGAGTTCCTCGTCTTCATCCTCTCCAACTGGCTCACGGTGTCGCTGCTCTGTGAGTACACCGCCAAGCGCCGTTGGCGCGACAGCCGCATCAGGACTGGGCTCATCTGCTGCATCCTGTGGGTACGGAGGAAAATGAGCCGGCCCAACCTCTGCTTCAAGCAAGTGTCTGTGCTTGGGTTCGGCTCCGGCCGTCGTCTACCATTATTCATGACGACCCTGCCTAGGAAGAAGGCGGTGCCCATGCAAGTGAAGAAGTCCATCATGGATTACATAGTGGCTCACATCCATGGTCACCACACCGCTCTCAGCAATGGCTGGTGCACGCTGCAGTCGGAGAAGCATTATGACATTTACAGCTCCCATCAGCTCTCAAAGGCGTGCGAGAGCAAGAGCGTCGCCGAGGTCATTCTCACCTGGCACATCGCCACCAGCCTCTTGGAGGTGAAGTACCCGCTGCAAAGGAGGAGGAGGAAGACCCGAGTGGAAGCTCACCGTCAGGTGGCAACGACCCTGTCCGGGTACGCTGCTTACCTTGTGGTCTCACATCCAGAGCTGCTCCCTGACAACATTGAAGGGACCAAGCGTGTGTACAGCGACATGAAGGACGAGCTGAAGGACGTGTTGGGAGGGTGCTGGAGGTACCATGTGTCTCAGCTTGGAACCCGCTTCGACAAGCTGGTCGAGGTCGCAGAAAAGCCAGAGGAAGAGGAGGCGGCGACGGTGGTGCACAAGGGGGCAAAGTTGGGGAAGAAGCTGATGGAGATGGCGGAAGATGGTCAACATGAGGATCAAGTGTGTGGGAGCTTATGGCCAACCTCTGGACGGAGCTGACGGTGTACCTGGCACCATCTAGCGACGAGCTTCACGTGAAGGCACACAAGGAGGCTCTGGCGCTTGGTGGCGAGTTCATCACCGTGCTCTGGGCGCTTTCCACGCACACCGGTATAACCAGGCCGGCCGTTGCGCCGTGGGAGGCAACCGCTGGTGGTTCCTGTGATCCATAGTGTCATGTGGGCGCTTGATTATATTAATGATTCTCTATTCCATTTCATTATCTCTTCTGAATGGATGCATCCCGTGTGATGTTCCATGCATGTTCGGATTTTGGTCGATCGTCTGTCTTTCCGGCAGCATCGTGGTGTGGCTTTGATTTCCCTTTTTGTGATTTGCCCGAAATACAATCTGAAATTTGTCATTGAAACATATGTGCAATCAAAAATTTTCCATCAATGTGTCACTGGCACGGTCACATGGTGGTGGTAAATTTCAGATTCAAGACACATTTGCATTGGCACGAAGACTATTATCCAAAATCTATATAAGTCTCTCACTCAAGAAAATTGTTATCGATTGCCTAGCTACAATCTGATTGACATGGCCATTCCACTGGATACAAAAACGGGAGAAAACAAATATTCAATATGTTCACAAAGCAGGGCCATCCTGGTATAAATGGAGGCTCTGTATAAAAAAATTAAAATGGAAGGTATAATAAACTAGTAAAATAGAATCTCGAACATCTACAGAGCTAGGCTATGGGGGACATAAGGCCAACCAATCAGGCCCAGATGAGCTGTTCAACTGGTGCTTTTTGGAGCACTCGGTGCTATTTAGGCACCAAATGTATAGGCACCCAAGCAAGCTAGCCAACAGCCATTACTAAATTGTATATAGATGAGGGATGTACATGTACTATGTAAACTTTATAAGACGTTGCAAAGTTGTGCCTTTCGTATATATGGAATCTTGCACCGTGCATCCATCTACAATACAAGTGCACTCTTGATGATGATAAAGATAGATACCTCATACCTCAATCATATAGCACTTTTTGAACAGCAAAGATTTGAATGAATTAAAACTTAACACAACGAGAACAATGAATTTTTCTCTTATTCATGTGAATTTCACTCAAAGTCTGATTTTTCAGTGGAATTTGGACCATTTTCCAGTTGTTTAGCAGGCCTCCACTCATCTTTTGGGCTGGGTCTGCCCCGGACATCCCCAGTACTCACCAGCTTGCCGGTGTAAACAAAAAGTTCAAGATTAAAAATTTGTTTAGGACTTTTTTTTCGAGATCACGCCCTTCAGCGCGTTTTTCATTAAGCAGAAGAAACATAAAACAAAGTCACAAGAGTCTTACATGGTAACCTAGGTTACCACCAAACCTACCACCCACCGGATCTAAAGTCTTTGGGATTACATTGTAACAAACATGCGACCGGTTCTTTGCGTGGACAAAGCGGTGCGGTGCGGTCGGGCACCTAGCTCGTCCTCCAAACCCGTAAGGTTGAGGTCCAACACGGCCACATCGAAACCTCCCCCGCCAGCTTATTCAAGCGCTCGCTCGCGCACCGTCATGTCCCCCTTGAAAGCCGCATTGAATCGGGCCATAATGTCGCCCGGCACGGCGTTTTCATCAACCTGAACTCCGAGCTTCCGCAATGTAACCTTTTTGCGCCGCAACGCCGCGTTGGGCTCCGGGGCTTGGCCGCGAAGGCGACCGCTACGCCGTAGCTAAAACCGAGTTTTAGCACGCCTTACCTTTGGCCGCTTCACGAGGGGTTGCGATTGGCGGGCGGACATCCGCCTCCGGCGCATCTCGCGACCGAACGGGTGACCCGGCCACGGGCGCGGCAAAGAACCGCGGCGGAGGCGACAACCGAGCACTGCGTCGGCGGTGCAGCGTCATCCGTGGTGGCTGCGGGCGAGGTGGTAGCAGGTGGGGGTGTCGGTTCCGTCGTCGCGGCGACCTTACCGCCCGGCTCAAAGATCCGTGAAGCAAAGCCGCACCACACGCGGCGGCGAGGGGGATCGACCGGCTCGGACCGGTCCTCCATGGCACAAGGGCGTGGCGTGAAGGAGGCCACAAGCTCATCAAGCATCGGGTCGACCCATATCACCGGGTCCCGCCCTCGCCCGACATAAGCGCTAGTGGGTCCTCGCCGCACCGTAAGCATCGGTTGGCCACCTTGGTTGCTGTAGGCCGGTGTCGGCGCCGGGCGCCGTCGGCGCCGCTTGCGGACGCTACCGGCGCCCAGCGGCGGCACGGAGGGGCCGCGAACATCCTTGTTCTTGGCCCGTTGAGGACGGCGACGGTGGTGAAGGGTCTTGCTTGCTCTCGGCGCACGCGATCACGCTTGCACCCCGCCCGATGGCCGGAGCCCAAAGAACTAAGACACCGCGGCGGGGAGTGGCACGGCGGCGATGTGGTCGACACACGCGGCGGTTGAAGCGAGGCCCACCAACTCCGGTGGATGGGGCGGCGACGTTTTGGCGGTGCCCTGTCGGGCAACGCCGATGGTGACGACGAACGACGGTACGGAAACCATCGGCGTCGACATGGGGCGGGGGCGTGACTTCGGGGGCCCAAGCGTAGATGCGCCCGATCCTTAGCGTCGACCGCAGAGCAAGGCGATGCCGCGCAGCACCCGCCCGTGCAGCCGGGGACACGCCGCACCGCGACGATGATGCCGCCTCTTCCTAGCAGGGAGCAAGGCGCGCGCCACCCGCCTCCCCGCAAGCACTCGTACCGTCGAAGGAGTGGCCCGAAGAGCCTTGCGGGCGCGGCGTCCCGTGCACGACGGACGTGTGCGCGGCAGAGGGGCGAGCTCGTCGTCGCTGGGACGCGTGAGGATCGTCTTCCCAGTGCTGGAACTTGCCCCGCCAGACGACCGATGGTCGGGGTAGAAGGGGGAGGGTGCGGGGAGAGGGAGGATGGCAGGCGCGTGCCCAAGAAAATTTGTTTAGGACTTAAGACATCATATTGATTCCTGCACCATGCTACAAGTTGTTTTCAAGAAAAGTTTACAATAGTAAGCTATGCCAGGAGCCACGAGTCAGAAACAACGTGATGAAAAGTTTGAAGTGGTAACTAGAAATGACGAAATTAAACTAGCAAAATGATTTGGTACTCAGATTACAGTTTTGTGAACAGACAAACTAGGAGGAAACTGAAGCAAAGACAGGGAGCACAATCTTAGCCTACCTGATGCATGGAGGAGCACATCCTCTCCCCCAGGGTGGTCCTCCAGGAACTTGGTCACATCATACACCTGAAACCAGCAAAATCATCAGAGTTAGACCAAATCGAATCAGATCTCTGTCTGATTTGTCTCCCCCAGCGAACCAACAGAAAGCACACCAAAAGATCTTCTCCTCGCTGAACTTGCCGCCGATGACGATCCGGAAGTCCTTCCTGGAGGCATGGAGGGTGACCTCGGACGCGTCGAAGAGCTTCTCGGCCTCCGCCGCCATGGACGAAGGCCGACGGGCGCTACCTGTCTTGCTTGGTCTGTCCCTGTCCTTACGGTGGGATGGGGGTAGGGTACAGAGAGATATCGAGGAGCCGAGGGAAGAAAATCTTGGAGCAAGCCGAGCCGAGCTGAGGGGAGCACGCCAAGAGAGCTGTGCCTCTGCTCGCTGCTCTGATTGGTCACGGGTTGGTAGGTGGCGGCTGCCTGGCTGGGGTTGGCTCGCCGGAGAAGACGAGGCGCCCATCCGTCAGGGCCGCGAATGGGCCGCTATTCGAGCATGGGCTAAGACCGAGATGTCGAAAACACAGCCCGCTTTGGCCCGTCTGCAGTCGTCAGTTGCCGCGCTCGGTCTTTGAAAAATTGAAATCTGGCGCCGTGCTCAAGTCCTCAACCATTTTAGTCTCAAAAAATCTTTCCCCGCATCAAATCGCCGCCGACGGTGACCTGCCGCGTGCCGCCGGCCCTGCCGGAGCCGATACGTGCATATCCCTCGCCGCATTTCTTGCTCGGCTCGACTCTGCTTCTTCCGTGTTGCAATCGGCTCGGGAGGAGTCCGTTCGACTCCTCGCTGTCACATCGCACTAGGGATACAGAAATCCAATCGAATCCTCATTCATGAGAACGCGCCAAGAAATTAAGTCTGACTGATTTATTTTACACGTCTTCTTTACTAGTGGTTATATATTAGTTCAGAAACTTCTACAAACAACCCCCTCTCCGAGTAGACCGATTGCTGTGGGAATCTGTACGGTAGTCTGCACAAGCAATGTTTCCCCTTTACTGTTGTGTTCTACTTAGATATTTGGCATGACTACTGTTTTTAGTGGAATGGAGGAGCCAGTGGCGGATATACAGGGTGATATCCCTTGGTGTATGCTCTTTCTTGATGATGTGGTGCTAGTGGATGAGAGTAGAGCGAGGGGGTAAATAGGAAGTTGGAGCCGTGGAGGCACACGCTAGAGTCGAAAGGGTTCGATTGAGTAGGGACCAAGACCGAGTATATGATGTGCGACTTTAGCCCGACTAGGCACGAGGATGGGGATGTCACCCGGGTGGACAAGTGGTGGCCAAGAAGGATACTTTTCGGTATTTAGGATCTATGCTACGAGAAGGATGGCGACATTGATGAAGATGTTAGACATAGAATCGCAGCAGGTTGGCTAAAGTGGCGTCAAGCTTACGGCATCCTATGTGACAAGAGGGTACCACGTAAGCTAAAGGGAAGTTCTATAGGGACAGCGATTCGCCGGCGATGTTTGTATGGTGCGAATGTTGGCCTACAAAAGGCGACATGTCCAACGGCCTAAGTGTGACCGAGATGCGTATGTTGCGTTGGTTTTGCGGGCATACTAGAAGGGATAGAGTTCGAATGAAGATATTCGGGATAGGGTCGGGGTGGCCCCTATCGAGGAGAAATTAATTCAACATCGGTTGAGATGGTTTGGACATGTTCAACGGAGGCATCCCGAGGCGCCGGTGCGTAGTGGAGTTCTAGAGCGGGTAGATAATGTAAAGAGAGGTAGAGGCCGACCTAGACCGACTTGGGACGAGGCGGTTAAGCGAGACCTTAAGGAGTGGAATATCTACAAGGATTTAGCTTTGGATAGGAGCGCTTGGAGGCTAGCTATTAACGTGCCTGAACCATGACTTTGTTTCCTTTTCTATCTACCCTAATCTTTATCCTTTTGTCTTGTGCCTTTCTACGTTCTTTGGTACCGTTTCATATGGGTTTCATCTCTAGCCTACCCCAACTAGCTTGGGACTAAAGGCTATGTTGTTGTTGTTGTTGTTGTGGAGGAGCCAGTGGCGGAGCTAACCAATTTTAGCGCCTAGGGCCACTAGAGCCACTATCAAAGGGGTTGTATCATCTTACTGTTTGTGTCTATAATACCGTAGATATCAAAAGTAGCTTATAAATGCATTAATTTAGATTATATCTCAATTCCATGCTTATAAATCTACAACATCACTAAGAAGACATGACAAAGGTAAAAAAGGAACATAAGTAACGACAATTTGACATTCAAAAATATTAGCGATACAATGTAATAAATACATTAGATTTGTTTTTATGTTGCAAAACATATCAGCTCAATATAATACAACTCCGACGAATACACATTTGTGCAAAAACATTTTGGTAATCTTTATTGTACAATTCTAAAAAGGTCAACAAAGACACGCCGTTATTCATAAATATTTATGGATTCGAATATGACATTGAACTAAAAATTAGAATTCAGGAATACCAAGAGAATTAAATTTTCAGCTACTACTATCGGTAGGCGTGCCTCTCCTATTTGCTTTTTCCGTCATGTGCTCGTGTTTGCTTTTTTCTCGCCGTGTGCTCGTGTGCTCAAAAGGCGTCAGCAGCCCGCAGCCCGCAACCCTTCGATTTAGCACCCAACCAGCAACACATTGGCACCGGGCAAGCATTTTTTGGGGTAGGGCTACCTAAGATGTTGGGCCAATGCTTAATTAGGCTAGAAATTTCATAGGGGATAAAAGGTTTTCAAAGCCACGCCTAGGGCCATGGCCCTAGTGGCCCAAGGCTTGTATCCGCCCCTGGGAGGAGCCATGATATTATATTATGCACCCATTTGTTTAAATCTTCATTTAGCCCTTTTCAGTTGTAGTGATGGCAGATGAACCTTTGGATGCGTGCTCACGCGCTGATGGAGATGTTGTGAGGGCTGGCAGGAACAACAAAAGAAAGTCTTCTCAAGCATGCTCATACCCAAATAAGACAGACAGGGAGCGTTATGTGGTTAGTGTCTTTGCTGTTGTTGCTTTCCTGCTCATATATTTCTTTACCGAATATATATGATGATGAAGAAGGAAGCGACGAGGAAGATGGAGGGTTTTAGTGCATGATGATTTTGTTACTACCACAATTAACTGAGTTTGTGATACCTTTTTCTGTGTCAGGAATCTAATGCACCAAGTGATCCGGACAGTTCTGATGAATCAAGTGATGGGTATAGTTCTGATGAAATGGACCAAATGTTTAGGAGCATGGAGTTGCACATGAGGGAGATGGTCAGAATTCAGTCTGAGATGAATCAGATTATGCAGGATTATTACTTGGACAAGAATTATCCGGGCAAAGTAGAGAACATAAGGGGCTGAGTTGAGAACGAGAGTGAGGCCTGTTAGTGGCCCAATAGGTAGCTACAATAGTCGAGTAAGCCTACTTCGGTTTAGGGTAGCCCATGTCGGAAAAACATGTTCCTCTTTTACTATTTTTTTCTTTCCGAATTCATTCTTCAACTCAAATCTACAGAATTGCAGCGTGACGACTGACGAGACAGCTGAAACATTCAGAATATTATTTATTTATTCATTATAAAACTTAATTACACGTCGATTTCACCAGCACCCAGAGATTACTGAAACTTAATTAATCCAGACACCGAACCTGCATCATCTAGCAGCAGCTACTCTACTCGTCGTCGTCGTCGTCGTCCATGTCCAGCTGCACGGCACCAGCGGTGGCCTTCTTCTTCTTGCTCCCGCCGGGCGTTCCGGCGTCGGAAGCAGTAGCAGGCTGCTTCCCCTTCCTGCGGTAGGCCTCCTCGTAGCGCCTGGCGTCGTCGATGCCGCGCTCGGCGAGGCTCCGGATGTTCGGGACCCTGTAGTTCTGCGCCACGTAGGCGCCCACCGCCGTGCCAACCAGGAACGGGAACAGCCGACGCACCAGGCAAAACATGCTCAAGCTTTCTTTCTAGCTCCTTTCTTGTAGCTACCTACCTAGCTGATCGATACTCCTGGCTAGTTCTGCTGCAGCTGCTGAGTGAGTGATGTGTCTGACTCTGATGGCAGTATGGCACCGTTTATATACTTGTGCTGAAACTGAAAGGTATGTATGCGTTCCGTTTCTTGGACAGGGGTTCAAGAAACAAGGCAAGGAATAATGAACATCACCAAGAAAGAAGCTGCTTCGATCGGTGTGAGATTCAGTGCACAGCTGACAATGGCCAGGAGCAACTTCTTCTCCAAGGGTCAACGGCGCCCAACTGACCGAGCGATCCACATCCAATGATGGCTATCGTGGCCGTCGCGCGCTCGTGGAAAGCCAAACAAAACCAGCTCAATTCGATTTCTCATTGCAGTTGTCACTGGATTGATTGCACTTGTTTGGCTTCAGCCCTGTGGTGCTCTGTTTTGGGGAGGGATATCAATGAACAGAGCATACAACCTCTCGCCAAGGTGCGTGTGGTCTGCTCAAAAGTAAACAGGATAGCCCATCAACACTCCAACTTACAACTAGCTTCAAGATAATTCATGCTAACATGCAGTATATTTCAAGATAATTCATGCTAACATATATATAGATATATGGGCACATGGTTGGGTGAACCACGCACAGCATAAAAAATTCAGAAAACAGGAAAACAATACTGGACTGAGTCAGCAGTGCATGGTTGAAAAGACTGAAGGAATGCATGTTGCACTTGGGACATTTTGGAGAATAGTACAGGTTTATCAGTCTGTACTAATTTTTTTGTCATTGCCTGTAGTGATATCATGTTTATTACTTGCCATTTGTAATGTCCCAGATGCTATATAAATGGCAATGCTGATTGCTGCTGCCTGCATACAATACAGATCATGGAGCAGCAATTAGCCATCTCTAGATGACAGACTAGAGCACCACCAGAGCTTTCAACTTCGATGTAAAACTGATGTATTTCACTTTTGACACTAGGTCAACAGAGCAAAATGAAATATAAAAAGATGGGGAATGTATCACGGTTCAATGAAATTTATAGACTGATATATACCGCACAAAGTCAAACTTGTCTAAGAGTAGCACTGTCAAAAGGAAAATGAACAATGTACTCAGTACATTCACAAACATGGAAATTTAGATAAAACAAACTAACCTTCTACAAAAACCAATAGTCAGTACCAAGAAAGGTAAAAAGTATCTTTCTTGAAAACTTCAGATCTACCTATCATGGGCTCAATCATACCATTCAAAGTCCAAATCCGTCTTGACCTGCCCAAAAATCTTTATGATCTTTTGAATACAAGGATGAATTGAATAGTTGATGGTTGGGCATTAACAGTAGCCAGTTTGACTAAAAATATAGCAAAATCCATCTTGACCTACAAAAAAGCTCTATGATCTGTAGCTATTTCTTAGTACCATGCCAGCAAAACTAAGCTTAGAGGAAAATCTCAAACAATATATCCAATTATTCCTCAAAAGATTGATGGTTGGACAATAGCTGTAGCCAGTTGACTAAAAATACAGCAAAATCCGTCTTGACCTACAAAAAGCTCTATGATCTGTAGCTATTTCTTAGCACTGTGCCAGCAAAGCTAAGCTTATAGCAAAATCTCAAACAATGTACCCAATTATTCCAATATATGCTCTTGAACCATTAGAAAGAACGAAATTTTCAGAGAAGAGAAGACTCATTGACAACAAAATCAAGGGCATAACCAACTATTCAGGATCATAAACTGTACTGACAAAATGTTGTGTCACTATGAAATGCATTCAAACCTGACTAAACTAGCATGGTCAAAAAAAAATAATTAATATTGTAATTTTAGCCATTGCCTCTAAATGGCTAGATAATGTTCCACAAACAGATAACTGTAATCATTTAGAAATCCTAGCGCTAGGCTAAACATTTCATTTCGGTTCATTTCTGAAAAGAAACATACTGGATGAAGGCTCAGAAAATAAAATTGCAAAAATGAAATACTAAACCTAAATGTGTCGAAGAAACACATGTATAGTAACCTAAATGTGTAGAAGTGACACGCACTCACAACATTATCTTCATGACAGAAAATGTTCCATTTACATGAACAAGTAGGGGCTATAATCAGAATAAGTTAGTAGAAATCTTTCTGAAACACCAACAGCAACACCAGGGACAAGTGAGCAGCAATTAAGTCTTTAAAAAGAGTTTCGAAGTTGCCATTAACACACCTACCAACACTATCAGGTACCTTCCCTTTTCTCAAACCACTCAATCCTTACAAATTCAACTAAATCTCACTGAATCTCATTGAGGGTGTCGGAGTCACATTTGAACGGGACAAGAGCCTTCCTACTGTAGATGTTGAAGTTGATCACACACGCCATCCTCGGCGTCTAGTGGATAGGGATGAAGAAGGCGATCTTCCTAAAGGTGAATGCGTTGCCGGAGAACTCCAGCGGGAGCACATGATTTACATCCATGGCACGAATCACTGGCTCTCCCAGGGAGAGGGAGATGTTGCTGGCGGTGACGTTGAAGGGGCCAAGTGCCAAGACTTGCCTGCCACGCACGTGGAAGGACCTCGGGGCTTGTATCAGACTCACCCTCTCGTTTGCAATGGCGACCGCGAGCTGAAACTCACGGAAGTCAACAGAGGAGGGGGTATGGAGGTTGGACAGGGAGACCTGGATCCACATTGTGAGATGGTTCAGCAGCAGCCCCTTACCCTGCTGTCCCTGTGGAAGGGGCACATAGCTGCATGCAGTATAACGGGATCCAGCCATGAATAATTTGCGAAGAAATAATAATTATTGAAAGCAGTGCTATGTGAAGAGGCAGACAAGAACCTGAATGAAAAGACGTCCAGTCTCCCGCCGTCGATGTGAAATTGTGGCGCCCGGCGCCACACATGGGGCACAACGATCAGGAACACGGCGCCACACATGGGGCACAACGATCAGGAACACACCAGTAACAAAGAAGACGAGCGAGATGGCGTACACGAGGATCTTGGTGCTCTTCGTCATTGCTTTAAAAGAACTGCAGCGCATGGCGAGAAAGAGGAAAACCCCAATCAAAGCAAAGCCAATTATCAGCCCCAAAGTGCCAATGCGAACGGCCACTCACCGGTCACCGACGAGCAGAGGTAGATGCTCTCCTCCCTCTAGGAACTGCGGTGGCGAGGAAGAAGAAAACCGAAGAAAACCCCAATCAAGCAAAGCAAAGCAAAGCCAATTATGAAAACCCCAGAGTGCCAATGCGAACAGCCACTCACCAGTCACCGGCGAGCAGAGGTAGATGCTCTCCTCCTCGGCCCAGCGGCTCTCGCTTAAGCCGGGATCGACTAATGCGGCGGAGACGGAGAGGGTTTTCGTGCCGGCCTCTGCTCCGTGAAAAACAGAGGAGGGGCTCTTGGGGGCTCCCAGGGAGACCGTTGTGCGTGCGGCAGGGTTATCCTGGCCACAGATGTACTCCAAGATTCGTGCAACGCTGAATCATCCCAACACTTTCCCTCCCGGAACACCAAGCGGAGCGTAAAAAGCCACCAGACCTAAGCCCAAAGCAAAGCCCGCGACTTCACCGGCGGCGGCGGCGGTGGCCGATGGTGGCCGACGACGCGATGCGCGGTGTCTGCCACCTGGTAATGGTTCTGTGCTTCCGCTCCGTCGGCCTATTGTAGGTGGCTATCGCATCGCAGGACATGGTGGAATGTATATGGTACCGACGATTAGTGTCTCTAACTCTAGATTGACTGTGTTCTCTGATGGTCAAATGTGGTTCGAATTCAGTTTCAGCAATGCTACGGATTAAGGCCCAGCTACAATCAATTGGAGCCTTGATACCATGGTTTTGTCCATTTTGCTGGTTTCACAGCAATCTGTGATTTAGTCCAATCATATTGGTTTAGGCTACTAATAAGATTCAAACTATCATAGTATGACATCTATGCATTTTGAATAAACAGAAAAAGCTGTCCATTAATTAAAATCTACTTTTGCAGATTCATCATGTCATGTGCAAAACAAATATGGAGATTGACTCTTCTGGTTGGCTTGCAATGTTCAAGTGTCTTGACACGCTTGACAAATGGTCGATTGAGGGCGCATGTGTGACTGAAGGGCTTCTAAAGTAGGACAGCTGCATTGAATACAACATCTGAATGTTTACATATCCTCAGGTTAGGTTTTGTTTATTATTATAAAATACTGAAGAAATTGTTCCTGCACTTGTGCTCTTTGTATTAAGAAGAAATGGTCAGTCTTCTTCATGTATTGACTGAACTTTCAGTGACACAAAAATTTGTGATTCTTCCTTGCTTCTATCAACAGTCAACACAATGACTTCTACATAGTGAATTTGCTGTCATAGCCCTTCTTTTTTGGCTAGGGTTCTTCGCTTTATTCCACATAAGCAAACCCTCTATGGCTATTTTAAAGAAGTTGTGCTGCACCACCTGTACTTGCCTGATACTTCAGATCCCCATGAATAATTTTGATTTTTGCAGTTCCCATCCATACTTTAGTTTAATGCAAATTACCTCATGCACCTCAAATTTCAGCAATTTAGCACCCATATGGCTCAATCAAGAGGAAATAAATGCCAATTTGTAGGGCATAGTGGCGATTAAGTCACACTACATTAAAATTCCAGGGAGGCAAAATGCCAAATTTAATACTGAATGTGATAATCTGCATCAATCCTGAAATGCTGGTGTAATTGCTAGAATGAGAAGTAAGGGTGGGGCTATACAACCTTTTACAATGTTATTATTTGCCAGTCCTTTCAATGATTCTTGAAAAATCTGCCTTCAGTGACATGCACTTTTATCCTACACATTGGAGAAAAGGAAAACACCTTTAGTTCTACTATATGTATGTGGTACTAAAGTTACTGTAATGTGATATGTACTCTAGCATCATTCATAATTAATTCACATGTCATCAGGGATGTACGATCTTTATATTGCTCCTGAATGCCTTCTCTTCTTGATGGCCAGGTTTTGGAGCAGGGATTATGGAAGAAGCATTTCATTAACTGAAAGTTCACATTCACTAACAGTGCTCATCTCGATTGTATCATGCTTGCAAGCTGAACTGAACATCTCTGATAAACCAGCAAATGCCACTGGCATTTCTTCCCGCAATTCTGGATCTGTGAATAGTAAAAATTCCAATGGTGGGAGGAAGATATACTGAGTAAGTTTGCATCAAATATGTCAGAAAATCTGTGGCAGTGATGGCAGGACAGCTGACAATGACAGACACGAGGCCACGGCCAGGAGCAACTTCTTCTCCAAGGGTCAACGGCGCCCAACTGACCGGCGAGCGATCCATCGATCCACTGATGGATGGATATCGTGGACGGCGCGCGCTCGTGGAAAGCTCTCCCAGGGTGGGTGTGTGGTCAGCCAAATAGTTTCAAGATAATTCATGCTAACATATATAGATAATATGGCATATGGCTGGATGAACCATGCACAACAGAAAAATCAACGAAAACAGGAAAACTATACTGGAATGAGTCAGCAGTCCATGATTGGAATTATGTATGACTGAGGAGTGCATGTTGCACTTGGGACATTTAGGAGAATACAGGTTTATCAGCCTGCACTATTGTTTGTTCACTGCCTGTAGTGATATTATCAGGTTTATTACTCCGTATTTGCTATTTGTAATGTCCCAGCAATCCGGCATACAAATGCTATATATAAATGGCAATGCTGATTGCTGCCTGCATACAGTTCATGGAGCAGCATTTAACCATCTCTAAATGGCAGACTAGACCACCACCAGAGCTCTTGTCTTCGATTTAAAACTGATGTATTTCCCTTTTGACACTAGGTCAACAAAGCCAAATGAAATATAAAAGATGGGGAATGTATCACAGTTCAATGAAATTTATAGACTGGTATATACTGCACAAAGTCAAACTTGTCTAAGAGTAGCACTGTCAAAAGGAAAATGAACAATGTACTCAGTACATTCAAAAACATGGAAATTTAGATAAAACAAACTAACCTTCTACAAAAATCAATAGTCAGTACCAAGAAAGGTAAAGACTATCTTTCTTGCAAACTTCAGATCTACCTATCATGGGCTGAATCATACCATTCAAAGTCCAAATCTGTCTGACCTACCCAAAAATCTTTATGATCTTTTGAATACAAGGATGAATGGACATTAACAGTAGCCAGTTGACTAAAAATATAGCAAAATCCTGACCTACAAGAAAACCCCAATGATCTGTAGCTATTTCTTAGTATCATGCCAGCAAAACTAAGCTTATAGCAAAATATCAAACAATGTACCCAATTATTCCTCAAAAGATCTTGACACCACACAGCTAAACCATTAAAACAGCTCAATTCCCAGGATTTTAGCCACCTTGAAACGCTGCACTATTTTCAGCATCAGTTTAGTTGAAATAATCATGTTGTAAAAAAAAAGGTTGAAATAATCACAAAGACGACTTCCCACAATTATTTGAAAAGATAATAAAAAGGACCTCCTGACAGAAACTGAAATCCAGCGAAATTCGAGATGTGCCATATGCTCAAAAAAAAAAAAAAAAAAAGATGTGCCATCAACAAGCAGAAATACTTGGTTGGGACTGACAGGCTTGGTTGTTGGCTGTTGGTTGCCATCAACAAGCAGAAATACTTGGATAACTGATCCACCTGAAGAACAGATGCAGAAACATATCACACCTTGTAAAACTATTCCAGCTCCCAAGGGGTCCTCCTCTAGGCATAGCATCAGGTTTTACACAAAATTGCTGGTTCTACAGAAGCATGTCATCCCAAAAAATACACATCTAGCAAAGGAGCAACCACCCTACTGTGGTCTAAGCATAATAACTCGTAGCATGCAGGTCTCTCTAATTAACTTTTATCATTACCCAGCAGGACCAACAAGGACTCCCTGTGCAGTGCCTTCCTTCTTGCCACCTTCATCCTCGGCGTCATTGCCACCCTTTCGGATCCTGATCTTGTACTTGAGCTCAAACTCGGTGATCTCTTTCTTCTTCCTCTCCAGTGCCTCATGCATGCGAGCAACCACCTCTTCAAGACCCTCCTTATTGCGCTTCACAGCAGGCAGGACCTCCTTGACGGTCCTCTCCACCAGGACGCCGCCAATCATCCTGTAGCAGCGCCTTGAGGGATCCAGCGGCAGTGGCGGAGCTAACCAATTTTAGCGCCTAGGGCCACTAGAGCCACTATCAAAGGGGTTGTATCATCTTACACTGTGTCTATAATACCAGTAGATATCAAAAGTAGCTTATAAATGCATTAATTTAGATTATATCTCAATTCCATGCTTATAAATCTACAACATCACTAAGAAGACATGACAAAGGTAAAAAGGAACATAAGTAACGACAATTTGACATTCAAAAATATTAGCGATACAATGTAATAAATACATTAGATTTGTTTTTTATGTTGCAAAAACATATCAGCTCAATATAATACAACTCCGACGAATACACATTTGTGCAAAAACATTTTGGTAATCTTTATTGTACAATTCTAAAAAGGTCAACAAAGACACGTCGTTATTCATAAATATTTATGGATTCGGGAATATGACATTGAAGTAAAAATTAGAATTCAGGAATACCAGGAGAATTAAATTTTCAGCTACTACTATCGGTAGGCGTGCCTCTCCTATTTGCTTTTCCGTCATGTGCTCGTGTTTGCTTTTCTGCCGTGTGCTCGTGTGCTCAAAGGCAGTCAGCAGCCGCAGCCCGCAGCCCTTCGATTTAGCACCCAACCAGCAAACATTGGCACCGGGCAAGCATTTTTTGGGGTAGGGCTACCTAAGATGTTGGGCCAATGCTTAATTAGGCTAGAAATTTCATAGGGGATAAAGGTTTTCAAAGCCACGCCTAGGGCCATGGCCCTAGTGGCCCAAAGGCTTGTATCCGCCCCCTGTCCAGCGGCTTCGATCGTGCTGATCACAAAGGGAGTGCTCGTTGACCTCCATCTCCAGCTCTGTGATCTTCGTGTAGAGCTGGTTCATTTCAGTACGCATGTTGGTGCTAGTGTTGGCAATTACTTGTTCATTTATTGCTTCTTTGCCATCACCACCTGCTCTGCTTGCCATTGTTGTCCCTAGTGGATCAGATAGCCAGAGAACAAAATCAGTAACGATAAAACCTGTGAAGAGAAAAACATCTTTTAAGCACGGGTGCTATAGCTAAGAGTTCATCTAGCATAAGAGGCACACAATAAAACAGTTAAAGGCAAACACATTGACATAGAAGAAACACATTTCTGTAGCATTAAATAGAAACCTATCATATACATCACCAAGCAAGCAATATAATCAAACAAACAGTAAGCCATAACCACAGATAAGTTAAAAAGAAATAGTGTTACAGTTTAAGAAATATGAGCAAAGGAGGTGAAAGAATCTGTACACTATGCTGCCAAAAGTAATGTCAGCAGTTTGTAATCACCTGAACTCATCAACTATTTGAGTAATCTTGGTTACTTACCTCTCCTAAATCATAATATCAGAATTTGCCTCATTTTTTGCAGGCAGTATTTGGCTGTGCACAACTAAATAACAGTCTTCTTGCCTACTAAGTGAGTAAATTTACAGCCTTGTTCAAGATGTAAGGAGGAATAAGTTGTAAGTTTCAAAGTGAGAAAACTTGCATAGCAGAGCATCAGCATCTACTAGCATCAGTCTCCACTACTACCGATGGAACTTTACTGCCACATGATCAATAATCGAGGACACAAATTTCTCACAATGGTTTGTTCAGTAAGAAAGAAATATATCAACACCAGACACAAATTCCCGAAGTTGGTAGGCACACACATTGTATAGACTCGTAATTAGATCAGAATCAGATCCGAGTACATACAGATAGACTAATAAATCAAGTTAGGGTTGAGGAGCTCGGTTTTGCACAGCAAGAAGGGAGGAGAAGTGGTGCACATACCTGTGGGTGTTCTTTCGTCGCCGGCGAAGGGGCCGGCGGAGACCTGGGCGGCTGGCGTGGGACGGCGGCGGCGGTCGCGCAGTTGTCCCAACGAGGAGAAGAGAAGGCACTGGGCAGTAGGAGTTTGGTCTGGGCCTGGTGCAGGCCTGGAGTGGGCCTAGATTGTGCCTTGTTCCCATCAGCCCATGACATGCTCTTCATGAATTCGGGTTTTTCTTGTCGAATTTTCTACGTGTAGTGTACAGTAAACAAAAAATATTTCAACAAATTGATCCTTTGAGCATGGAGACGGATGCAATGAAATAGTTTTGAATCCCCATTTATAATATTTACGTACTAATAATGAAAGCTCTAATTCCCCATGTGAGCGAATAAAAATAGGTCAAAAAGGAAAAAGTCCACATTCCTCCCCCCAACTATCACGGAAGTTTCACTTTTCCTTCCTCAACTTCAAAATCGGACAAATCACCTCCCTTAACTTTTCAAACCATGCATTTTTTCCTCCCTCGGTCAGTTTTGAAGGCGGCTCGCTACAGTAACCCGGGTTTGCTACAGTGTCGGTCCCTTTGTTTTTAATTCGGTTGAATCTTTGAAAAATCATAGTAAATCATAGAAAAATCATAAAATAAAAAATCTAGTTTCGTTGGACTCCACATGAGTCCAACGAAATTCTATATATTCACTTGTGTAGAACTTTGTACTAAAGTATACCATATTATATATTCATTTGTGTAGATCTACTCATGTGGAGTCCAACAAAACCGGATTTTTATTTTATGATTTTTCTATGATTTACTATGATTTTTCAAAGATTCAACCGAATTAAAAAAAAGACAAAGGAACCGACGCTGTAGCAAACCTGGGGTTACTGTAGCAACCCCGGAGTTATCAGAAGCAAAACCGCCTTCAAAACAGCCTCGAGGGAGGCAAAATGCATGGTTTGAAAAAGTTGAGGGAGGTGATTTGTCCGGTTTTGAAGTTGAGGGAGGAAAAGTGAACTTCTGTGATAGTTGGGGGAGGGAATGTGGACTTTTTTCCGTCTAAAAAATACAAAAAGATAGGTTAGGGTTTCCCATACTAACTTTGGTAAAAAGAAAACTCTACAAAAAAAAAAAACTTTGGTAAAAAAACATTTACATACTATTAGTTTATATCAAAATAAGTATAAATTGTCATGCCCGAAAACCACACTTGTTGAAACCTTTGCTAAAACAGTACCCTTATCAAAGCGTAAATTGTGCTTTCGCCCTAAACTTTAAGCTGCAATCCTAGGTGCAATATAGAAAAGACTTTTTTTGTCTATGGATAAAAAAAGATGTGATCTTGCATTGTTCCGAGCTGGTCGTCCTAAGTCATTTTGATTCTAATAATATCCGAGCTGGTCGTCCTAAGTCATTTTGATTCTAATAATATCCTCGAGGTTGATACTCGATCATCGAACATAAAAACCCTAGCTAAATGGAATTCTAACCACCCTATAAGATGTTTAGTACTCTTCCATCCCAAATTATAAGTCACTTTGACTTTCTAGGTTACATAACTAAATGGATGAACCTAGAAAGTCAAAGTGACTTATAATTTGGAATGGAGGGAGTAGCCCGCAAGTTCAACCCATAATGAAGTAGAGATTTGTCATATGATCTCAACTTCAAGAGCGAGAAAGGATTAAGTACGTGTGCTAGATGCAATGCAACCGTTCGGAGTCTGAGACGGGCAATCCTAGTATATCATCTTATAGTACCTAAAAAAGGCTCACATTGCTAGTCCATTGGAGATGGTAGTGTCTACATAAATGGACAAATCGTCATTTGTGAAAGTTGAAGTCTATTTTGGAGACAATGATACAGTATGTCAAACTCTGCTAATAATCTCCTAAAGTCGAATTTTAGCAGCATGTTCATGATAAGGGGTAATTCATATACATTGTCACTCCTGAAATTTTGAACCAGGCGTAATACCTTAGGAATTACAACACCATGACATGCTTACACCCGAACAAAAAATTGGTTCTTAAATGGGGTTGAAACCCATTGTGATGGCTTAGTGATTAGGAAGTTCAAATTTGGATTAGAGATTAAAATACAATTGAAAAGAAATAGATTTGGGCTAAAAAAGACAACCTAGTAAAAACCGCCCCATACCAGTTTACCTATTCAACGACCGACAATAAACAAAACCGACCCTGACTTATTTCTCTAGCCTTCGATTGTGCCCCCATGTAATCTATCTAAGCTGGTTTCGCGCTCGAGCTTGTTTCGATCTTTATTTGATGGGATCTTGTCCAATCTCGTGGGAAAGAATTTGCAGATCCCGTTAATTTGGAAAAGGTTTACTACTAGTATAAGACCACTCTTTCTATATATATCAAAGGATATACAATTGATAAAAAAAAAATAATGAATCTACTACCCTAGCTATTCTCCTACCTTTACTCTTCCACCCCCTACTATTCAACACATCTCTTGGCGAAATTTAGGTTGCCTTGCTAACCCTAGATCAACCTTTTTTTTTTTACAAGAAACGACCCCAACCTTGATGTGCTTCTACTTGATAGATCTTCTCAAAAGATTTTGAGGGATTTTTATACAAAAATCAAGCGTTGAATTTGCATTGCCAACCAATTGGTTGGCCAGTTGGCCTCCTTATTTCTTTACCTCTCTTTTGTAGTGTATCTCGCCCTATGCCGCCTCGGATGATCTAACCCTATCTAGATCCCTAGCTGATGTGTGACCGTAATTCGCACGACAAAAAAGTAGTCCAATATACTCATTAAGTTAAATGCGACAACTATTTGTATCCTAATAACTAGTATATCTTGATTGTTGATGACGGAATCAACACATTGATTCCCTATCTGCGGGACAATTTGGTGACTATAGTAGAAATAGCCATAATTGGCGTCGACAAAAAAAGTAGTCCAATATACTCATTAAGTTAAATGCGACAACTATTTGTATCCTAATAACGAGTATTTATATCTTGATTGTTAATGACGGAATCAACACATTGATTCCCTATCTGCTCGACAATTTTGTGACTATAGTAGAATAGAATATCGTACAACCTTCAGATCATCATTGACCAGTTTGTGCAAAAATTAAAAGTAAAAACATATCAATATAATGGTTTCTTCGACGCTCAAGATTGTAATGATATCTAAATAACTAATGCTTTGCGTTACCCATAGAATTGGATGGCAAGATATGGCCGGTGCAAGAAATAAATACCACGTTCATGCATCATAATAGATGAAATGATGGTGCTTAAAGGGGAAAGCTTTGAACAGCAATAACTCGCTGCCCTTTCCATTTCACCTTCATTCGCCGGCTGCCTAATATCTATCTCTCCATATTATCCTAACAACCTTATCGCTCGCTCCTTGCCGTCGTTCGTACCCAAACCCTAGCAACACACATGGAGGAGGAAGCACCATCACGGGCACCACCACGATCTTCGCCACCACCACCACTGGCACTTGATCGGAGACGACCGTAGCTTCTTCCTGCATGACGTCCTCCACCACACACGCCTCGAGCTCCTTTCCTCGCCTTCTCTCTTCCCTCCGGTGGTGCCGACCCAGCCATGCATCTCATCCTCCTCCTCCGCCGCCCAGATTGCAATTGAAACTTCGTCCCCACGGCTACGGCGGCGGGCAACAACCCGAGCTCCATTCATTGCCTCCGCCCCGTCCCTCTGCCGTCACCCACACTCTGCTTCAGCGAATCAGTGTCATCAGCCTCTAGCTCCACGATTCCTACCTACCAACAGATCCAGCCAGTACCCATGCTTGAGGGAAGCTCGCTCCACGCGCGTGGGATCTCGCAGTCTTCGTTCAACGCGTCAGGTAATAACATGATTTCCGTCGATCTCAATGTGCCTGATTGTGTCATCTTTCGAAGCGCCGCTCTCGAGCCTCGGCGGCGGCCAGAAGCGAGAGGTGGAGGCACGCGGCTGCGGTGTTGATGACGTCGGCCGACATGCTTTTAAGGCGGACCGAAAAATTCTTTGGCTTGGCGATGTCCAACTCCACCTCCTCCAAGCAGCCATTGTCCTCTGTCTCCACGTTTGGCGACCCGATGCATGGCGTTCCTTTACCGATCCGAAAGAAGCGCCCGGTGTGCCCCCGGGGCCCCATAGGTTCGCCAGTTTAGGCGGCCAACTTTGGAGCACCAGCGCCGCAGTTGAGCCAAAACCAAAGCCATCGCCCGGCCGGGGTTCGCCACCGCGGTGGCGGCCGCAAGGCTTCACAAGATAGACAACTCCACCACCAACTTTGGGTACGTGCAGCCATGTTCAGATTCGAAGCTAGCTCCACCGCCACCAAGCCTACAAATGCCTCCATCGCCGCCGGTGGAGCAGGCGTCCACTGGTAGCGAGACGCCAGGACACCAAGCATGTCGTAGCTCGCTCATGGACAGCTCCATGGTCTCCATGCCAAATCTGAGCATTGTAGCTAGTGGTTCTAGTGGGAAATTATTCACCGATGCCGAGATAGAGAAGATCGAAAAGAGAAGCACCTTAGCCATCTTATGAAGACAGATCCTAAGAGGGTCAGAAGGTATATATGCATGTGTTGATTAATAAATTCCCTTCATCATTGTATGTGGAAACTAAAGATGAATGGGTGCTTTACCTTAGTCATTGAAACTGGATAGAGATGGATCAGCATTATATTGTTTTCTCTTGCATTGTCAAATAAATTTGTAGGTTGCTATCGAATCGTAAATCTGCAAAGAAGTCACAAGAGCGCAAAGTAAACCACAGAGTTGGCCTTGAGGACCGGCTAAGGGCATTGGAGATGGAGCGCGAAACATTATCAAAACAAGTAAAATTACAGCAGGTCAGTTCTTACTTCTCACGTGCATGTCATCTACAAAGATGGTGATCATTTCTGTGTGTGACAATATGCAATTACATGTTGAGTAATGCAGGAAGCATTAGCTGAGATTGCATCTGAGAACAGGATGCTGAACACCAGGCTACAGTGAAGCTAAAAGAAGGTCTATATGATATACTTCTTATATATCTGTTGCAATCCATCATTTGTAGTTTATATCCCCTAACGGGGACACAATTATACAAATCAATATGATGATATCTACTCAGACCTTTCGATCAGTAATACATGCAACAAAACAAACTTAATTTTTATATTTTCCTTAGACTTTTTTATATAATTGCCCACAAATCTCTAAACAAGGATCTGAATCCGTAAACTTTTAGTAATTTACTAAGGAGTTAGCAGAGAACACCACTTAGAAAGGATTTGTGAGTCCAGGGTGTAGTCTAAGGGTACAATTGAATTCACTCTTAATTTATGTATTTGTGTGTTGATACCTAATTTGATATATATCTTCTTCTATGTACAAGTATTTTTAGTCGCTGTGTTGGATAATTAGGCACTAAGGCTGATAAAATTGTTAGCAACACTATTGTGCGTTTCTTATGGGAAGAAGAATATACTTATATACAATATAGTTCATGTTCTTGTGTTGATTAAAGCAACAAAATCAGTCAAATTAAATCACACACAATTCTGCTAGTATGCCTCAATGTCACTAGACACATATTGATACAAAAATTACATTCTACTAGCACGTGGTTAGAGATGCCTACTGTTGTTTCATCAGCGTTAGTAATGCTAAATGTAAACAACATCTAGACTGTTGAAATATATTTACTGTGTTGTGTGTACATCTGAATGTAATGATTAGAGTTACAGACAAAATTACAAATATTTTTTGTTTCCTCTGTCCCAATTAATGCTTTGCTATTTGGCCATAAATAAACCCTAACATTGCATATATGGGGTGAGGTTTGAATATGCACTGATTGTAACTATTGGTTTATCTAGTATATGCCTATTGATTAGCATATGTACGCTTAGAATATTTTTGTGCCATATGCATCCAAATTAAGTCACCTCTAAAGTTTTTCTTAGTCAAGTCGAGAAAAGTTCATTTTCAAATTTTTTTTTGTTCATGTACTAGCTTGATCCAAAGTAAGCGCATATTTTCAGATGTTGACTTACATGTACCTGGATTTTTTTTTGCATGCTTTGAGTTGAGATGAGTGATGACACATGCATGATGTATCAGAAACAATATAATGCATGAATTCAATACAAACATGTATATACATATTACTTGATTATCTCTGATTTTAGTGTGATGATTACATGTGGTAAATTTTATCTAAAAATGTATTAATTTTGCTATTTGCAACAAATTTTTAAATCAATTTCTTGAATGGAGGTAAGGTATTTTGAGTTGTTGTAAAGGTAGGATGGCCCAAGTGTGTGTGTGTGTGTGTGTGTGTGGGGGGGGTGAATTTTGGCTGTAAAAAATTTAAAGCAACCTTAACCTAATTAAACACTACTTCACCACGCCTTGCCTAAGCCGGAGAACTAATCATGTATTAATAAATTGAGTCCTTGGGGACACCAGCCTTGTGCTTAGCTTGATCACTCTAGCAACAAGTGCTTAGATGTCGAGTTTAAACCTCTAGCTACTAGAGATCACACTAAAGCAAAACTCAAGTCTAGCTGTGGTCAAGAACTTCAATCACACTTGACACAAATGTAAGTGTAACAAGTAAATGGACAAGAGACATCTATGTTTTTGTGGTATTGGATGCTACAATATAATGTAAGCTCGAGAAGGACCTACTTAGGGTTAAACTCCCTTAGTTCACAAAAGGCTCATGATCAACTAGGAGTACTGTACCCAATTCTCCACTCTAGATTGGTGAGTCATAAACCAAGCAAAATCATCCTAGTGTCTCCCAACAAGCTCATCCAATGGAGGGTCACCAAGAACACCACTGAGTCATCTATGTGGTGGCAAAGACCAAGAGTAATAAAATAAACCTCAACCTCCATCCAATCTAACCCCCCAGCAAAAGAACCTAAAGACATGCACACATAATCTCCACTCCATCTAGCAAATCATTGACCCTTGACATGCAAATGCTCTCCAATCTCCCAAGTAGCTTTTAGGTATATGTATATGTGATAACCTAATTAAAGAGAGATACAAAAGAGTTGTTGAACCCATATATATAGGCCTAGGAGAGCATCTAATCATGGGACAAAATTATATGCAAGGACCACTAGATGATGTGCTAGTCATCAAGCCCTATCATCAGATCATACGGTATTTAGAAGGAATCCAACTTTTTTCAAATGAACTCTTATATAGGAATGAAGTGCATATGAGCAATCATATGGTTCAAGTGGAGCAGCTTGAAATATAGGGACAATATGTAGAACATCAAGAGGTTGGACAAGGCAACAAAACAGCCACAAGAAAATAAATATCAGTTCAGGAACCAAGATCCATTGTGGGACTTGTAATAAACTTATTTTCTTTTTTAAAACCAAAACTTTTCAAAGGATTCTCCTATGGGATATTGTATTAGGATAATATTTCCTTAGTCATAATTCTCTCAATCCTTAACTAGATAACAAGAATTTAAATGGTTCATGATTAAGGAAATCAAGAGCAAATTAAGCTCTCCCTAATAAGATTTGCAATTTTATGGTTTCTCACATTTGAACTCTCTAGGACATTATTGGAACGTGTACTCCTCCAAACACCATGAGAGGATATTCAAGTTCCTTTTCCATTCTTGTTACTTTTCCCCTCCATTTGGTACTTACAACAAAGACATGAAGACTTGGTTGACGAACGACCGGGGAGAGACTTGGTTGACGAACGACTGTGCAACTCAGGAAGACTTGTTTTTGAGGGAAGAGATAGGAAGATTTGGTTTTCTTTTGAGCAAAAGATAGGAAGACTTGGATGAGACTTGGATGTATTGGATAGAATGTATATCCATGGGCGAATCTAGAATAGATAACCATCGGGGTCTTCTGTGAAAATGGTGGGGCTATTAGCTACTAATTGGCAATGTGTACAGTAATATTGCTTTAGAATTTCAGGGTCAGCGGACCCTGACTACAAGCTGTAGGTTTGCCCATGTGTATATGTGTGTATATGCGCGGGCTATTTCCAGGTTCAACCCTCACGACCCTGCCCATGCAATGGAAATGGGCCATAGCGGACATAGTTGATCCATCCCTACCAATTCCAGTCTCATTTCTAAAATAAAAAAAAATAATAAAAAAAAACAATTGCACTCTCACATTGCACATTAGTACGAGCAAATTTTGTGCCGACCAATTCCTCTTTCCTATATATGTGTGCATGCTAAATAGTACATTTTTACTCTCTCTGTTTCAAACTATAGATCATTTTGATTTTTCTTGGTACACTATGTTTATACATATTTCTAGAAATACATTAAAAATTATTTATCTAGAAAACTTAAAACAACACATAATTTGGAAGAGAGGTAACTCTACAATAATCTTGATTTATTTATTAATTCACATCAAAGCCGTAGCCATCGTAGTAAATGGTAAATCGAGGAAACCCAAATCGACAACAATAACTGTCCCCACACTGTATGCAGACACAAGTACAAACACTGTAATGATCACTAATTAACAACAAGGCACCGTCGTCAGCGTCATCCAACTGTGGCTACTCTTCATCGTCGTCAATGTCCACCCGCACCACCTTCTTCTTCCTGCCGCCGGCGCCGGCCCTGCTCCCGTCGTCACGGGCAGCCTCCGCGGCTGGCTTCTTGCGGTAGGCCTCCTCGTAGCGCCTGGCGGCGTCGGCGCCACGGTCGGCGAGGTGGCGGATGTTGGCCACCTTGTAGTTCTGCGCCGCGTACACTCCGACGGCCGTGCCGACCAAGAAGGGGAACAGCCGGCGGATCAAGCAGCCCATGGCTGATCGTTAAGCCTAGCTTCAACTATATATGTCAGCTTACTCAGCACGTGAGTGATGATGATGATTGATGACTGAGCTAGATGGCAGTTTGCTTGTAGCAGCCTACAGCCATTCGTATATATACTTGGAGGCCATCTACAAGCAAGTTTTTTAATGTGCTTGTTGCTTGACCTGAAGCATCATCAGCTAGACTTATTATATAAGTATCTTTTGTTTTGATTTTGTTTCTTGGACAAGGGTGCAAGAAAGAAGGCGAGGAGCAGCGTACAGCTACTACACATCTTGGTCAGCAATCAAAAGGAATACTGTACGTACCTTGGTCATAAAAAGCTAGCGAGATGGCAATTCTAAGTTTGGTTTGGGACAAATTTCTTTAATTTGACTAAGGGCCTTTTTGGTTTAGGGACTTTTTAAGTACTTGGGACTAAAAAGTCCCTTTTAGTCCCTACTAAATCAAACAGAGGGACTTTTTTAGACTTTTCCTCTATTATTAGTCCCTAAAAGACTCTCTTGGAGGGACTTTTTTTATTAGTCCCTAGGACTAAAAAAAAGTTTAGTCACTTATCAACCAAACAAGCACCTAAATCTATAGGTAAAATGTTAGTATTACATATTTATGATTTCAGATTGTTATACTATGAAAATATATTTAATGGTTAATCCAATTATATATGTTTTTTAAAGATTTAGTTAAATTTAAAATTATATAATCTCACGAGGGGTGAAAATCGTATCTTTTTTGAAAATACAACGACTATTACACAGCACTACTAGTATTCTACTAGTATTCAGCAGGTTCTTTTCCCTGATGTGTTGGCAGACAGACAGAGACAGATGAGGAGGAGGAGCTCGTGATCAACTTGTTCTGCAAGGGTCAACGGCGAGTTGATTGCAGGTGCAGGATCTGCATTGCCCACCAAGGCAGATCGTTGGAGTTGCATTGTTGTGGGCCTAGTGATAATGAATTATATTCGGGATCTCGATCGGAATAAATTACTCCTGTATTATGTACTTAACGGCTAATCATACAGTTAGGGGTGTAAATTGGAGACAATTAGGTGCATCTCCAAACCTCTTTAGTTTAAGCATTTGTACTAGTTCTCCAAATTTTTGAAGTAGTACAAATATTTGAACTAAAAAGGTTCGAAAGTGCACCTAAAAGTTAACTATTTGCACCCTTACATACAGTACAGGAATATGTCAGCACTGCTCCTAGTCCGACAACTGAAAGTGAAAGTGAAGGAAACACAGTGCTGGTACAGTAATAATAGTCTAATAGTAGAGTAGTACATGAACTTTGTAAACACAATAATGAATTCTATAATCCTGTCCTCGCCAATTCTCTCACGTCTCCTCCTCCTCTCCTCCTCCTATCTTCTTCTTCCTGCCCACGCTTAGGCTAACAGAATAGTCTGGATTAACTAGCGTTCTGTTTTCGTCATCACCTTGCTTGGTGGGCTGGTGGCGCTTAGCTATACGTCTAGGAGGACACCTTATGGCTGCAGCATGCAGGTGTGTGTACAAGCACAAATTACAAAGGGGAATATAATCTTGATCGTCAGTGGCAGATGGAACTGAATAAACAGCACCTGGTTCATCAGTGGTATGGTATATGCACGGCGGATCACCGGCCGTCTGTGCTGACTGCAGACACTACACACACTAGTACTGAAATGATTTTATGAGCAGCGGCCCTTTCTTTTTCCGTGGCGGGCGCATCTTTTGCCCGCCACGGCACGCGTATGATTTACCGCGGGCGGGCGGGCGCTTTTTATTTTACGCGGACGGGCACTTTTGCCCGCCACGCAAAATCGAATTTCCTCCGCGGGCGGCGTCTTTAAAGGCCCGGCCACGCAAAATAGAAGCCCAGCTGCAGGTCCAAAGAGAAAGCCCCATTGTCTCATCCCTATCGGGTTCAGATATAAACAAACTATTCCGGTCCCACCAAACCCTAATTCATTTGCTCTCCTCCCTCTCTCTCTCTCTTCTCTCCATCCAGCCGCCTCCACGCCCCGACTGCCTCCCACCGCGACGGCGCCCCCCTCTCTCCCGGCCCCCTCCCTTCCCCAACGGCACGGTGGCCCCTTCCTCAACGCGAGCCCGGCCGTCACCAGCAAGATGAGATCCGGCGAGCGCGAGGCGGAGGATGGAGGCGAAGGACGCCATCCTCGACGGCCCGACGGCGCTGGGAGGCGGAGGACGCCATCCCGATGGCCCGACGAGGATGGGAGGCGGCGGACGCCACCATCGACGACCCGACGAAGCTCCTTCCCCGACGACGGCCCACCCTCCCTCCTCGACGACGCGCGGCCGATCCGGTTAGGCGGCCGGATCCGGAGGACGCCGGGCGGCCGGATCCGTTGGGGCGGGACGACGACGTGAAGGGGACGACACGCAGGACGGCGGCGGCGACGACGACGCGCATGGACGGCGGGCGGCGACGACGACGCCGCGCATGGACGGGCGGCGACGACGCAGGACGGGCGCGGGCGGCGGCGGATGACGACGGATCCGGCGAGGATCGTGGACCACGACGACGATCCGCCGGGCGAGGAGCTCCACCACACGGCGGCGGCGGGCGGATCCGAGCCGGGCTCGTGTCGGGCCCGTATGGGGGGGCACTCGGGCTCGGCCTTTTTTAATTTTTATTAACCGCGGCGGGCACAAAGGCGCCGCCACGGATATTCACGCATTTTCTGTGACCTTTGCTTGGTGACGGGCACCTTTGCCCGCCACGGAAAATCTTAATCGACCGCCACTGAAAAGTGTTTCGGTAGCAGTGACACACTCAACTAGATTATTCCGGTGTCTGTAGACGATGACAGTATCTGAATTCTGGATCATATTCAGTGGATCAGTCATTGCAGGCTTTAATTTGCTCACTCATTCACCTTTGGTGATTCAGACTTCAGAGTACGTACGTCAGTCTTGTGCACAGCAAAAGGCATAAACGCAAGGATAATGATATACTCCATCAGCAATACAAATACCATACATATAGATATTCAGTCCTCCATAATTATTACGCCTGGCGCTGCAGCAGATGATTCTACAAATAACAACAAAGTTACAACGCGACACACAATCCATCCATCCGATCCATGATCCATGAAGCTAGAATTAATCGATCGTTCAGTCCGACGACGACTCGGATTTGTCTCCCTTCTTCTCCTTGCCGCCCTGCTTCTTGGGGCATCTCTTCCCCTTCTCCTGGGCGGCGTCGTCGTCGTAGTACTCCTCCCTCTCCCGGCCGCCGACGGGGTGGTGGCGACGACGGTGGTGGCAGGAGCAGGAGTCGTGCTTGTGGAGGGGACAGCGGCTGTTGCGAAGAGTTGTCATCGCCGCTCCGAAGCCTGTGCCGGCCAAGAACGCCAGGCCGTACTTGTACAACGCCATGGATTGATCGACCTACCTACTACCCCAGTACCCCACAGGGGAATTCACGAACGCTGGTGATTCAGGTGCTGCTAGCTCTCTGCGATCGATTTGTGCCTCTTATCTGAATCACAAACCAGAGCGCGGTGTGTATATATATATATATACAATGTTTTGAGAGCGGTGAGCGGGCAAATTCGGTCTCTCCTCTTACCAGTCGTCGCTCATGCTGACTAGCTTGTGGAATATTGGAATATACATATACTCCGTATATATTATACTTATTATATATCTGCAGGGTTGCCTTCCTTGATTGGTAATTTGGTATTCTAGAAACCAGGCAAGGAATGAAAACGACACGTGTAACAAATAGATCGGAGGCTGATCAGATTAGTACTAGTAAACCCCAAGTACAGTACTTAATCATATCCCTATGTTCTAGCCATGGAGTAGAATGCAAGGAATAGCCAAAAGGGATTCTAAGACGGGACAAGCATGGAAATGCATGGCATGAAGGCATATTGGTCATTCATGTTTTGGTTGAATCATATGTATATATTTTGTTATGCAAAGTTTTCAAAACACGTTAGACATGGATAAGAATGTGTTGAGAAATTTCTAGCACTGTTTGCATATTTTTATTCTCTTTTTTTTTTTCCATGAGACAAATTTATTTTTTTTTGAGCTTCTAAAGATATTTGCACAAGCGATAAATATTTTATTGCATTTTATCTATGATTTTTCTTAGGATATTTAGAAACTAAGAGAGGTTATTTTTTTGTGGTTTAAAAACCTTTATCAAGTATTATTGAAATTTTTATATAATTAAAAAATGATAAAACCATCTTCAAAACCACTTCAAATTCTGCCGGTGACAAAAACATTGACGACTTTAAGAGTTCAGGAATTAAAATGTTAGTTTTAGAATTTGAGGAGGAAAGTCTTTAGACTACAACTATAGTTTTACAGGGTAAAATGATTCTCTCTCTTTGTCTCTATTTCTGTTTCAAAGCATTTGTTAGAGGCCCAAAGAGCTTTTCAATATGGGCTGAAATTTGCTTCTTGGATGCTCGGTCAGTTGACTAATATTGCACATGGTTTGGGCTGAAAAAGTTGGAAAAAAAAAAAAAACGTCGTGTGACTAAACGGGAGGTTCGCCCCTCACGGCCTGGATATATGCAATTAGTTTATCGGAAACTCTAGGGAATTGGCATTATTTTATATATTGTTTGGCTCCTAAGAAAATTATATTATTTTATGTAAAAAATATATTGTTTTATTATATCATAAATGTTAGTATTGTTGCTATAAATTTGATTAAACTTTATATTGTTTGGCTGCTAAGAAAATGCCAATTTTTTGGTGTGGTGTCAGTATCTTTGGTTACTATTGTGCATCCCTAGTATTATACCATTGGACATCATTGCAACACATGATAAGAAATTTCGATATTTAACTCATAATTCGTATGCCTCTCTATATTTGAGATACAATTCACAGGTCTTCCACAATTTGACCCTGCGCACTGCAAATTTTTTTTTTTTTTTTTTTTTTTTTTTGATCAGAGGGATTTCTCAGATTCTATGTCATTTTCTATTTGCAATGTATTATCCACTGTATTTAGGCCACGGAAAACAACTAGGCCGAGCAGCTGCAGATGCCTAATGGATAAGAGCGTGAAGGGAAAGGGTATTTTGGTGTTTTCCTGTGTGCCGTGAGGAGTGATTAGAGCCAATTATTGGAAATAGAAAATGAGAGAAGTTCTTCATAATCCTTCCGATATAAAGAATTGGTGTGCGCAGGGTCGTCAAATTTTAAAAGGTCTAAATTTAGTGTTAAATATATAGAGTGACGTGCAAATTGAGGGTCCAAATTTCTCGAACATGATACGATCCATCAGCTCACCTAATATATGCATGTCGCAATCACCATCTCGATCTCCCAAAGTGCCAACTTCATGCATCTTCTATTATAATAACTACATTATCCATATAACGAATCACACTTACTTGTTAATGTTGTATGATAGGCTCAATAATCGAACTCATGCAGGCGTGCCCAACAGTGGTCCATCCATATAATCAATTAATCATCCATACATAGAAAAATCCACATGTGACACGTGTACACACAATGGATATATTGTTATACACTTATTATGAACATCAAGGTTGACAGTGATCGAATCACGCTGTTCATGGACCGAAGTAGATGTGATCAGCAAGCCTGGGCTCAGGGATAGCTTGGAGCTGGTGCATGCGAGACACGGAGATCCCAAACTTCTCCTCCATGCTGAGCTCCTCCGGCGCCACGTCGCCGGGTAGCCGCCACGCGTAGCCGTGCACCAGGTTGGCCAGCACGAGCTGAACCATCCTGAGACCAAGGCCGTGGGCGGGGCACATCCGTCGTCCGGCGCCGAACGGCAGCAGCTCCAGGTCCTGGCCCTTGACGTCCACCTTGCTCGTCTTGCTCCCGGCCAGGAACCGCTCCGGCTGGAACTCCCCGGCGTCGTCGCCCCACACGGCGGGGTCTCGGCAGATGGCCCAGACGTTGACAAGCACCCGCGTGCCGGCTGGGACGTCGTAGCCGGCAACCGTGGTGTGCTCGCGCGACACCCGCGGGACCAGCAGCGGCACCACCGGGTGCAGCCGCATCGACTCCTTCACGACGGCGTCCAGGTACGGCAGGCTGGGGATGTCTCCCTCGCCGACCAGACGGTCCCGGCCCACCACGCGGTCCAGCTCGTCGGTAACCTTGCCCAGGACGTCGGGCTTCCTCAGGAGCTCCGACATGGCCCACTCCACCGTCACCGACGTGGTGTCCGTGCCGCCGGTGATGAGCTCCAGAACGGATGCCTTGACGCCGTCGCGGTCGATGGGGACGTCGAGGCCGGGGTTGTCGGCGAGCTGCAGCAGCAGGACCTTGGGCACGAACGCGTCGCCCTCCTGCCGCCGGCGCTCGGCGTGCTCGCGCAGCACGTGCTCGATGAACCGGTCGAACATCTTGGCCAGCCGCTTCATCCTGCCGACGTACCCGTGTGGATCGAACCAGCTGAGCCACGGCACCATGTCGCCGACGTGCAGCACGCCGTTGAGGAAGAAGATCTCCTCGATCATCCACCTGAACTCCCCGGCGTCGTCCTCGCCGACGTATTTCTTTCCCAGCACCATGCGCGAGATCACGTTGAGCGTCACCATCAGCAGGTGCTCCTTAAGCACCACCACCGTCGCCGCCGCCGGCGTGTTCGTGCTCGTCGTCGGGTGCAGGTCGCGCAGCATGACGCGGACCTCCTCGGCGCGGACGCGTTCCGTCAGCCTGAGCTGCCGCGCGCTGAGGAGCCCGTGATCCACAGCTTGCGGAGCTGCCGCCAGTACGGGCCGTAGTGGGACCACAGCATGCCGGGTAGTTGTACACGGTGTACTTGCCGCAGGCCATGCGTGGCCGGTCGAGGTACGCCAGGTCCTGGGTCTTGAGGAGGACCTCGGCCATCTCGACGGAGGAGCCGACGACGGCGGGGAAGGCGCCGAAGCGGAGGGACATGAGAGGGCCGTACCGCGCCGAGAGCTCGTGGATGGAGCGGTGTGGCAGGGCGCCTAGGAGGTTCAGGTTGCCGATCACCGGCCACGGCCGAGGGCCTGGCGGCAGGACGTTGCGCTTGCGCCCTTGTCTTTCCTGGTGTCCACAACGACGGAGGACGGTCGTCGTCACTAGGAACAGCGCGGTGGCGAGCAGGATTGTCGTTGCGAGGGAGGACGACGCCCATGGTGGTACTGGTACCTCCATTATTGCTAGGAGACCTCTGGGGCTAGCAAGGTGATTGTGAAGTAAGAAATAAGAACTGATGAAGACGTAACAACATGGAAATGCAAGGGATTTATAATGTGTGTGTTCCTTGAGGTGCCACCACAACCACAACCGGCCAATGCAAGCTGCCAAGAAATTGCATTGTGTTGTGGATTGCCTAGGGTAGGTTAGAGTTGACAATTTGATATGGACATATGAGTACGTTGTCGTCCCGGAAGAAGTGGACGTTGAGAAGGTGTTTACGTCGGAGCTATATTTGTGTCTTTATATGTGTGTCTTATCAGCTCGTAAGGTGTTGGGCACGGCACCGGCACCGGCACCGGCCTCGACCTCAATATTGGTGGTCTATTGAATTTCTTTTTTAATAAATCATTCAAAATAAAATCTCATATGAATATATTTTAATAAAATTATAAGTAGATCCATTGATGATAGTTGGTATAGAGTTAAGTAAAAAAAAAAGAATGATTAAAGGGCTAAAACGGAAAGGAAAAAACAGGAGGGTGATCCGATAGTAATATTCTACCTTAGATTTCTCCTTCATACCCACGGCAACGCGTAGAGAGATGACGCCAGCGTGGAGGACGCAGTTCATGAGATTAAATCATCTACTAAGGATTTACTCAAATAAATTATTATATATGTTTTATTACATGACCAGAAGTTGTCACCCATCCAACATATCTAAATATTTCTATTCGATATTTGTTTAGCTTAGAGTTTAAACATAAGATTAAATAATCTTTATGCCAATGAGTATATACTATGTTTCATACATTTAACTTCTTTCGTTATCGTTTTTTTCTAACCTACACAAAATAATTCTGCTCAATAGCTAATTGTGATTAGATTTCTTAGCGATTATAATTCTTTTTTGAGATTACACAGTACAACAATTCAATCCTTTAATAATACACTTTCCTACCCGCGGCAACGCGGGAATTCCGCTTAGTTTCGTGGACGACTAATAGTCCGCATGTTCGTAGGGGTGTAGTTATGCGCGTACCTATATATCAAAACCAACAACTCTATAGACTTCTGCTTAATTAGCTTGAAAGTTGATCAATTCCAGTGGGCACATGTGATGTTCCAACCAGGGACATGTGCATATACAGACACCTGAAATTTTCAAAAAATTGCTGTCACATGAGATTGCATATACAGAGAGTCAGAGATGCAGACGTACAGAACTGAACACACAAATGGAGATCAACCAGGGCCTCCTCGGCCTGGATCGCGTTCCCCTGCCAAATGGAAGCCTGACGCGTGTGTGGTATGATAGCGCGTTCGCTGATGCCTGCACCGTGTCACCCTCCAATACACACGTTGTTAATTCTAAAGATCCTTGAGTGTGTGCTCATGGAGTGGCTGATGAATGTCTCTTGTAAAGTATTTCATCCTCCAGTCCAGATGATTTGTTTGATCTTCCTCATTGAGAAAGTGAACCATCTCTTGGTAGTCCAATAAGGAGGTGGTGTTTCTCTGATTCTTCTGAATCTCAGTTATTTACATGTGAGAGGAAAAAGTTGAAAGTAGAATAATGTATGCAGCCATCAATTTGGATCAAAGTGCTCATGCATGGTGACGTGTTTTGAACATTGTAGCTATAGATAAAAACTTATTATGTATACATATAGCTCATCTTGTCGTGGCCGAACTCTAGTTTAGCATTTTTGTCAAACCTTTTGATCTTCGCTTGTTTGCCATGAATTGTGTGCAAAATGGCATGACATAATATTTTATGATGGCTTTAATATAATTTGCGAGCTTTAGTCCAGTTTGGCATCAGCCTCGGTACACATCTCAATATTCGTTTTTCTTACTATGCATAAAACTGTGGTGATCTATGTCGATCGCGTTCTCACACGTCACATACTGTCGAAAAACAAAAGCACCAATCAAGCAGGTAAAACATAAATCAAAATCCCTTTCTTAAAATAGCTGCTTTTATACACTATAATTTTCGTCGTATCTCGGCTTTTAAATGGGTTGGAAACAGAGAGATGTTGTTGAGTTTCAAGACAAATAGAGGGAGCAGGTATGTTTTTGTAGCTTTTCTAGAACTTGTGAACATGCACGTGCGACACATACGTGTTATTAAAAAGTATTATCAACATGGGATTAATATCATATAAAATAATGTTCCTACTTTGTTAGCCATAAATATAAATGATAATATATTCAGCATGTGTTTGTCAAAAACAAAAATATATAAAAAAAACTTCAAACTTCATAGATGTAGGAAGCAGACTATGAGATATGGGTCGTGGCCGATTCATATGATTGAGGCTCCGTTCCCCAACATGCATACTCCTTGGTTTTAGAATTTTTTTGGAGCATACCCCTTGGTCATGGTCATGTTCATGTTCATGTTCACATCAACAATCTTCCAATATCTTTGCCACCATGAATGGTATTTTTAACGTGCGACAGTGTTTTTAAAAATCATATATCAAAATGGGATTACTATCATTTTGAAAAAATATTCCTACTCTGTTGACCACGTACTACAAGATGTATGTAATATACTCGGCACGTGTTTGTCAAAAATATTTTAAAAAAAAAAAACTTCATAGATGTATAACCCTTTATTTTTTTTAGAACGAAAGTACAATTCATATAATTGAGGCTCCTTCCACACACATGTACATTTTTTTAGAACACATTCAGCACGCTCGTTTCAATCCAGTGGGCACATGTGATGTCCCAACCAGGGAAATGTGATGGAATATACAGATGAGGTTTGGAGACTAATCATGGCCTCCTCCGGTCCGGGAATCATTAGCTCAAAGGTCCGGACCACACACCCTGCAGCTTCCGTATTTTAGCCCGACCTGCTCTCGCATTGGCAGCCCAGCAGCACGCCAACACGGGCCAGCCAAAGCCCACGAAGAGCACGCTGTGCGTCGACCTTTACTTTTCTGGCAACGATGACGCGCGCGAGTGGGCTGCTGCCATGGTAGTAAGCAGTGGAATTCCCCACGTGTCGCGTCGCTGTGCGCGAGTGGGCTGCTGCTGTGGGTCTACAAAAATAATTTTAGTCTAGCTAAGAGAAACTTGAAAGTAGTAATTTTAATAATAAACTAAAGAAAAGGCATCATATTAGTCTTAAGATCTTCAACTTCATCAAAGAAAACATAGATCATCAAAGAATAGATTTGGAAAAGTACTAACCTACTCGATCATCTAACATACATTCGGTGCTTGTCTTCAAATAATATATGCAACTTTAAAAAAAAATCTAGAGAACTATGTACTTAACGTTTAGAGGAAGAGGAACTACCACGTTCTTATTCAAAAAACGCTAAAGTAAGAATGCTGCTTTGCCGGCTCATTCACATGTCAGCTCATTGTTGGTAAAAGTTATCCTACGTAATTATTTATAAATTTGTATAGTCGCAGTTTAACGTAAACGATGAGCACTTCACCCAGTGTGGGTTTTAAATATCGAATCCACGGGGAGAATGGTGTGAGAATACCGAGGCAAAAACTAATCCCCCGAGATAATAGGAAGGAATAGGAGTTCGGATAAAAGGTGAGAAGAATTCTATGGTCGTCTAGTTTATACTCTTGTAAGGCTTATAGATATTCCTTAATGGGGATCGTACTCAAGAGAAGGTAAGGACAAAACTTACTATCTCCCAAAGACTTAGATCCCACGTGTCCTATCTCCACGGGAAGTGGAATCCAAAGGACTCAATGGTACTTTGTCACTACCACGATCTACCACTCTCCCGGCAGGTAGGGAGCAATTATGAGTTATCTAGTATAAACACCACGTCTACACTAGAGGTAACAATTTCAATTCAAGAGCGACAAGAATCAAAGTACTCTAATGAGTCATAAACCGAAAGAAATATAAATAAGTGAACTTACTCAACTATAAAATTGATCCACCAAAGAAGTCTCAAGATCAAGTGCAATGAAGCCTTTGATCCCAGAGGTACAAGCGTAGAGAGTCACCGACAGATCCGGTACTTCTCCTTACTTCTCCTCAACTCTACTTCTTATCTCTCAAGAACAGATCTAGAACTCTAATCAAGTTCTTTGATCTATCTCTCAACTTTCTACTAATCTCTCTCAACTTGATCTAGCTCTTCTAATTAGAGAGGTATGGCTCTAGCTATGATCGGAGCCGAGTATGATGAATAATGATTTTCATGCCTAAGGCGAGGTAGGACCCTCCTTATATAGTCTGGCGGATGAATGCCGGCCCTTGGATCAAACCGACTTCAACAACGGTGTAGATACAACCTCAAAGGCGGTTAGAAACCGACCTAAGAAGCCGAGGCCGACAGGTGGGACCCACTGGCGGCCGCCAATGTGGGCTCGGGGGCGCCAAAGCCGTGGTGGGCCCCCGCCTGTCGAGGTTTTTCCCGTGTCTTCGGTGTCTTCTAGAATGTTTTAGTTCACTTTTCGGATCAAAATTCTTTCTCTGGTAAATCTTCTTATTGTATGGGGGGTTTTCTCTCAATTTCCGACATTTTCCCTCGTTAAGTCCCCTGAAAAGATATAAATCACCAAAACTCGTGGAACTTTATCAATATAACACCTATTCTATGCATTCTATTCTTTTTATATCCTTATTATATATTTAATTGACACATAACAACATGGCTTAAGAGGTGTCAACACTCATGCATAGAGACTTCTCAACGAAGATGCATGCCTTCTCCTCGGCCACTCATTTCGCATGTCCTCAACAAAGATACCTCCTTTGGTAAAGAAAAAAAAAAGAAGAAACCGCACAAAATCCTCATCCACTCCTCTCACCGTGCCGCATCGCATCCTCCACGCTCCCACATCGTTCCTCCTCCCCTCGTTCCTCTTCCAAATCGAGCCTAACCTCTCCGGGTTTTTACGGTCACCGAACGCCCATAGCGTAGCTAATGGACGACATGCGGGCGGGTCGGAAGGAGAACGGTGGCATTTGGGCAATGAAGACATCTTGCTGCCGCAGAGCCAACGAGCGGTAGCGGAACATCCGTCGTGGTGACGTTTTGTTTTTAACCATCGTCGGCGCATGAACGAAGGAAGCGGTGCTTGCGGACAGAGAGATGCCTATGTGTTAGAATGATGTGGCTCAACCACAAAGCGTAGAACTCCCCTAGTAGGGATCTTTTTATAGGGGTTATAGATTGCATGCATTGCTGTACTTTGCGTCTCCCGCATGTACATTGGTATTGTCTTATAAGGGCACTCACAGTGCTAGAAACCATCATGGTTTCTATAGTCTTGGACATTGTGTCAAGAAACTATCTCTCACAATGCAATTTTCTTTCATGATGTCACATGGCCCACTTGTCACTCTCACAAATTATCTTGGTTTACGTGAAGACCTGGTTTCTTAGTTAGACTTGGATTAGAATGATGCCTGTCATCCATTATGTGTACTGGGTTGGCTTCTTTCCTACGACGCCTTCTTCTCTCCGAGTTAGAGCACATCGACTTAGGGATTGGGAATGGGGCGGACCTCCATGGTCGGCGGTTAAGCGTCTACCCGCCTCGGCTATAGCACGGGCCCCCGGTATCTCTCTCGTGCGGCGGATGCTAGCTCCGTCCTCCCCTTCAAGCACAAGCGGTCGAGATGTAGTCGGATGCGAGCTCCCCTTAAGCCATGGCGGCCGGGTGTGGCGGCTCAGAAGGCGGTGTGCTTTCACTCACCCGCGAGGTAGCGATGCCCATCGGTAGAGCTCCTCCTCCTTCTTCGAACTCCTCCACGCGTCGTTGTCCTTCTTCCTCCTCTTCTCCAATGTGTCATCCATGAGCAAGCTAGCGCTACAGGTCCCACAGCAGCCGGTGGGTGCTCTCCGGGCCTAACGCGCACCAGCAAGAGGAAGAAGAAGGTTAAATCTACGTATGGCATGTGGGTCCCACTTGTAAGTGAGGGTGACTTTTCTAAAAGCCAAAACAACTCAACCAAACGGGTTTCCAACTTTTTTCAAAAGTCACAGCCCACAACATCTCTTCCAAAGCTACGGCCTAACCAAACACATCCTAAGAGTTTTTTTTCTTAGGACTAAAAAATCATACAACTTCTTAACCAAATAGGGCCTTGGAGTATCGATCATCAGCGAATTGGAGGACCGCACAAGGCATGTCTTGATCAATTGGGCGTGCTTGATCACTGAACCCTCCCATTGTATCATTTTCTACGCCATTTGAGCAACTAACAGGAATAAAGACGGTGATAGGGTGTCACCACGGCGTAAACCCCCTTCTCGAATTAATCCACGGCCCCGACAAATGAAAGTCGTTAACTAGAACAACTCGATTTTGAGGAGAACAAGATAGTTCTCATCCAATCAATCCGAATTCATCAAATCCCCTAGCTCTAAGAATTGTAAGTAAGCCTTCATTCCTAGTTGACCGTATCAAAAGCCTTGGTGAAGTCGAGTTTTAGCACCAAGGCTAGCTAGGATCCTACGTTGCATAGACAAAGGTATCTGAGATGGATCGCCCTATTAGGAAGAGATATAGATGAGCAATGAGCTGGACCAACACGGGCCCGTGCCATGCATGGCCGGCTAAGGCGCGGGCTTATTCAACCCACGTCTTTCTTTGGGCGTGCCTCCACGAGCCACCATGTTCCGCTTGTTCAACCAAGCACGACACGTGGGTTGCTTTTTTCGTGCCGAAGTCCGATAAAGCACGACCTGCCAAGGAGGTTGTGCCAGCCCATGAGCCGCTTTTAGCGGGAAGGACGGAGGTCGCTACCGCCGCCGCACAAGATCATGAGGTCGCCGCCGCCGCCAAGACGAGATCGTGAGGAGGGTCTGTCACAGCCCGAGAGATCGGAGGGAGGTCGCCGCAGCTCGTTACTAGGAAGGGGATGGCCATTGTGTCACGCGGCTCGCACCGTCGGCGCTGGAGCCCGGAGGAGGGGCTTTGAGGCGGCGATCGCTGAAGACGCAGCCCACGCCGCTCGTGGGTCGGCATGTGAGGTGGAGGCAGCAGAGGCAACAGATGTGGAGAGGCCATCGACGGGTGGAGAGCGAGTCGTGCATGTGGAGGACTGGGGTGAGTCGGTGAGGGTGGAGAGGCGGTGAGATACCGGCGTGAGCGGCGGTTGGGACCGGGGGGTGAGGACGACGGGAGTTAGGTTAAGGGGAGTAGGCGAGGTGGGCTTTCTTTGTTGATGGGCTGTTGGCCTGCTTTCTCACCAGGCTCAACCGTGCTTTTTCTCATGCCTTTGGGTCGTGTCATGCCGGCCCACATGCCTCGAGGGTTGGCCTGTGCACGGCTAGGAGCGGCACCGAAGCCGACCGTGCTGGGCGTGTTTGCACCGGGCTGAAATTTCGTGCTCGGGCCGTGCCACCGGGCCTTAGGCCAAATGCTCGGCCAGGCCTTCAAGCTGTGGTAAGGTTGTGCACGAAATTTCGAGCTCTGTCTGGTTGATGTCGATCTGTAGCTGTGATTTCTTGTTTCAGCCGAGAGGTTTGGGCTTTTGCAATTAGCTTGACGCTGTAATTCTGATATGGATAGATTATCACGCGCAAAACAGCAAGCGGAGGCTGCGGTTTTGGTGGCCAACATAAGATTTAACCGATGAGCTGCTCCTCGCTCTATCGGCCAGCTTGTGAGGCAAACTGCGTGCGCAGCAAAGAACGCACACGTAACCGGTTTCCTGAATGTTCTGGTGTACTTTTCATCCAAAATACTTGTACAATTACTAGGCAAAATAATATTTGAGTCGTGTACAATAACTAGGCAAAATAATATTTGAGTCGTGTACATATATACGACCGTGGTCGGCCGAGTACAAATTAAATTAAATCTGTACAGCTTTGTAGACTCAATTTAATTGTCACGTACGTATATACGTCACATTTATCAGCAGCTACGTATCCTTGCAATGTATATACAGTCTTTCCGTCGACACTAATTAGGTATCGTTGCCATCAATCTCAACGTCTCGTTGCACAACCGTACCACAACGTGTGAGAAAATCGATGCTACAATCTGGAAAGAGAGAGTTGACGCATCGATTTTGCCATTGCAGTGAAGGCGGCTTCAGAAATGGCCAGCAATCGATGCTTCTATACAATCCCTGGTGCCTGGTAAATATATCAACAATCTTTTTCAATGACGAACTTGCTTATGCATATGCGAGTCACGTTAAGACGGCCCCCATTGACGCACATGCTTATGCATATGCGAGTCACGTTAAGACGTTCAATAATGTTGTTGAACACTCTAATGAGTAGTTAGCTAAGTCCTAGGCCCCGGTTTTGCCTAAACAAAACCGGGGAGCGCCCCTCGCGCATGTAAACTTATTCTGCTCCTCTTAATATAACCAAAGCCGGGTAAAACCGGATCTTTCAAAAAAAAAAAAAAAAATGTCATGTTAAGACGTCCCCCATTGTTTCAGGCATCACACTACACTTGGCAAATCCCAAAAAGCACCACAGTCAACCAACCTTAGTCGGCCTAAATTCTGACGGCAAACAGCTCTTTCTTTGAGTGCTTTTAATTTTATCGTGCACTCAGCAAAGTTGTTGCGGAGTGATGAATCGACCCTCGGTAAAAAAAGCAACGTAGACGGCAAGAAGACGGTTACGGAGGTTTTGCCAAGTGCCAAGACGGAAAAACTTAGACTTTGCCGAATGCTTAGGAAAAAACGCTAGGTAAAGTCTTAGGCATTTGCCAAGTGTTTTAACATTGACACTCAATAAAGGTTGTCACCAGAATGCATAGAAACTATCACTTTGCGGAGGGTTTTGGTTTTGAGCTTTGACAATCAGCGAAGGCACTCTTTGCCCAGTGCAGCACACAACAAAGTGACCAAAAACTGTTGTATTAATTTTTCGGTCGCGTATATTACACCCCACTCAAACAAACATGACATTGCTCTCGACAAACTCAAATACACTCGGCAAATGGCTCATTCCTGGTAGTGTCAAGGATTCATGTAGTGAAAAAAAAATTCTCTCGGTTACACAACAAATTTGAGTATCTATGCAATTAAAAAGAAGAGTTTATCCGTACAAACGACGTACAAATTTGAGTATCAAGCGCGCTAGCTGCTCTTACAAGGGTGGAACAAACTATAGTAGACTGTTTCAAAGTTCGATATTACATAGAACGCTGCAGCATCCTACGTAACTTCCGCGAAGATGAGCATTCTAGCGATCCTTTCGTTGAGCGCTTGGAACAGCCTAACAAGAGCTTCCACCTGTCCTGAGGCCATGATCCCAGTGCGTATGGATTCGAATCGGCAGGATCGACGTTGTGAACAAATTTAAAAATAGAATTAGCCATCGATGAAACCAACCAGTGAGCTTTTCAAGCATTGGAACACTGTGGGCGGCGCTCATTATATAAATCCCTTTCCATTTCCATGTTGCCACATCCAGCCTTCAGATTCTATCCGTTCTCAGTACGTTACACAACCACCTTGCATTCCTAGCTCCAGAGGTCTCAGCAATGGAGGTACCGTCCTCACTTGCGACGACAATCCTGCTGGCCACCGTGCTCTTCCTCGTGACGACAACCGTCCTCCACCGTCGTCGCCACCGGGCACGACAAACAGCGGGCAAGCGCAAGCACGTTCTGCCACCGGGCCCTCGACCGTTGCCGGTGATCGGCAACCTGAACCTCCTAGGCACCCTGCCACACCGCTCCATCCACGAGCTCTCGAAGCTGTACGGCCCGCTCATGTCCCTCCGCTTCGGCTCGTTCCCGGCCGTCGTCGGCTCCTCCATCGAGGTGGCCGAGGTCCTCCTCAAAACCCAGGACCTGGCGTACCTCGACCGTCCCCGCTTGGCTTGCGGCAAGTACACCGTGTACAACTACTCCGGCATGCTCTGGTCCCACTACGGCCCGTACTGGCGGCAGCTCCGCAAGCTGTGGATGACGGAGCTCTTCAGCCAGCGGCAGCTCCGGCTGACGGAGCGCATCCGTGCCGAGGAGGTGCGCGTCATGCTGCACGACCTGCACCCGTCGACCACGGGTGTCACGGGACAGGCGGTCCTGGTGAAGGAGCGCCTGATGATGGTGATGCTCAACGTCATCTCTCGCATGGTGCTGGGCAAGAAGTACGTCGGCGAGCACGCCGGGCCGGCCGCCGCGGCGACGCCGGCGGAGTTCAAGTGGATGATCGAGGAGATCTTCTTCCTCAACGGCGCGCTGCACGTCGGTGACCTGGTACCGTGGCTCTGCTGGTTCGACCCACAAGGGTACGTGGGCAGGATGAAGCGGCTGGCCAAGATGTTCGACCGGTTCATCGAGCACGTGCTGTGCGAGCACAGCGACCGCCGGCGGCGTGAGGGCGACGCGTTCGTGCCGCATGACATGGTCGACCTGCTGCTCCAGCTCGCCGACGACCCGGGGCTCGACATCCCCTCGACCGCGACGGCGTCAAGGCGTCGGTTCTGGAGCTCATCACCGGCGGCACGGACACCTCGTCGGTGACGGTGGAATGGGCCATGTCGGAGCTCCTAAGGAACCCCGCCGTCCTGAGCAAGGTCACCGACGAGCTTGACCGCGTGGTGGGCCGTGACCGCCTGGTCGGCGAGGGGAGACATCGAGCCTCCCGTACCTGGACGCCGTCGTGAAGGAGACGATGCGGCTGCACCCGGCAGTGCCGCTCCTGGTGCCGCGTGTGTCGCGCGAGCACACGACGGTGGCCGGCTACGACGTGCCGGTGGGCACGCGGGTGCTCGTCAACGTCTGGGCCATGGGCAGGAACCCTCCCTGTGGGGCGACGACGCAACGGAGTTCAGGCCGGAGAGGTTCGTCGCCGGGAGCAAGTACAGCAATGTGGACGTCAAGGGGCAGCACCTGGAGCTGATGCCGTTCGGCTCGGGTCGCCGGATGTGTCCCGCACACGGCCTTGGGCTCAAGATGGTTCAGCTTGTGCTGGCGAACATGGTGCACGGCTACAAGTGGAGGCTCCCCGGCGGCATGGCGCCGGAGGAGCTGGACGTGGACGAGAGGTTTGGGATCTCCGTGTCTCGCATGAACCAGCTGAAAGCCATCCCTGAGCCAAGGCTTCCGCATCACGTCTACTTCGAGCCGGGTGAACCACGCGCGTGATTCGATCGTCTCAACCTTGATGCTGCATAAATAAATCCGTACGTAACAATATCCATGTATATCATGTATGTGGTGGTGTGGTAATACGGACTACACGTATACACGTAATGGTTTTTTCGATGTGTGTACAGGTCACAAGTGGGTTTTTCTATGTAACAGATTCCTATAATATCGTTGAAACGTTGGTTGGTAGTTCTTTTTGTGGAAACCTGCTGTGCAGCAAGAACTTTCTCTTGGCACTTGCCTGCTTGCTCTTTTTTGCTTTCTCTGTAACATCGTCAAATGCTTTGTATTTTCGTTATTTTTTTTAGAAGGGCGGCAAAAAGCTTTTGCCGGATTTTTATTAGACGGTAAAAACAAAAACAAAAACAAAGATAGAACAACTGTTACAACTTTTGCAACTCTGCGAACTACTCCCGCTCTCTACTTCTACTGTTCAAAAACCCCAAGACAACTATAAAAACAACTTGAAAAAAGAAAAAACTAGCACTCGCATGCCCGAGAGAAAAAAGCCCAATGGGCCGACTAAACTTCTTGGAGTGGCCAGCCCAGGCAACCCTGGGTGCCCCGAGTCAACTCTGAAGACCTCTCTGATCGAGTCCTGTTGAACCAATTAAAGCCGTCTTCATTCTGTAAACCAAACCCCTGGCAGTCCCCAACTTTTCAGCTTCCTCGTTCCAGCTAGATCTCCGCCGGTGCCGGTCAGGATGAGCGATCATCCCTCCGTCGCTGAGGCCGCGCTCGCCGCGTTCGTCCGTCCCGCGCTCGTCGCTTCCGTCCGTCCTGCGGTCGCCACCATCGTCCGTCCTGTATTTTCGTTATAAGTTAATGAAAATGGGTTACCCCGAGTTAAAAAAAAAGATTCGTATAACAAAAGAATTATGTTAAAATAAATTATTCTCTACGAGATTAAATGTCCACTGGACCATTTAATTTTCTCCTTATTTTTCTTGGAGATTAAATCTGGTGGTGATATGATGCCAGCACTGACGACCAAATCTGTAGTAGTGTATATAACCGTTGGGTTCTTGCTCAGTGCAATGTAATAGGAACCACATAAATTTTAACGAAATGTTTGGTTCTATGCTCATTCTCTAACTAGTGACAACTGTCATTTCACCCCTAACTGTATATGAAAATCAAGTTAGGAGTGTTCACATTCATATATGTGTTGCTAGATCCTACTTTAAACTGAAGTCAAACAAGATTGACAGAAACAATAGTGTGCCGGAGATAAAATAATCTGTATGCATGGGCAAAACGCGCGGAGGTGGCCACGCTTAATAGTGTGCCGGAGATAAAATAAAGTTTTGTGAACCTGTGTGCCCAATGGCCAAACTGCTTTGGGCAAGAGACGCTATAGGCTGGCAAAAATTCTCGTTATCTTTAGCTGATGATATCCAGGACAAACAACCAAGAAATGGAAGAGGTGATGGTTTTTTTTTTTTTTTTTTTTGATAAAGCATACCTGTATTAATTAAGGGAAAACCAATACAAGTATAATCCGTATAAGGATACATATGACAAATCTACCCGTCTATAATCTACAAGGACCCCAAAAAGCAAATAAGAAAATTACAAACTGGTCCTTAGACCCTTTTCGGAAACGGACACGGCCAAGAACCGCCGCCGTCGAAGACCGCCCGCCACCATGGTTTTTGGAAAAGAGAATATATTAATATCTCAGCTTACGCATAAGAGGGATGAGTAATCACAGTCAGCCCTTGGGCCGTCACTATATCTTCACCAAGATTCTATGTGTGAGCTCCCCAATCAAAAATCAATCTCTTTCATGCGTCCAATGAGTCTATGCCGAGCTTTGTCTATACTTTGATGATATATAATACGAATATTTTGTCACTAACAGTCATATTGGACACAAACACATCTTCAGTAAATTTAATTATTTTATCAAGCTTAGCCTTTCATTGTTGGGTCCAATCCAAGCACACACGGTTTGCTAGTTGATTTTGAACATGAAGCTATATATATGCTTGATATTTGCAATGATCAACTTGTTTGAACAAAAGGTAGTCAAACTCATCGTGAAACTCCTCTGCGCATATTCACCAAGATTTGTTAGCTTTATGAAAACCTTCACTTCTTGCGCTTGATCGATTCTTTTCCTGCACTTAGAGTGAGCTGAATTTCATCCAATCTACCATATAAAGTATTCTCGAATCATCATTTATCCTTCAACTAAATTTAAATTGTCTAGAAAGGTGCGCTTCTACCTTGATAGATATGTTCTCCCTCGCATCCTAAATCATAAATTATAAGACGCTTGAATTTATTACCCCCAAGTTTGGTAACTCGTGTTGTTCAAAAAGTTTGTGCAAACTTAGTCGAGTTTAAGATATTATTAAAGAACTTTTTATTAATAAGGCAAGCCATGACAAAAAAGTGATATTTTACACAATTTTTTTTACTTAAGACATGTGGTCAAAGTTGGTTTAAAAAAACGTTTTATAATTTGGGTTGGATTTAGTGCTTTTGAGAGGGAATAGGAGATGCCACCCATCCCACAGATGTTGATGCTGATATCAACATATCGTGCAAAAAGGGGAAAAATAGCAAATTAGGAATGTTATAAATGATATCCTATGGCTGTAATAATTTACTGAAAGCAATCAAGTAAAGTACATGTTTGCTGATCAGTGTTGAAAATTTTGACTCAACATCTCTAGAAATTGATTTATTTAGAGACCCAACAGAGGGAGTAGGATATAGCAGTACACATGCACCAGTACCTATACACACAACGGCATAATAAATAATAAATTATAATTACAACCTTATTGCAGGCTCAATATATATATAACATATACATATAATACGATACAGTAATGAACAACAGTGTGTAACTATAATCGACATCGATCGATCATGCTATATTGCTATTCAGAAGTGGCAGCAGCGGCATCAGCACCCGCCGGCGACTTCTTGTTCTTCACAGAGCGGCGGTGCTCCGCCCTTCCATCCAGCATGTCCCTCTCCACCATGTCCGGCCGACCGTAGGAGTAAGCAGCAGCCCTCCTCTTCTGCTGGTGGTACTCGTCGTCGAAGCTGGCCTGCTTCGCGGCGGGCTCCTGCTCATCATGCCAGCGGCGTTGTTGGTCGTCGCCGCGGTGGCCCCAGTGCTGGCGCCAGCAGTGGCCGTGACGGTGGTGCTGCCCGCGGTGCGCCATGGCGGTGCCAAAGGCCGCGCCGGCGAGGAAGATGAACCCGTACTTGAAGAACACCATCGGTGTATATATATGATTGTGTGTTATTATTGCCGCTTGTGGACTGTGGAGAGATCGAGGCAAGTATATATAGGTCATCTGACTAGCAACTTTGTGTTTGGACGATATATATAAATATATATAAAATTCTGCAGAGGTCAGGCCATCAGCTGGCTTGTTAGCTTGGTCCCTCGTGCAAGTAATCATCTCTGCAGTACACATAACAATCGGACCACGCAACGCAAACAATGAAATTCAAACTTTGACTAAGAACCAATGCAATTCCATTTTTTTTTTTTTTTTTTTTTTTGGTGAGGAGCAAAGGGGGAAAGGCGAAAAGCTAGTAACTGGGCTCCGCCACTTACTGTGAACTCGGGCCGGCCCGTTAATTTGGACTTTCTGTCTTATATAAACAAAAAGGCCGTCCTTAGTACGTAAATAATCTGCCTGCATGCCATGAGCCCACCTGAGCATGCTGCACTCGGCCTGCTACGCATGTAGCCCTCGCGCGCTCCTTTTCCTTCTTTATTTTTCAAAACTTTTTTAGTTCTTTAGGTCAGTTTTAGTTTACTTTTTTAATTTTTATTCTTATTTTTTATTTTAGTTCATTGTTTCCCTTTACTTTTAATTATCTGTTAGCTCACTTTCCCTGTTGTCACTTTGTTGTTTTAATATCTTTTTAGTTTAGTATTGGCAATTAATCGTTTCATTTTTTTTCTATTTTTCATTGTCTATTTTAGTTTTGGTTTTAGTCAAATGTTTTTTTATTTTTTATTTTCAGTCTCTCTTTAGTTTGAATGCCTTCCTAAACCCTAAATATTAGTACCTCACCTGCAATGTATAACTAGAATTACAAAAGATTCTATGACATTTCAAGTTTAACCCAAATTATAGAAAAATACAAAGATTTATGACATCAGTTAGGTACACTATGAAACTATAATTAATAAAGAATGTAATGATACATAGTTGGTATCATAAATGTTACTACCTCCATCCCAATTGTAAAGTCGTTTTAACTTTTTTTTTTTTACCTTAAGTTTGACGGGACGACTTGTTCAAAAAATATCATGTAAACATAGTCAATTTGAGTTATTCTTGAAGAACTTTATTAAGAAAGCAATCCACGACAAAAAGAAGTGACATTTTTGCTAATGTTTGAATAAGACAAGCAGTGAAACTTGGTGTAAAAAAAATGACTTACAATTTGGGATAAAGAAAATATTTATGCTATATAAATTTGATCAAACTTGATTTGCTTTGAATGTACAAAAAAAGCTTGAATGACTTGTAATTTGAAAGAAAAGTAGTGAATAAGGCAAATATAATTGTGTGGATTTATGTACAAATTCCACACCTTGTTTGCCCTCAAGAGGTCTTTAATGCCACTGCTGAAAGATAGAATTTGCCGACCAACATGTTTGCACGATTTTTATTAAGAAATAAATTTAATGTAAATTTATTCTTGAAGAACTTTTATTAAGAAAGCAAGCCGCGACAAGCGAAGTGATATTTGCACGATTTTTTGAATAAGGCAGTAGTCAAACTTGGTTTAAAAAAAGTTTAACAACTTATAATTTGGGATAAAGAAAATATTTATACTATATAAATTTGATCATACTTGATTTTGCTTTCAATGTACAAGAAAGCTTGAATGACTTATAATTTGAAAGAAAAGAACAAAGCAAATATAATTGTGTGGATTTATGTACAAATTCCACACCTTGTATGCCCGAAGAGGTCTCTAATGCTACTGCTGAAAGATAGAATCTGACCACAATTTTTTTTTCCCTAAAAAAGCATCTAAAACCGTGTCGGACTCGATCGGACTCCGATTGACTATTGAGGCCAGAGGCCATATATATCTGAGAGAAGTTGCGTTGCAATAACTCATTAACGATCTTTTCTCAGCAGCCATCAAACCCTACAAACAAAGCCAAATTATATCAAGCCATGTCGTCGCCGTCGCTGCTATCCGCCGCCGCGGGCACCGGCAGGCAGTCGCGCTCCGCTTCGAAGGCCGTCGTGAAGGCGGCGAGCGGGTTCCACGTGTTCCGCATCGAAGGCTACTCGTTGACCAAGACGATCCCCGGCGGGGAGAGGATCAGCTCCGAGGACTTCACCGTCGGCGGCCGGAGGTGGCGCATCGACTTGTATCCAAACGGCACCGACCGCTCCAAGGACGAGTCCGACTCCATCGCGCTCTACCTCGTCTACTGCGGCGAGCAGGACGGCGGCCACCGTGACGTCCAGCCGCTGAAACGCTTGGTGGCGGAGTACAAGTTTTCCCTCCTCGACGACGCCGGCAACGCCGCGTACGAGCTCCCCCGCCGAGAAGGGCGTCTACGCGCCTTTCAGGAAGCGCGGCCACGACACGTTCATCAGCAGGGACGAGCTGGAGGGGCAGCGCGCGAGGCTCCTGCTCAGGACGACAGCCTCGCCATCCGGTGCGACGTCGGCGTCGTGGATCAGCTCAGGCTCCGGTCCATTAACATTGGGGCAAAGCGCAGCCGCCGCTCTGGCTATCATAGCGACACTGAAAGTTCTAACTTCGACGACACCGACACTGAAAGCTCTAGCTATAGCGACGACTCATGTTTTGACACCGACAGTGGTGACTCGCGGTCGTCGCGGCACCGGAACAAGAGCCGCCGCCGTCGGCTGGAGGACGAGGAGTACGTCCTCCAGACTTTAGAATCTTGATCACGGAGAGCTAGGCGCAGCGCGCGAACAGCCACTGGAATAAAATAAGGACGTACAGCAGTCGTTTCACAATTTATGTCGCTAGACTAGATAGATTTATACTCTACACATTACCTTTATATATATATATTTTTTGTGATACACATTATACCCTTATATTTGTGAATAAGGTTTGTGATCTTGTCGGTTTTAGGTAAGCGGATTATGTGATAGATTATCATCCATCGGTTATGAGGGGCTTTTTCCCGACCCCGCATTATCTCCCGAGGCCGAGGAGGGCGACTCGGGCGACACCCGCTTGGCAGCGAACCGGCCCGTTAAGCGAAGCTCCCTCGGCGCTGCGGCCTTTCGTCGTTGAGCGGCGGCGGACGGTGCTGCTCAACATGGCGGCATCCGCACCCCTGCATCCCCTCCTTCCCCTCTCTCCGTCCTCCCCAACCTTCGGATCTGCACTACCTCCCTCAATCTTCGGCGCCGGCGCCTTTGGGTCGGTGGATCTAAACCCTCCATGGCGGATCCGCTTCGCCCTTGGGCTGGAGGCGGCCATTTTGGTGATGGCGATGGCGAAGCTAGGGTTCACGACCCCTCCCTCCCTCTCTGGCCGGTGGCGGCTGGTTCAGTTTTGTCGGTTGGGGCTGGCAGCGCGTCAGCGGTGACCACGGTGGGGGTTAGGGTCGAGGGCCCTACCTCCACCTTTAGCCGGTGATCGGCCGGAACTAGGCCCGCCGTGGCCAGATCCGACATCATCCCCGTCCTTCCCGGCAAGAACGCGGGCACCGAGGCCGTTGGGCGGCGTGGTGGCCGTGCTGGCAGGAGCGGCGCCAACCACCATGCTCACACCATGGCGAAATTTTGGCGCGTGGGGCGCCCGCCCGCGAGGGGCCTAGGATTACGACACTATTTGGGTGCGCGGCGTGGTGCGCCATCGCGCATCATGGTGGTGTGGGCGTGGCTCTTGTTGTGCATATGTCGATGCTTTGTGGTGGCGTGGATAGCGACGTCCTACTCATTTCAAGCATCGCGGCATCATGATGCAAAGGTAAAGGTTGATGGTGGTCGGTAGACACCGGTACTTGCCTCTTGCGTTCTAGTGGATGCTTTGCCACCGCGAAATTTGGACCCCTTCGGTTGGCGACCATTGTGCGGATATGTGTCTTTTTGTTGCCGGCATAACTTTTAGTTAGTTGGTGTTCGGGGTAGAGGTTCCCCTATTTTTTTTCTTTACTGTTTGTTTGTTTCTCGAGGGGGTTTCGTTGGTAATCTTAGGATTAGTTGCGAGTTCTTCGTATCAACTATGTGTCTGCTTAATGAAATACAAGCTATATGCCCGATCTAAAAAAACACTACCCTTATATTTGCAAATAAGGGTTGTGATCTTGTTGGTTTTAGGGTGAACAGATTATGTGTTTTTGATATATATAGCAGATCTACATGCAACCGGTGCAAGAACACAAGCTAGTGCCAAGATTAATCATTAGATTATTCTAACTTGGAGATACTAATGGAAATTTCACCCAAAACCCTTATTTTGGAGATAAAACATATGGAAATTTGATATGAAGTATATGAAAAAATACATAAATCAGGCCACATTCATCCAACCCTAACATGTTCGTCTGGCACAAATTTTAGGGCTGAAAATCGGCCTAGTAGACTTTATTGTGGCATGGGGTTTGCGATCATGGCTTGAGGTGGCCATTGTGAGTTAGACCACACTAATTTATTCGATTTCTTTTTGTATAGTTCTTTTTTTTTTTTCAAAATTCGGTTATAAGAAATAAGGAACTAGTAGGTCTCTAGAAATTATGAAAGATTTCAGTTAGTTCAGTTTAGTTTTAGATTTTGACGGAACTATAACTGGCGTCAATCAACAACCAACATCGAGAGGTCGGATTTGGCCATCTCCACATGGATCTTGAGGTCAGATGACTTGCCATTGATTACAACTTAAGGAACGAATTGCACCAAGAGGTGGGGTTGAATGGGGGGGGGGGGGTGTATCCGTATTTGAATGAACTATAACTAAGCGTAAATCAACAACCAGATTTACCTCTGACCGTATTGGTTCATTTTCATACACGCATATATTCGGTTCCATTTCAAGAACCCGCATTTTTCGAATCTAATTGAGTTTTTACCAAAAATAATATAGGAACGGAAATAGAAATAAGTTTTTTTTCTATCCACTTCATTCATGTTCCATTTCAAGAACCCGCATTTTTCGAATCTAATTGAGTTTTTACCAAAAAAAAAAAAATATAGGAATGGAAATAGAAATAAGTTTTTTTTTTTTTTCTATCCACTTACATCCATTTTCATGGCTACTCGGCGGTAGGCCAAATGTCCTGAGCTGCTGCGTCACTCGCTGCATGTGTCTAGCCGCCGCCACCGTCACAACCCCATCTTCTAAGGCCAGAGATGTTCCTTCCCTCCCATGATGATGTGATCACTATTGAAAACTCACATTCTTCTATGCGTGCAAAAACACACAGCACAGGAAAATGCGAGACGGTGTACACAAAAAAAAAAATACACAGTGAAATATAATTCGCCATCAAAAATAATTTTGTATTTTGTGTGCGTTGCCCAGATTAAAGTTAATTTTGGGTGCTTGAATCCACACAAAAAAGAAAAACCCGTCACAAAAAAAAAAAAAAAAAAAACCCGTCACAGAGGTGCACTCACAGGGTAGAGGTGCACTCACAGGGCAGAGGTGGAAGGAAGACAGAATTTGGACGTCCATTGATTTTAGCAAATGAAGTAGGAATTGAAATTTTGATGGGAGAAAATGAATTCCAAGTACATTTTTTTAATCCTAATTCCAAGTACATTTTTACTAGAGGGTATCTAGACATTCACGGATATCCAACCTCAACTTGGACTCAAAGGAAAAAAAAAACCCCTTCATTTTTTTCTGACGGGTATAGGTCAGAAAAAAAACAACTGAAGCACGAGTCCACCACTCAATGTCGAGCACGCACCACACCGGGTATAGGTTTCGCCGGTGCATGCTGGTTGAATACACACACTACAGGAAGCTGGGTCTTCGCCGACCGCCCATGGCGGTCGGCGGTCTGAAAAAAACGTCGGCGCCTTCGCCGGCCGTAGTGTCGGCGAAGGGACGGTCGGGCAATTATTGGTCGGCGTGGCGATTCGCCGACCGCCCAAAATATCACCGGTCGGCGTATCCTTCGCCCGACCACCACTTTCGACGGTCGGCGAAGAAAAAGTTGCGCCGTTAACGGGCGCCGAAGTGGGCGGCCGTTACGCCGTCTTCGCCGACCGCCTTGTCATAGGGCGGTCGGCGAAGGTATTTTCATTTTCCTCTTTGCCGACCGTTCGCCTAGGTGGGCGGTCGGCAAAGGTGTTTTTATTTTTTTTTAACAATTTCTTCACCGACCACCGCCCATATAGATGCTCGCGAAGCTGAAATTCTTTTTTTGAAAAACGCCCGACCGCCCTAGCATGGTGCTCGGCGAAGGCATCGGCTCGCCGACCCGCCGTGGCAATAACGGTCGGCGGCGGAAATACGCACCGCAATTTTCCTCGCCGACCCGACGCATTGCGCAAAGGCGGTTCGTTCTCCTTCGCCGAGCACTACGCTCGGCAAGCCCTGAATTTTTTTTTTTCGCTTTCCCCTTGACAAACATTAGTAAATAGATAAAAAATAAAATAAAAGCTATTCTCAAGTTATAACTAATAGCAACTGACAGTCCATCGATCTCATATGTAAATAGATAAAAAATAAAATAAAAGCTATTCTCAAGTTATAACTAATGATCAAACATTAGTCATACATATTCACATACACAGAAGTGATGACATTGAAAGTGATCATATTATATTGATTCATGTATCAAACAAATACATTATACATGTAATGTCACTTAACATCAAACAAGTCCTTGTTTGAAGTATCTCATGATCAAAAAGAAAGGCGCTAATCTAGCTGATGTTCAAAAATTTAGCACATGTCATGGAAAACAAAAACATTGGGCAATCTCAGGATCTGCAACCATGAAGCCATTCAGTTCTGACCAATGAATCGGTTGGTTGCACATCCATAAGTACTATGATCAGTCTGTTGTTTTTGTTCCTAGGCTGGTAGCATCATCAAAAGTTTCTGAAAAAATAATAGAATGAGTATAAGTTCCAATGTACAACTTATAAGGGGACAGTTTCACAAATATATATATATATCACATATCACATTCTGTTTGCTTCTTTAGCTGTGGTATTTTTTAAGCATACAAGACATCTAAACCTAGGTATTGGATGCAAAGAGACAGTGTAACTTGTACATTGGATGCAAAGAGACACTAATTAAATACTTCAGCTAACCTTATGAAATTGCTGGATACACAGTTTTAGATTATAATGCATATAGATCAATTGAACTGGGACATTACAAGCACATAGATTATAATGCATATAGATTATAATGCATATAGATCAATCTATCTAAGAAACTGGTTTGTTAAATAGCACTAGTAGCCAATAGCCAGTAAAACAGACAACCACCAATACCAGAGTCCATGATGTTTTCTGAATCCTGCTATGATTTCTCACCTGCCCAAATATGACTTCATTCAGGTCACTTATGGATGGAGTCCTCTGTATTAGGCAAGCCTGAAATTTTAAGTTTTTATAAAAATACAAAAAAAAAATTTTGTGTGGATCGTATCATAACAGAACAAAAAAAGAAAAGAAAATTGTTAGCCAATGGAACAGGGCAATGAAAGCATAACTAAAATAATAGTATTACTAATAATAGTATTACTAAACAAGCTCAGACTTGGTGAAGTGCTTCGGCATTATGTAAGCTTGCAAATTCAATTCTTAAATGTAAGCTTTCTCAGGACCAAAGTATTGAATTTGACTGAACTTTATTCATGTCAGCTATAAACAGAATTCCTTGACTGAACTTTCTGAAGATCTGTGCAATGAAGTGTAAAAAATTGAGTGCCTTGTTGGTGCTTTCAGCTTAAATGCAGCTTTTCTACATCCAATTGTAAAGACTGTGCAATGAAGTGTAGAAAATTGAGTGCCCACAACTGAACTTTGTGTAGTCAGATTGCTGCAACTTTCAGGTTATGCCACAAAGCAAAATTTAGGAGAATAATTTATATTTGCATGTACATATTCCTAAAATTGTCGATTTAATCGCAAGAACATGCAGACTTGCTGCTACTTATAACTGCAACTGTGCAACACTTAATTTCGAATTCAGCGTTATAACATATCTATAGATGGGTAAATAAATTGTCTAAAACACAATCTACAAGCATTTTGTCCTGCACGTAAGAGTACATAAATTACCTAAACAATTAAAAGACATCAGTTTCCAATATGAGTGCTGAAACCAGTTTTTGTAGGCTCGTGATGCCTAAATGGCATGCATCTACCAAATCCCACTTTGTCATCCATGGCTGGGCAACTCGTGCAGCGCCTCCATGCCATGGACCTGTGTCGGGAGGTGCAGGGGGAGTAAGGGCTCGGGTGGGTCTCACCACGCCATGGATCTGCACGGGAGGGACTCCTGCAACACCACCACGGAAAGGACCTGCGGAGGGTGGATGAGGGGGGCTCACCTATAGGATCCAAAGGGACACGAAGGTGGGGACAGCGTACGGGCGCCACTGCATCGAGGTAGATGAAGCCGTCGCCGTAGCTGACGTCGAGGAGGGCGCTGCTGCTCGAGCTCGGTCGACCGCCGGAGAGAATCAAGAGGTGCCGCCTCCGGATCTGGTCGTGGGAGAGAGGGCACAGGAACCTCGGCCACCACCTCGCACCCTGCGGCTCCATGTCGCGGCCGAGAAGCCCATCGCGGCAGATCCGGAGGTGAGGATTCCCTCACGTCTGGTCTCCCCTTCACTTGCGCCTTGGCAGCTGGGCGACCGGGAAGGCAGCCGGCGGGAGCGACAGGGGCAAGCAGCCGGCGGGGCAGCCGGCCGACGGGGAAGGACGGCGGGGCAGGCAGCCGGTGGGTGGGGTGCAGTGAGGATGGAACGAGAGGAGGCGGCGCGCGGCCTTCTCCTCCTCCTGCGGCCCGGGCGCGGCCTTCTCCACCTCCTGGGCGCGGCCTGGGCGCGGCGGCGCGCGGCCGCGGGAGGGGGCGCGGCGGCCGGCGCGCCTGACCGGACGGGGAGCGGCCGCGGCCGCCGCCGGTGTCGGGGCCGGGCGGCGCGGGGTCGGGGCCGGCCTCCGGCGGGGCCGCGGGGACGGGGAGCGTCGGGGGCGGGGCGGCGCGGGGTCGGCGGCCGGAGTCCGGCGGGGCGACGGGGCGGCGCGGGGTCGGGTCCAGCGGCGGCTGCGTGTGTGTGTGCGCTGAGTGTGTGCGTGAGTGCGGTGTCTGAGTGGATAAGGGTTCAGGGTTTTGTTTTTTTTTTTTAATTCTTCGCCGACCCCAGGATCAGGGAGGCGGTCGGTAGCGCCGCCGCCCGGCGTCACGTCGGTCGGCAAAGATTTTGCCTTTTTTGGGCGCGCCGGAAAGGTCTTCGCCGTAATCCCCGATACGGCGGTCGAAAAAAGTTTGCCTTTTTTTTAGCGAACGGTGGGGTCGCGGGGCCTGGCCGCCCGCCCGGCCGGTAACCTTGGCGGTCGTGAAATTCTTCGCCGGCGCAATTTCCGCCTTTCGGCAAATAATTTTTTTTTGGATTTTTCATTTCAAAATTTTTACGTGGCTTAGATAGAGTGTTTACAAGAACATGTAAAAATTTGGACATTTTTCGCACATTTAACTATTTTTACTACTTTTCTTCTTTTACTCGAATATTTTTTGACAACTAAAATTTGAAGCTAGGTCCTTAGAAAAATGGAGTTATGTGATTGGAAAAATGATATTCTTGTTTGTTAGTATATTTTGAGCCCTCATCTATGGACCGTGAGAAAATCAAAAGATCTTGTCTTGTGAGACATTAGATTCCTTCTTGTGAATCGAATCATTTTAAAATTCTAAAAAAAAACGAAATTCGGAAATTCATGAAATTTGACGAGGCATCGTTATATTGCATGTTTAAGCTGTGGAAAAAAATTTGAAAAGGTTTCATGCAAGTTTGCATCGGGATTTCTTGAAACCTAGACATCTCAACTAGAGTTTGTGTTATCACATGTTGGAGATGTCATGGTAGCGCCACCCGAGATGCAAAGCGTCCACGAAATCGACTCAAACTTTTTTCATAGTGTACACATGTGATATAAGGACAACTCGTCAAGTTTCATGATTTTTCAACTCCGTTTGAATTTTATAGAATTTTAAAACGATGCGAATCCCGCAAGTGAGTCGGCGTGTTTTCGCGCGACAAGATATTTGAATTTCATTAATACGGCCATGGATGAGTACTCAATATAGACTCACAATCATGTTTATCATTTTTGAATCATTTAGACCCATTATTCGAATCACTTGCAGTTCAAATTTTAGTTTCGAAAGAAATTCAAATATAACATGAAAACTCATAAAATATAGTAAAAGTTTTTAAAAAATCCCAAACTTGAACAATGAACTCAATGTACTGTAGCTAAGGCACGCAAAAAAAAAGTTGTGATGGCAAATTCAAAAAAATTTATACTTCGCAGAACTTTGAAATAGGTGCTCGGCGAAAGGCGATCTTCGCCGACCGCCCGGTTAAGCCGCCGACCGCCATGTGTGCGGCGGTCGGGAAAAAGAATCGACCCTCGGCATTTTTTGGCCCGCCACGCGTGGCAAGGCGGGCAGCGTTTTTATAAATTTGCGGGCCCGGCCCACCACGGGACGGTGGGCGGTCGGCCAATTGTGCGCGACGATTAACCAATTACGGTGGCGTCGGAAACGGAGCGGGTTTTTCTTCGCCGATCACGGCGGTCGGCAAAAAGCGCTTTACAAAGGCGTTGCTCGCCGCCGACCGTGGCACTTTGCCAAGCTTCGGCGGTCGGCGAAAAATCTTCGCCGACCGCCAACTTTTCAAAGTGGGCGGCGAACGCGCGGACGGCGTGACGATCCAGTTTCCGTAGTGACAGATTTTTTGCCACGGCATCACGGCATGCACTGTATAACCGACTTGACTGAAATCAAGGATAACCGACATTGATCAAGGCCAGCTCCGTCCTCGAATTGCAATCAATCACGATCCGATTTGGATCTGGTATGCAACCGACATAAACTTATCCATATATATCGACGACGTCTTGAGGCATCGATCCATAAATCAAATCAAATCAAACCCCGTCTTAGATTTGATTTTAGCCATCTACCCTATATACCAGTACTAACGCCGATCGACCGGCAAACATGCCGTCGGTACCGCCGTTGCTGTCCGCCCCTGGCGCCGGCAAGCCATCGCGCTCCGCATCGGGTGTGGTCGCCAAGCCAACGAGGGGCTTCCAGGTGTTCCGCATCGACGGCTACTCGTGGACCAAGGCGCTCCCGGGCGGCGAGCGCATAACCTCGCAGCAGTTCATCGTCGGCGGCCGCGTCTGGCAGATCGACTACTACCCCAACGGCACCGACGGGTCCGGCGACGACGACGACTCCGCCGGCTCCATCGCCCTGTACCTCCGCCTGCCGATGAACACGTACAACCAGCAGAACGCGTACAGCATGCAGAACGCGTACAAAGCGGAGCGCGTGCGGGCGCAGTACAAGTTCAGCCTCCTTGATCTCGCCGGCAACGCCGCCTACGAGCTCCCAGCCGAGACGGGCATCTTCACGGCCATGGAGGACCTTGGGTGCGGCTACGCGGGCTTCATCACCAAGGAGGACCTGGAGAAGCGGCGCGACAGCCTCCTCAAGGAGGACTGCCTCGCCATCCGATGCGACATCGGTGTCACGGAGGTGACGCCCACGGCCGTCGCGCCAAACATGCCGGTGAATACTAGAAATCACAGAGGCTATGGGATGCCCATAAACTACGGCGGCTACGGTACGGTGACGGCGCCGAGTATCCCGACGAGGAGGATGACAGCAGCTCGCACAAGGGCAGGCGTAGTGAGCCGGATGACAAGGAGTACATCCGCCGCTGCCTCTCTTCCCAACGCCCAAAGTAGCGACATTGCATCAGATGCAATCGAACTTTGCATGCATGCATGCAGTTTTGATTATTTCTCTTAAAAATTAATAAATTATATAAAGTTTGTTTCTTTCCCTTTATTATTATTTGGTTTATTATTTTTAATTATTTTTAGGGTTATTGTTTACTCATAGGTATAATTGAGTGGTCTATACTAGGGGATACCATTATGCAGTCTATTATACTTTGCAATATCATGGTAAAATAATCATTATGCTAGAGGAGTAAAAGGGAATAATGTTTGGTTTCAGTTCAAATCCTCCTTATAATAATCCTAAAAGTACAGTTTTCCATAGAGATTTATTGACTGATATATTCTAAATTGAAAACGGCGTTTTTGTTAGAAGGGCCGGGGCCAATGGTGACCGAGAATCTCCAGCTCTGTGTTGGTGCTTCAATATATTAGCTTGAGGCTCTGCTCATAGGACTATCTGGGTTTGGCCTCGTGACTACCTGGTTCCTTGAGGCTCTAGCTAGTGTGCGTGCGTGTTGCTACCTTGTCCTTTGGCGGTTGACGTTGCGACTTCTGTTGTCATTCTAGAAAAAAAATAATCATTATGTTCTAGTGGATGCTTTAAAAAGGTAATACTGTTTGGTTTGTGGATGTGTTCTGATATTTATCTTTTTTGGTTAATCCTGAAAAATACATTGTCTTTTCCTTAGAGATAAATTTGGACTGATATATTTTAAATTAAAAAATATTGTTGATTTGTTATAAAGGACCGGGCCATGAACCCCTGCCTTAATGAAATATGGCTATATGTGTTGAAACTTCAACATATTATATTTGAGGCTCTGGCTTTTCGACTATTTAGGGCAGTTTGGCCTCGTGACTATACCTGGGATCTTGAGGCTCTAGCAAGCCTTCGACGCCTGCCAAGATTAATCATTAGTTTTACCTTGTAAAACTATAGAAATTTCACCCAAAACCCTTATCAAAACATACGGTTTTGATGGAGGCTCTAGAGCACATGTCTCATTCATCCAATGGCATGTTTGGTCAGATTTTAGGCATGAAAGTGGATGACTTTGGCCATGGGGGCTAGATCACCCTTTCGATGGCCATTGTGAGTTAGACCATAATGATTCGGATGTCTATTTTTGTTCTTTTTTTAGGTATAGCTTTTTGGTTAGTTGGTGTAAGGGGGTGGGTCTCTAGAAATTATTGTTTTTCTTGCCGTTTTGTTTGTTTCTCGGGGATTTCGTTGGTAATCATAGGATTATCAATCAAGTTCTTCAACATATGCGAGGTCTATTGGCCACTCTCTTGGATCTTGAAATACATGTTATATGCCTGATTAGAAAAAACAGTACCCTTTATATTTGGAAATAAGGGTTGTGATCTTGTCGGTTTTAGGTGGCGGATTATGTATTTTTTGATATATATAGCAGATCTTGACAACCAACTGGTGCAAGAACACAAGCTAGTTCAAGATTAATCATTAGATTATTTTCCATTTAGAGATAAAACTAATAGAATTTTCACCCAAAACTTTTTTTTTTTTTTATAAAACATATGGAAATTTGATATGAAGTATATGGAAAAAATACATAATGTTCTTCCCTCCCATGATGATTCACTATGACTCACATTCTTCCGTGTGTGTGAAAACACACTAGAAATACGAATACCATAAAAAAAAATATTTTTCTGATGGGTATACACACAAAAATATAATTCTTTGTCATAAATAATTTTGTGTGCGTGGGCACAGAAAAAATTGCTTTGCCCAAATTAAAGTTAATTTTGTGTGCGTGAATCCACACACACACAAAAAAAAAAAAAAACCGTCACAAAAACTATTTTTCTTTCGGTGCTATCCCGACAAAGTAACAGAGGTGTACTGACAAAGGAAAAAAAAATTTAAAAAAAAAATTAAGGATGGAAATGAATGGAATAATCTGCAATGCCGACGCTACAAACAAGATTTTTGCCACGGCTGCACTAACCGAAAAAAAGGATTCCAACATGCAAGACCAGCTCCGTCCTCCTGCGCAATGCCGACATACAAATCCATTCTGACATGCAAATGCAACCGACCTAAACTTATCCATATATATCGACGACGTCTTCGGTTCCAGGCATCGATCCAGAAATCAAATCAAACCCCGTCTTAGATTTGATTTTAGCCATCTACCTTATACGTACCACTACTAAACGCCGACCGGCAAACATGTCGTCGTTGCTGTCTGGCGCCGGCAAGCCATCGCGCTCCGCATCGGGAGTGGTCGCCAAGCCGACGAGGGGCTTCCAGGTCTTCCGCATCGACGTACGGCTACTCGTGGACCAAGGCGCTCCCGGGCGGCGAGCGCATAACCTCGCAGCAGTTCATCGTCGGCGGCCGAGCCTGGCAGATCGACTACTACCCCAACGGCACCGACGGGTCCAGCGACGACGACGACTCCGCCGGCTCCATCGCCCTGTACCTCCGCCTGCAGAGGCGTGCGTACAACCAGCACAAAGTGGAGCGCGTGCGGGCGCAGTACAAGTTCAGCCTCCTTGACCTCGACGGCAACGCCGCCTACGAGCTCCCCGCCGAGACGGGCATCTTCAAGTCCATCGGTCACAATGGTGGCGACGGCGTGGAGGACCTTGGGTGCGGCTACGAAGGCTTCATCACCAAGGAGGACCTGGAGAAGCGTCGCGACAGCCTCCTCAAGGAGGACTGCCTCGCCATCCGATGCGACGTCGGTGTCACGGAGGTGACGACCTTGAACGGTGTTGGGCCAAATAACGGGAGGGCGTCGGGGATCAGAAGCCACGGCCGCGGTGGTGGCCGCGGCGGCTGCGGTGGCCACGTCTACGATTACTACAGCCACTTTGACGGCGCCGAGTCTCCCGACGAGGACTTAGAGGACGATGACGGCGGCTCGCACAAGCGCACGCGTAGTGAGACGGATGACAAGGAGTACATTCGCCGCTGCCTCTCTTCCCAACGCCCAAAGTAATGACATTGGATGATCAGATGTAATCGAACTTACTTAGGGATTGCATGCAACCAGTTTTGATTATTTCTCTTAATAGTAAATTATAAAGTTTGTTTCTTTCCCTTATTATTACTAACTTTATTGATGCTTGGTGGCTTAATTATTACTAACTTTATAATTCAAATCTTATTATTACTAACTTTAATAATATGTCTGTGCGTTGGCCGTAATACGAGTAGCTATCAAATCTATCGGCAATAGACCGTGACGATGAAGTATGCTCTATGCACTGATCTGTGATGGAATATGAAAAGCAATAAGCATGCTAAAGCTAATGAATTTAAGATGAGATCAAGGGAGAGAATGTTGGAATTGATCCCCACCAAGCCAAGCTGGGCCCCGATCTCGCGTCCGATCGGGGATGCCCAGCCCAATACACGGCTGGTGGGCCCCCGTCGTGCAACGCCATAAATAGGGAGGTGGGGTCAGGGCACAAGACACGAGGTTCACTGCCGCCACTGTCTCCCCACTCTCCATCTCGAGTCCGATCTCAGAGGGAGGCGCTGAAGCGGCGGGATGGACCCACCGGCGTCCACTTCTACATCACGACGTCGACGACGAGCATCACTGGTATGTGCATCCATCTCTCTCTCATCCATCCTCTTCTTGTGTTTTCCCTCTCTCCCTAATTCATGTTCCAGAATATTATTTATCTCGAATTGCCAGAACACACCCGCTGATCTACACCTAGTGTCGATCCTAGAAACTATCACTTAGTATTTTGAAGGTAGTCATAGTGAAGTAAATTGTTTGTTCGTTCATAGGACCTAGTGGATTCCCAGCGCATTGCCATGAGTATGAAGGAGAATTCTATGAGTTACAATATTACTATCACCCTCCTATTCTTTTTCTTTCTTCTTTTTTCTTTTTTTATTTTTTCTCTATACCAACGGGTCCTACTTATAATTTTATCAAAATATATACATGTGAGATCTTGTTTTAAAGGATTTATTAAAATAAATTTATTGATGTAATCAGAATTTGATTTATTTTTTTGGTTCATGAGTTATAACATTTTTTATGCTCATATACATGTGGGGTATATTAATGACGTGGTGCAAGGAAGGGTTAGTGGGCTGGTGAGGTGGCATGCTAGTGGAGTGTTAGTGGGATGGTGAGATGACGTGCTTGTATGTCAAGAGAATTAGCTAGTGGGAGTTGTAAACATAAGTTTTATAGATAAGTATGGGTGCACATATGTGGCGTCTAGTGAAGCGACCGGCTAGGGGCGAACAGGGACACTAGGATCGTATCGTCTCCCTCTTCGTCAATTCTCCGACTCATCTCGACATCTCATCTCATCTACCCTATTCCTAGCACGGCGCCGAAGTCACCAACGTTTCCCCGCCATGTCGTCGGCGCCGTCTCTGCTGACCGCCGCCACCGCCGTCTCGCGCTCCGCTTCGGCCGTGGTCGCAAAGGCTGTGAGAGGGTTCCAGGTGCTCCGCATAGGCGGCTACTCGTTGGCGAAGATGCTGATCCTCGGCGGCGAGAACATCAGCAGCAACCGTTTCTTCGTCGGCAACCGCGCTTGGAGCGTTGACTACTACTCGAACGGCGCCGACAGATCCAAGGGCTCGGGCTACATCTCCCTGTACCTCCGGCTCCAGCAAACTACTACAATAATCCACGTGGGCGCGTGTTGGCGCAGTACAAGTTCAGCCTCCTCGACGCTGCTGGCAACCCCGCGTACGAGCAGCCCGCGCAGACGAGCCTCTTCACCTGCTTGGAGCTGCAAGGGCTCGGGTGCGGCCATGGCGAAGTTCATAAGCATGGAGGAGCTGGAGCGGCGGCACGACAGCCTGCTCACTCACGACTACCTCACCATCCGGTGCGACGTCGGCTGCTTGGAGCTGGAACACCGTGACCTCCGGGGAAAATAGGGGGTGTTTAGTTGGTGAAATATTTTGGGTTCGGCTACTGTAGCACTTTTCGTTTGTATTTGTTAATTATTGTCCAATCATAGACTAAATAGGCTCAAAAGATTCGTCTCGTACTTTTCAGTCAAACTGTGTAATTAGTTTTTTTATTTATCGAATTTTAATGCGCCATGCATGCATTAAGATACTCCAACACAGCCAACCACGACCCGCACTACTGGAGCGACGACAGCGACTACGATTCCGACGACGAGAAGCCGCGCCGCCGGAGAAAGAACCGTCGGCAGCCGGATGACAAGGAGTTCATCCGACGGTGTCTCGCGCCGAACATCGCTGCCACAAATGAACCAAACCTGTTGGGTCAATTGCAGCTACACGTTGATCGCCGAACAGCGCCGCCGCAATATATTGCGGGGTTTGCAAACGAGGTAGCAAAAAAAATAAGTTTTTCGTATTGTTTACTATAATTGCGTATGATCTAGATAAAAGCAATATGGGACCTGCACTCTAGAATGGGTCTGAGGTCTGTGGTCACAATCTCGTCCATCAAGAGTGGGAATTCATATTCCACAAAATTTATTCCACTATAACAACTTGGAGCGGATTCAATTCAAACCTACACTCAAGAATGGGATTTGAATTGTGTTGATTTTATTTCAAATCCAATTTTCCCTGTTTGGATGTGCATGAAACTATTCTTTGGATTTAAAATACAGATGTTGTTTGGATCATTATCTAAAATAGAAGATGTTGTTTCGATACTATTATTCAGTAAATATGCATCATATGCATGGTCATGGCGTACAAAATCTGTTTTTGGTAATTTCATATAATGTCATTATGGAGATCATGCATGATCAGGGGCAAGACCGAAATGGAATCTTTAAAGTGAGATCCAAGACATTGATTTAATGCCATGGTCGCTTGAACTTATCTACGTACTTTCAGCCATGGTATGTCTTTCTCACATAACAAAATAGCATCAGCCACAAAAACCACCATCAGCCGAATATATAGGGGCATAACTTTCTGATGGGTCATGCTCGGCCTTTCGGACGTCCTATCAAAAACGCTCTCCATCGGACGGCCCAGTCATCGAACCGGCCCAAAGACAGGAAAGAAAGGAACGTGCTCAGTTCCATCGCCCGGACAGCGGCGTCATCCCCCGCATCGCGCCGCGGCAACCTCTTCCATCGCGCGGCGCCGTAGCGTCTCTCCCGCGTCGCGCACAGCGGCAGGCAGCGGCGCCGCCTTCTCACTCATATTCTTCCCGCGCGCGGCGCCGCGGCCTTTCTCATCGCCCGGGCAGCGCCGTGCCCTTCTCCCCCATCACCGCGGCCTTTTTCGCCCATCGGTCAGCAGGCGCATCGGTCGGCAGCAGCACCGCGCCAGCAGCCTAGTACGCTCCAGCGTTGCTCGACCTCCACCGGATCCCCAATGTCTCGCCCTCATCTTCTACATGGAATCGAGCCCCCTGCCCCCCGGAGAATCATCCCTATGCTCGTCGCCCACCTCCCATTGTTGCAGATGTTGTGGCTGCCACTTCCAGGAGCATTCCAATCTCTCAGGTATACGATTGCAGCTTCTTCTCCTCCATGTTTGCAATAGCAAGTAGCATATTACAATTTCCATTAGATATGGAACATATGCAGTTTGCAACATGGTTTTTAGACAGGGGTGATGTCAAATTTAAGATGTATTTACTCTGTTTGTTTGATCTAGTTGCAATAGTGCTTTCATCCTATTTGTAGCAATGAAACATAGGATTATAGCACGTGAAACATCTACTTATGCAGTTTTGCAACATGGATATATGGCAGGATGTCAACAGTGCAAACATACAGCAACAGGCATTTGCTGGGCTGCAAGAAAATGCTGCAACCTCAAGCAACAACAACTGCAGTATCATGATTGTTCAAACATCACATAGACCTGTCGCTGAAGTAAGATTCATTGTATTACATCAAGCACTATCAAGAAATACGACTACAAGGCACATATGGCAGTTGGTCTTCGTGATGGGAAATGTAGAGTGATTATCTTCAAAGTAGAACACACACATCCTGCAGCTGCAACACTTAGAGCAAGATGGACTTTTATGTCCCTAAAGTCTGAAAGTATTCACATGCTGTGATGTAGAACAAATTCCAGAGGAATATTTGCTTGAAAGATGGTCAAAGGAAGCAAACATAAAGATCAGTGAGTCTCTTGACACTAGAAGCTTGTTTTGGTGTCCCTACTACCAACAAGCTGAGATATAATGCATTGTGTAGGAAAATAAATATGGTGGCTGCAGATGCTTGTTTTGCTCTCGGACATGTACCAAGTTGCTTCACAAAGGGATGGACAAGGTTTGGGAAGATGTTAAGGCAGTCAGAAGTACAACAAGTATGCAAATAGATGAAGGACAAGAAGAAAGGATGGTAAACACAACCATGGTGAAGAATCCTCTAGCCAACAATCCCTAAGGAAGACCAAAGAAAAAAGTGGAAAGGATGAAATGTATTGTGCAGCAAGAAAGAGTTAAAGCTAAGAAGCGGAAGAGTGGAGCATAGAAGGGGAGTGGAAGTAAGAAACCTCCAGAATGCTGCATTTGCCATGAAGACCACAACGTCCAAACATGCAAATACATGCAAAAGCTATGAAGATAATGATGAAAGAAACAAAGTTGAAGTTGTAGTCTTATTTCTTGATCATAATGAGGTCATAGCACTAGGTCATTTGAAAAAAAAAATAATCTATAGCATTTTACATTAATATTATTCGCTAATATTACAAAAATAATTATATGTATGTTCTATAATTATAGTTTCGTACTTGTGTAGTGGGTAACCATTGTTTTACTCATTCAAATAATTATAGACGTTCTGTAATTATTTTTTTGATACTATAATCGAATGATTATGTGAAATTACAAAGGATCAATGTAATTTAATTTAATTTAATTATGTTGCAAGTACCTTTATTTTATGTTGCAATTACTTGAATCGGATGTTGCATCTCAAACTGTGCTTATGAAACATGAAGATTTCCCCTTTTGTTGCATCTGTAATGCTCTAATGAAACGACCCGATTGTAACTACTGTTACAATTATATGAATTGTATGTTTCTAGTAGCTGAATTAGTTGTTACATCTCAAAATATGGTCATGAAACATGAATATTTCCCCACTGTTACATCTGGAAGTGATAATAACTACTTAAAAGAAGAGGTTATGTAGGACCGCAACCGGATTTGTGAGCTTGAATGGAAGTAGTTGCAATTGCAACATCATTTTGAAGTGGTTTACACACGTAAAATATATTACTTGCAACAGGCGACTATGACTAGTTAAACATGTCATAAGAAGCATTGCAACATCCTATGGGACTAGTTGCAGCAGTCCAAATAATACAAGTTCAACACGGTCCAGCACGCACTGTCACTACATGAGTGTTCTCCTTTTGGTGAGCAGTAGAGAGAAGGCGCAGTTTCTTTCCCTTTAAGTAGAGTAGAGTGGGAGTGTTCTCTTCTAATTATGTTGTTGTCTTTTTTCCTTTCTTTCGTCTATAATAAAAATCCGGCAAGGCTCTTGCCGCCCTTCTAAAAAAAATATTAAACATCAAAAATTGATAATTGATTAGAGTACTGTTTTTGGACTAAACTAGAGATTCCCGCGTTGTCGCTGGGGTAGGAAGGGGGGATTGAATTGTAACCACTAATAAATCTGATCACAATTAGCTATTAAGGAGAATTACTTTGTGCAGGTTAGAAACAGAGTTAGTAACAAAGAACTTAAATGTATGAAACAGAGTATATACTCATTAGCATAAAGATTATTTAATCTTATGTTTAAACTCCAAGTTGAACCAATATCGAATAGGAATATTTATATATGTTGCACGGGTGACAACTTCTAGTAATGTAATAAAACATATATAATAATAATTTATTTGAGGAAACCCTTGGTGGAGGATTTAATCAATTTAACTTCGTCCTTCACGCGTCATATCCCCGCGTGCGCTGGTATGAAGGAGAAATCTATGAGTTAGAATATTACTATCACCCTCCTATTCTTTTTCTTTCATTTTTTCCCTTTTTCATTCTCTTTTTTTTAGTTTTTACTTTACTCTATATCAACTACCACCAGTGGGGTCTATCTATAATTTTATCAAAATATATCCTTATGAGATCTTGTTTTGAATGATTTATTAAAAGAAATTTAACGGTGTTATTGAAATTTAATTTAGTTTTTTGGTTTGTAAATTATAACATTTTTTGGTTAGTTCAAACAAATTGGGGTCTGCCACTAAATGTTATGGTTGTTAAGGTGGCATGCTTTACATATCGAGAGAACTCTCTAAGGCCTCGTTCGGTTGCGATTCAATCTTGGCCTGGATTCAATCTCGTTTGTCCTTAGAATTCGAGTTCACTCCAGCTATTTGATACAGGGCTACGTGTGCATTGATACCGGTCATCGTGCCGCATGCATGCATGCTGAGACCTAGCGCCGCAGCCATCGCGCGCGAGGATCCGTTCAGGAGTCCAGAGGAGTGGTTTTAATCCTGACGCTGTACGGAAGTATTTTCTACGCAGCGGTGCGGCCGTAGAGCGGAACGAATCCGGTATATGATTTCGTAGGCTAACTGAACATCGTATTTTATGAAGGAACCGGAATGAATCCAGGCCTGGATTAAATCACAACCGAACGAGGCCTAATAGAGGTTCTCTATATATGTGTAGTAAATGGTATCTATATAGGTGTAGATGGTATCATCAATTAACTGTTCCCCTGAAAAAAGGTCCAAAACAGAAACGGGACTGTACCTAATCCTAAGCGTTGCTTGAGCCGTAGTCAATGGAAGCTATCTTTTGCTATCTCTATACTGTTAAAGATACTCTTTGAAGATGATCTCTTTTTTTCCTCATATTTATTTTTGGAATTGGAAAATACCATGTTTTGAGGAACAAAAATATGTTGTACTCTTGGAGATTCTTGTAGAGATGGTCATTCCCTTTCAATTTCAGTAACAATATCAGAAAATATTTTTGCTAGCTATGACATTGGTAAAGCCAGGGGCCCCAGGAGGTCAGCGTAGCCGACGTAGTTTCTGTCATTCGCCGGCATCGGCATCCCACTGTTTGGCGCGACGGCCATGGGCGTCACCTCCGTGACACCGACGTCGCATCGGATGGCGAGGCAGTCCTCATTGAGGAGGCTGTCGCGCCGCTTCTCCAGGTCCTCCTTTGTGATGAAGCCCGCGTAGCCGCAACCAAGTTCCTCCTCGCCGCCGCTAGGCCGATGGACTTGAAGATGCCCGTCTCGGCGGGGAGCTCGTAGACGGCGTTGCCGTCGTGGTCAAGGAGGCTGAACTTGTACTGCGCCCGCACGCGCTCCGTCTTGTTGTTGTACGTGTTCATCTGCAGGCGGAGGTACAGCGCGACAGAGCCGGCGGAGTCGTCGCTGGACCCGTCGGTGCCGTTAGGATAGTAGTCGATCTGCCAGAAGCGGCCGCCGACGTTGAAGTGCCCCGAGGTGATGCGCTCGCCGCCCGGGAGCGCCTTGGTCCACGAGTAGCCGTCGATGCGGAACACCTGGAAGCCCCTCGTCGGCTTGGCGACCACGCCATAAGCGGAGCGCGACGCTTTGCCAGCGCCAGGTGCGGATAGCAGCGGCGGTACCGACGACATGTTCGTCTGCCGGCGTTGGTGGTAACCCTTGATGGCCGGCTGAACAAATCTAACCTTGCGGATTGAATTGGTGATTTGGTTTCTTGATGAGTTGATCGATGCCTGGAATCCTGAAGACGTCGTCGATATATATGGATCAGTATAGGTCGGTTGCATATATCAGCAATATGTGCCACGCACGGCAGGAGGACTCTTGCATGTCGAAAAATTGAAAAGGACTCCTGTACGTATGTCGGCATTGCAGATTATTCCACCCTTGACATCTTTTCTCTCCAGGTCCAAATCGGATCGTGCTTGATTGCAATTCGAGGACGGAGCTGGTGTGTTCTCAATCGGTTATCCTCAGTCGAGTCGGTTAATTAGTGCATGCCGTGGCAATCTTTGATCAAATTTGTGAAACTACAAAGGACATTGAAACAAAGAAAATGTCACAGCCGCGACGTTGAATCTAGATGTATTAGGCAATTAAATAACTAAATAATCGAGAAAAATGCTGGCTATGTGCTGCTTTCCTTGCGATATTTGATATGGATGCATGCACGCTAGTTATGTCACATATGCATCAGATGCATAGCGTGGACCTGTCCTCACGGCAACGAACACGTACGTCTTTCCTAGTATAGTTTCTTTATTTTTTTGTACTTGGTTATTATCTCTTATTTGTTAATTTGCATGTGAACGTTTATATTTTTACATAACAGGTCTTGTCGGTATATATATATTATTATGTTGTGATACATATGCACAGGTCACGTTCCACAATATTTTTATATAAAATAACTATTGATGATAGGGTTTCAGATTTTTGTCAAATTTGTCACGTTCAAAATGATATGGTTTACATGATGCTTTTTTCCGTAGATAACGATGAAGTTAGGGTCGTTCACCTTAAAAAATGTTAAAATATAAGTTACCATAGACGTTGTCGGGGCTAAATAAAAAACAATGCTAACAAAAATATGTCATATCGAAAGTTGTAAATAAAAGGAATTACCATATCTAATAACAGGTCACGCATGCAATTATATGTATAAAAGTTCCTTGTTTATCCACTTTACAAAATTACAAGAATTAAATAATAATATATTTCATCTCTTACGACCCAGAAAGTAATATATGATATTAAAAAACCTCTGATAATTAAATAAACGGCTCACAATCATTTAGAGGTACCATAGCAAGACCCATTATCGATTATTCCTTCAAAAAAAAAAAAAAAGACCCATTATCGATTGACATGAACTTATCGAACCGAGATAGAAAAAATAACACAAAACTAAGCAAATCGGTACATAAGGCTAATTCGATCTAATTAATCCAATCCAAAAGAACTACTGCTAGCTAGACATGAACGGCGGGCGGCGACACTTTGGCATGGAGAGAGATACGATTTATTTCATATCCCTGGTGGTGGCGCGGCTTCGACGCCGCTAGTTTCCATGGTTGTGGCCATCATCATCGGAGGGCTGATGGTGGTAATGCCGCACGCCAGCGTAGTCGGAAAAACCCTCCCGTCCGCGCCATCATCGGAGGGCTGGTGGTGGTAATGCCGCACGCCAGTGTAGTCGGAAAAAAACCCTCCCCTCCGCGCCATCATCGGAGGGCTGGTGGTGGTAATGCCGCACGCCAGCGTAGTCGGGAAAAACCCTCCCTCCGCGCCATCATCGGAGGGCTGGTGGTGGTAATGCTTCACGCCAGTATAGTCAGCAAAAACCTGCAGCATATCAAAAAAAACAATCACGTGCACACGTGATCAAGATTAAAAACCGTGCCAAGATCGGAGGGCAACTATAGAACGAACGAGCTGCGATCGGCAAGCATGCGGGTACGTACATCTGCCTTGTCGGTGTGGTGGCGGTGGTGATGAAGGGCGGTGGCGTTGTGGTTGTCGGCGGCGGGCGGGCCAGCGAAGAGGTGTTGGTTCCGGCTGGTGGCATCGCAGGTGGAGGCGGACAGGTGGAGGAGGAAGATGAGGACGTAGGCCAAGAGCATGCGCATGGCTGCTTGCTGCTGCTGCATCGATGTTCTAGCTATCTCGATCGCGTCGCCGGGGCGTCAACTCTCCCGGCCCGGCTGGCTTCTGTTTCCGATCTGCTTCCCCTAAAAAGGTTTCTCGATCGGCCGTATATATAGCTCGTTCAGGGACTCGTATAATATACAAACAATACTAGCTGTCAAGAGTCCGTGCTCGTTTAATACGTCGCGTCCTCTGAAATTTACTTGATTACGACTCCTTATTACTATTTGCGTATATCAATTAGGGATTTGCTATGGTACTCTTAAATGACTGTGAGCCGATATAAAATCTTTTTTTTCTAGATGTTATTGATGCATGCGTGATCTGACTAATATAGTAAGTTTTCTTATTTTTTAACTTTCTAATTGACTTGAAAAAAATGCGGCGTGCGTTGCTACGGGTTGGTCCATGCATGGGCGGTGTCTCGATATGGTTTTATTTGGTATTTTATTTGGTAGGATTTTTTTTTATTTTTTAATTTTCTGAAATGAATTAGCCTGGACACCTGAATTTTTGCGATGAGGCATGGCCTAGATTTGCTAGGTTGGTCCATGCATGGACGGTGTCTCGATATGGTTTTATTTGGTATTCATGTCCACCGGAAGCGTATCGAGGTAGGATTTGTTGTTTTGGATTGCTATCATATTTGGGATATGAAATGAATTAGCCTGGACACCTGAATTTTTTTGCGATGAGGCATGGCCTAGATTTGCTATGTATCTGATCTCGATCTAAATCATGATGGCCTCGATTTCGGTTCTCATTTGTGTTCGAATCCGAATCCGACAATATCCTTTCGTATTCGATCCGTTTTCATCCCTGATGAAGATACACCCATATATGGGCCTTAAACGCTGGCTCAAGCCTATGCACCCCTCCTCCCAACTCTGATGGGTGAGATCGGACAACATATTTGATCTGGCTTTTTCGTAGCTACAAAAACAATACGGTACTATACTAAACAATCCGGTGATGTACATCAAGCATCCATTTAGTCGTTGCTTAATAATAAATTAATCTTTGGTTCTGGAGGGAGCACGGCTAATGAATCGTGGCGGGTCCGGTCCATATCCTACACGCACGATCGACATAGGAGTGTGCCTCTATCGGACATACACACGCATAGATTTTTACTCCTCTATATGCATGGCATTCTCTCCCGGCCCGCGGTCAGTGATGTGAGTGACAGTGAAGGCTCATCTCTCTGTTCGCAACAACAACGCAAGGCATCTGCTGTAGCTCCGATGGATCCAGCTGTTTGCTTTGCTTTCACGGGTGAGTCCGTCTCGGCGCTAACCACCTGAATCACAGCAGCCGCCTTTCGGCTTAGGAAAATCAGAGTAACAAACAAACTTGGCCTGCGATCAACAAGCCCAATTAAGACCCATATAGCGGCAAGCAAAAGAAAAAAAAGGTGAACGAGAAATTTTCTCTCTTTATTAGTAGGTACAGATATATTTTGATTACCGTTATTTTGTATGTAAATTTATACACTTGATTTTGTATGTGGTAGGAATTGCAAGTGTGTACGCACGTGATTAGCATGTGTACATAGTTGACACATAGTTGGTCTGTTTAGTACTGTAGTGTGTGGTTAGCGTGCGTGCGTGTGTGTATGGCTAGGGTGTAGTACGTGGTAACACATAACGTGTTAGCGTGTCAGGTAACTTGTCGGTATCTAAAGTGCAGGCAATGTGTGTTAGCCGGTGTTAGTGTGACCATATATATATGTTAGATGATTGTTGGTAACATATGAGTCCATAGCGTATTAGTACAGATAATGTTTTATTTTTGTAACTTTTGGATTCGATAGTTGCTGGGACATGGCCCCGAGCAGGCGTGCGGAGGTGCTCGAAGCAGCAAGGCACCGGTCATGAACCTTCGCTAACAGTGCGTGTGCTGTCTATGTCTTTGGTCTGTCTTTCAGGAACAGAACCCAACGCGGAGGACCTCCGCTACCAGAGCACGCGAAGGTACCGCCTACCGCATGGCTAAGGGAGCGCGGAGGGCACCACCTCCCGCGAGGAACCCCTGATCGGCACCACGGAGGTCGGAGGTAGCGTGCTCCTTCGGACTCCTCCTCCGCCGCGGAGGTCCGGGCGCCGGGCTCGGGCTAGCCGAAGGCCCACCAGGAGAAGGCGGTGCGAGGAGTAAAAACGCGAAGGCCCCCCCGCCCTGTTGGTCAAAGGAGGGAATATGCTAGGAATATTAGAGGGCAAATCTGTAATCTTGTATTCCTAGGCAATTGTAAAACTATAAATAGGGGATCACCCTCCCCTTTTGGGGTTGGTGAATACCAATTATGGTCATTTATGATTGAGTCCTTTTACACTCGAGTTTAAGCTTACCCTATTCTCCCCTAGAGCCACGCCTAGGTGGAGATCCAATTACCGTGTTGAGGATACCAAGTTTCAACAATAGTATAAGCTTTTGATGCATATAATTAACGTGTCATGTCATGCACATATAATGCACCAAGATAAAAGTTGTTTATCTCTAGCCGGCCCGTGATTATTCCATAATTAGGGGAATCGGCATGCATGCATGTGTAAGGAATTTTCCTCTGTCATCGATGGGATGCCGGTTTTATTTTTATTTTCTTGGATTTCTTAATTCATTTACTAATTCATAGAATATGAAAAATCAATGGCTGAGATTGATTTGAGATATTATCTCTTTAGAGGTAAAAGGAGTACCTTAGCATTGCCCTATCAATTATTCGAAGACGACGTACTATTTTTTTCTAGAAGATATCGTAGACTTTGAATCTAAATAAGATTACTGTTGTAACGCTCCACGACTTTATTTTAAGGATGTATATATGGTATACCTTGTATATATGTTATGTTAAACCATACATAAGAAGCTAAAGAACATAAATAGGTGAAAACTAATGCACCTAAACATACATTATTTAAATTAATAGAATATGCAATCAAGCAAATAGTTAAACATTTGAAAATTAAATTGGACAAATAACAAATGAGATACAAGAATAGGATAGCTACACTGGTGGTATATTATCATCTCTTATTGAGTGCCAATCGCTGCTTTTTTTCCGCCACCAGCACCACATCTGTAGAAGTTGTGCTATATGTTCGCTCCCCTATTTCACCGGCCTGCTTGGTGATGCTGAACTTCTTAGGCAAGGACTGTCATCGACTTAGAGTGAATTAGCTGCAACCATTTGCAAATCATCCAAGGCTAATTCGCCCTCATCCTCAGGGAAGCATGTATCATCTTCCTCAGCATCACTCACACCTTGATCCAATGATGCATATATCTACAAAAGTGAAAAAGAAGTGAAAGATTTTTGTGAAATTTTGTCACCCTGTTAGCTTCAATATTCAGAAGCGTACATCAAACGGCCATACTTGAGCTGTACTCGACATATTCTTTCATAAATAGGAAGGTATAAATAGGATTACACTCTACAAAGAGAGTCTGCATTGTGAGTGCCTTGAGACTTCAGAGTTGAAGATCTTGGCCCCATCAATCAAACTAAACCAACATTTATATATAGGGAAAATGTCAAGTTTCCTAAGTTTGATTACAACTAAAAGTGTGAATAAATATTTACCAGCAAACATGTCCGTGCATTGCAACGGGAGGTGCAATTTGTTATTTAGTTTATGTAGACAATTTGTAGCTTGAAGATTTATCCAACAAACGTGTGGTGCTCTAACTCTTAAATATGAGCATCAAACATGTTGACATTAATCCATTGATCAGCTATGCATTTCAATTTATTTTGATATTAAATATTGAATAGTGTTTGAGGTTGCATCATCATATATTTAAATTTGTCTTTGCATTGAACTCTATTGCTCTAGGTTAATAATAATTCTTAATTTTTATTTTCCTCTGCCTTCTTTTTCTAACCAAGTAGGTGATTTTTATTCTTTATTGGGCTTTTTATTAAATATTTTGTGAATTGATGGTTTAACATGACCATCTCTATCTTTTGCTCATCTGACTGCTCTCGGATGATTATGATTTGATTTGTCTTAAATCTGAATGCAATTGCTCATCCCGTGCCGCATTGTGATTGTCCTCTGGGTGGCACTAAACTAATCAGGCCACTGACCTTTGGTGGATTGAGAGGGTGGTTTCCTTGGAATTCTTGGTGAATTAGGGGCAGCACGGGCGGCTGGGCGGGTGTTGTTGTTGTCCCTAGCGTGAGTACCGCCACTGCCCCCACCTTGGCCACCATTGACGGCACCCACATGACTTCGTGATCCCGTCACCAAATCCGACAAGGTATTTTTTTTCTGTACACCGATATAAACATTTCAGCTTCCATTGCATTGCTAGCTCCAATGTTATACCGCTTCCTCCTCCGCCAACATCGCTAATCTCAAACTCGTTCTTCTCCATAGATTTCGACCTTTGGCAGCACCAACCATCCTCTCCCACCGGCCACCGCCCAGCCGAGTAGACCCTTATCAACATCTCGACCACCACCAAAAAACCGTCAATCTGGCGGCATTTCCAAAGGCTCCCTTTTAAACCTACCATGGAAAAAATCCACAAGCCCCAAAAAGCTAGAACAACCCTAAGTTCGGGGTAGTGGTGGATCCAACCAAAAAAATGAGGTAGGGCAGACCGCTATAGAATTTCAACGATATATGTGTCTAACTATGTATGTATATCTTATCTATATCAGTATGTCTAACTATGTATGTATATCTTATCTATATCAGTATATCACGTAACAATTATATTCTAATATGTAACTGAGCAAACACTTGGTACAAAAGAAGTTTGAACATCGTAACATGATTACCATTCACATGAAAAGCACACAAGCAGAATTTTTGTTCCATAGTCCAGATAGTTTACCATACATCAAATGATTAAAACAAAAAAAAAAGCATAAACACCTACAATTAAATAAATTTAGTAATGAGCAAGTGATATGTGAGGGAATATGTAACAAAAGAGTTCACTCATAGTAGAAAATACACGAATCCTATAACTCTAAGAACATCGAGCTGCTTTGGAGGTAAGACATCTTTTGATCTTTCATGGATTGAAACATCCTCTTAACTTTCTCAGGATCAAATCTTTAAAAATCTCCTTCTCTTGAATTTGATGAAAATCCATATATGAATTAAAGTAAGAAATAAAAGAACATCGAAAAAGGACCTTTAGTATTGATTGCAAAAACAATCGCCTAGCTAGTTTTAATAAAAGAAAATTTAACTATGGCACAAGAGCCACCTAATGCTAATGCCAAGCGATCCAACCTTGAAATGATAGAGCCCCTCTAGATTCTTCAAAAAAAGATAGATCATCTTCTAATGTTATTGGCTAAGATAACAAAAATCTTAAATCGTCAGTGAAAATAAATCGACGTCTTTCAAAGAGAGTATAGAGCCAATATATAGCACTTCTATACTGTGAGGGCAACAAAAAATTTGCATTCCCGGTTGGGTTCAAATCTGCTACTAAATCAAAGCCAAACATGTTGAAGTTGGAAAAGCTTGAGATGGTATTTGGAAAAGAATCAAAGCCAAAGGTCATAACAAGCATCAAAAGAAAAGGTCAAAAGCATACCGTTGGGAAGCTTGTGACTAAGCGTCAAAAATCAAAGAATACCGAAGTTGCTAGTCAAGCATACCAATTCCAAACAAACTAAATAAATTATCTACTTCATCCATCCTAAATTGTAAGTTGTTTGACTTTTTACATCAAGTTTGACCACTCATTTTATTCAAAAAATTTGTGCAAAATATCCATTCTTTTGTCGTGCCTTGCTTCATTAATAAAAGTTCTTCCAAAAATAAAAATAGATTAGATAATTCCAAAAAATATAGATGAGATATAAACTGCTAAGTCAAACTATTTTAGGTCTAATAACTTTTTAATAGGGACAAATACCAACTGATATGGCTCTAATAAATAAGTACACTACTATAAAAAAAGATATTTAATGCTAAATAGGGATGCTATAAAAATATGTTTCATGACATATATAATTTTAATTCTGTACATAAAATTTTTATTTGTATACTTTTTTTAGTTTTAGTCAAACTTAGAAAAGTTGAGTACTTTCTTATATACTTGTTATTGGTTTATTTTTTTATTGATGGCGCGAATATCTTTGACTCTCAGACTTGTCTTCGAATAATTGATATACTCTACGTCAGTACGTAGTAGTAAAAAAAAAGGAGTAGTAATCCAGTAAATCTCAGAGGACGTACGCGATGTATTAAATGAGCACGCACTCTTGACAGCTAGCATTGATTGTATTATACGAGTCCCTGAACGAGTACAAATACTAGTCGATCCGATGGAGAGCTTGCCAAAACCCCATCACTCTTGGCTATAGAAGGCCGGTCCGGTCGAGAAATCTTTGGGGGAAGGCCGGTCGGAAATCTTTGCAGGGGGCCGTCGAGGCCGGCCGGGCCGAGAGAGACGTACGCCGGCGACAGACCGATCGAGATAGAACATCGCTGCAGCAGCAGCAGCAGCAGCAGCTAGTAGCCATGCGCATGCTCTTGGCCTACGTCCTCGTCTTCCTCCTCCACCTGTCGGCCCTCGACCTGCGATGCCACCAGCCGGAACCAACACCTCCTCTTCGCTGGCCACGCCGACGGCGACGACGCCACCGCCGCCCTTTTACCGGCGGCGACGATGATCCATCATCGTCATCACCACCGCCACCACCACAGCGCCAAAGGCCGAGGTACGCACCCGCATGCATGCCGATCGCAGCTCGTTCGTTCTACAGTTGCCGGTTTTAATCTCGATCAGGTGCGCACGCGATTGTTTTTGTATGATATGCTGCAGGTTTTGTCCGACTACAACGACGTGCGGCATTACCACCACCACCACGACCCTGCGATGATGGCGCGGTGGGGGGAGGAGGAGCACCGCCGCGGCCGCTGTCGACGACGTCGCCCAGCTTGGAGTTGGCTGGCATCAGAGGGCGCGCCGCCGCCGCCCTCGTTCCGCCGTGGAGCCTACAAGCGGCGTCGAAGGCGCGCCACCACCGCCGCCGCCGGGGGAGGAAGCAAGACACCAGCGCGGCGATGGAGCCGTCACCGTCGCCGATCTCGTCGTCAGATGCCTCTGCGGCGGAGAAGGAGGCGAGCGCGGCGAGCGACGACGTGGTCGTGGACGTGGACTACGACGGGCCCACGACGCACCCTCCCTCGCATAACTAGTCCCGTTCCGGTCCAGCTCCCGTCGTCTGGACGGGCCCTTACTACTACCCTACGACATGCATGATTGATCGACGGCTGCAGATGATGGCGATCAGTTTTTAGTTTGAAGACAGGCAAATGCATGCTCAGATCGCAGATGCATATATGCATGCTTTTGTGTGATCTTGCTTAGTTTATATATTTGCATTTAGCTTTGCTAGTTAAGTTTATATGGATCAGTATATATAGATTTTGGAATTGTCAACCTCGTATTAAAAAAAGATTGGAGAGAGTAAGTAAAAACCAATGTCATATGCATAAAAGTGATGAGTTGTTGAGTCTCTCCTCCATATAAAAGTGCTTGAGTCTCCAATATGCATGTTTTTGAGTTTCGCCTCCATGCATATACAATGCGTTGTTGGTGACGAGTTGGTTTCTGTCTTTAATTTGCTCTCTTGTTGAGAGGTCCATCAAGCAATATATGAGGACCAATTATACTTCTAGCTCCTTATTATCGTTTGCACTAATATAATAACTGGGCTTAATGTTTTGAGCACGGCAGAGAGTTGATTTTATTTCTTTTAATGCATTTTGTTTGATTTGTAAACTTGTTACTTTACTTATAACAAGGGCAATTCTGTGGTTGTTTATCAAGTGAGATCATGGTTAAACTAACCTGCTGTCTCTCTTGAAACACGTAGGATTACTACTCCCTCCATTCAAAAAAATGATAAACGTATTTGGATTATCAGAAAAAGTCAAATATGATAGATTTTGACCATTAATTTCTCATACTATATATAACATTTACTACAAAAGAATCAATATCATCACACAACCACTATACAAGTCTATTTACGTACTAGTCTTCAGCAAAAAAAATTCTGAAACAACTATTAGTCTTCAGCAATAAATACTACTGATGATCAGTCAAGAACTCCTGGTTTCAATTAAAGAAAAACTTCTTTTAACATTATTGATTAGTACTCCCTCAGTTCCAAATAGTTGGCTTTTCTAGATCCATTTCTTTTTACTGTGGACATAGTGTATAACTAGGTGCATAGAAAAATCAATGATTGGGCCAAAAGTGTCTTGGTGCTCAATGAAACATTGGTCTGATTAGGGTGGATCTAGGCTAGGGCTATCTAGCTAGAGCTAGTAGGATGCTCCAAAAACATAGTAGTTGGAAGGAGTACTTTGATGAACTGATTACCTGAAGCTACGTGTAGTCAAGCATGTTCCATTAAGTGGAGAGTTAATGTGCTAATGGTCTGATTGGGGCAGTGTCTTGGTGGCCGCAGGACTAGTGGTAGTGGCTACTATACTCCAGTAGCTAGGGTTTTGAAAACGAGTCATCTTGGGAAACGTTGGAGCCAATAGCTGCAACGCAGCCCCCTTGACTCCTTGCTGGCGACATACTATGGCCGGTCCAACACCAGCACCAGCGTTGCATGTTTCCGCTAACGCTGACATCTGAGGTGTAAGACTGTATAGAGTGCAGAGGAGGAGGTAGCAGCTATAGGAGTCGCAACTCGCAAGTTAAGGATTTGTGCTGAGTTCAATGAAAGTGCACTTCCCCGAGAGAGAGCACCTACCTGCCTATGCTTAGCTAGCCTGCTCAGGCCAGTACTCCAGGTCTCTGAGCATGTTGAATTATTGTTGACCTTACAAGAATGTGCAAATAGAGATACACTTGTGTTGGGAAAAAGATGTTTGGTAGACAATGCTGCTTCGACTCCATTTTTGCAAGTGATTTTTTTTTCATCTTATTTTAAAATAAACAAGGAGCCACTAAAACTATTATTTTTGCTTCATCCATCGACTATGGTTCCTCCATGAACACAAAGGAGGTGAAGCTGTATCAAATATGCCTCACCTGCTACGGACGGTTCTGATGGGATAGCCTAACATGCCATTGGGCAAGCTGATGCGTTATCCGTACCCATATTGTTAATTATCCATTGGCACTTACCCGGATAAATATTTATTGTGTGTGGAGTATCCAATGGGTAAGAGACTAACAAAAAAATAAAGAATTAACAAAGCAAAGCAAACAAAGCAAAAGCAAAGAAACTAGCTAGCAAAGCAAAAAAAAGAAATAGCAAAAAAAAAAAAAAAAAAAACTAGCTAGCAAAGCAAAGCAAAGAACTAGCAAGCCATTTGGAGCAGCGGGTGTAGCGGGTTCCCCATATCCATACTTTACTTGGATAATCCATACCCTCCCCAAACAATATGGGATATGGATATCCAATGGCATCAATAGCCGTACGTGGTGCGCGCTGCCGAGTTACATGCGTGTCAATTCACAATCATCTAGAGCTTAGTTTTTATTCTTTTCATTCACTTCTCCT